>JAQQZR010000012.1:15206554-15236236 GCA_030068235.1 Notoglanidium macrostoma
AAAGAGTGGTAATTTTACATGAAGTAGCAATACTGAAGGCAGAATTCCACCACACCAGTCATATAGTCATCTACAAGTGTAAGTCGGTGTTTCTATTGGTTCTGGTTTTGTGATCATTTTATAGTGATTAGCAATGGTGTTTTATTATTTATTTACTTTCCCCAGATGGATTAATATTACAGTGTAAAAACTGCTAATTCAATTAACCTAAGTGACTTCTGAGAGATTCCCATCTTGTACTTCTGTAGGTCACACTGTCTGCATGGAAACTGCAAAGCACTAGTATTCATGATTCTCAAAAAGAATGGGCAATTATTCTTTATAACACACCCGTTCCATTAATCACACACTGAGTATATCCTGGAAATGATTCAGGAATAAGTGGAGTCTTGGAGGTCATCCATCCATTATATCCATTACAGGATAATGTCTGATAGATGCCACTAGGCAAATGTGGGATGAATTAATTTCTATCTTCCTGTTTGTCCTGTGATTCTTCTGCATTTAAAGTTTCTGTATATTGATACTACAACTCATTAATGAGCATAATTATAATGACTACACTTATATACACTCACTAAGCACTATATACCATCACAGGAACACTATACTAATACTGGGTAGAGCCTCCATTTGCTCTCAAAACAGTCTCAGTTCTTCATGCCATGGATTCCACAAGATATTGGAAACACTCAGTTGAGATTCTGGTTCATGTGGACATGATTGCATGACACAATTCTTGATTTTTCAGGCGCACTTTAATGCGGCGAAACTCCCATTCTACCACATCCCAAAGATGTTCTGTTGTATTCAGATCCAGTAACTGGGAAGGCCACTGAACTCATTGTCATGAAACCAGTTTGAGATGACTTTTGCTTTGTGACATGGTGCATTATTATACCTTTAAGTAGGTATTAGAAGATGGGTAAATTGTGGCCATGAAGGGATGCACATGATCGGCAACAATACACAAATAGGCTGTGGCATTAAAGCAATGATTGGTATTAACGTGCCCCTTTGTGTGCCAAGAAAACATTATCCACACCATTTTTCCACCTTCACCGGCAACAATACACAAATAGGCTGTGGCATTCAAGTGATGATTGATTGGTATTAGCAGGCCCAAAGTGTTCCAAGAAAACAATCGCCACACCATAACACCACCTCCACCAATCTGGACTGTATCATCAGGTAATCATCATTAGGTAAGAGATGAACTCTGGTCTAGGTTCGAGGCCTCTCATTTTTGCGTCTCAGGCTGTCATCCAGAAGGTACAAAGTTTTCAAGGGTAAGAAGGTTTCCATCTGTTTCCAACAAGAATCCTTATTCTCTCCAGTGCATTAGTCATACTTGATTTTTCTTTTTTTTTTTTTAATGTCTACATTATTGTTGCCCTGTAGTTACGGAAAACCACTTCCGTTCAGTTATGATGATTCACACACTGTCATTGTCAGATTAAAACTTTATGTCAAATTTACATTATCTGAAACCCTTCTATGATGTTCCTGTTGGTACAGTTTGTGGAAGCCTCAAAGCATATTTTTAGTGGAGAGAAATTCCATAAGTACATTTTTTTTTTAAAAATCAGAAAAGATGATTCTAAAAAAATTGGACCAACAGCATTCAACTTCTTTATATCCTGTATTTTATAAAAAAATATATGCATGCAAACTGAATACCAAGCAAACTGAACAAGCAGAACTAAAGTCAAGATGAATAGTACGAGTATAATAAAACATATCTCAAAATGAATTGCCTAACAGCTCCACCAAAGGGTAGGAAATAAATTCAGTGACATTGTATTAACATGAAAAGACCCACAAACAAAATATTAAGTATCAAATACAAAAATAGATGTTCTTAGTAATAAATATTATATTAAACAGAAGTTAACCGTTAATGATTCCAGGATGACGTAGCACTTAAAAACACAAGGCAATTTTTCATTACATTTTGTTTAAATACACATAAATGCATGACAAATTAAAGGAAAAACATGAATAAATAAGGAAAGAAACATACTGAGTGCAGATACTTACAGACAGATGTACTGCATGATTCAATTAAGCAATTAACCTCCTGCCATGCTCTGTGGCATGTGTATGAAATCCCAAGCAGGCCCAGATAACCTCACTTTTGGATGTGGAAAAGATCTAAAATGATCCGACTTTGAAAGAGTTTTCATTATTGGGACTAGAGAGCATGTGCTTTGGTCACAGAGACTCCTCAACCGGAAAACTGAATAAAGTGACATCTGCATTTGGAACTATGGGAAAGACAATAAACAGAACTTGCGGTTGAAAGCACACATTTACTGACTGTGATGGTTGTGCATTATTGCAATATAGAAGCAGAAGTGCAACTGTTCTTCAGGTGAATGAGAATGTCAATGCACAACATGATCAGACTTTCAGCAATAACAGTCCACGACTATATAGAGAGAGCTATTATACTATTAGATATTATAATAGAATTACAGTGCAGAAATAAAAATTAAGAAACACTTTGAATTAGAAAGTGTGTCCCGACTTTTGACTGGTACTATATACAACATTTTCTGACTGATTTTTATCCTATGAATAAACAGAAGGGAGTGGTCTATTCCAGTATGACTGCCACTTCCACAGGGCACAAGGGCTCACTGAATGGATTGATCATCATATGCAATGTAGTAGCTAGATCTCAACCCTATTTAACATCTATAGAGATTTTGGACTGAAGTGTTGGCTAGCGTTCTCCAACACCACCATCAAGACGCCATATCTTTTGGAAGAATGATGTTCATCTCTGGTATACAGCACAATTTCAGAATCTACCCCAAAGCTATTCTGTTGGATCCTTATTAAGACTTATTAGTTTTTATTTTAATTTGTCACCTTTCTGCATGTGCACCTTGTATAAACTGATTTGGCCCACCAACCAAACATTACACATATATGATACAGATTAAGGCTGTATGGTATGTACTCTATCTAATGAGAAGCTTTCAGAGATAAGCCCTAGCATAAGTCTTTTGTACAACAGATGCCAAAACTATACAGGGTGTTCTAATTTTTAGCCCCGCCCCAATCTCCATACAGGTAGGATTTATAGAAAACACTCAAATGTGTTTAGGATTTGTCTCAATCGGTCTCCATTAACAGTGGCGTAACTGATGAAGAAATCAATCTTCCAGGCTATCAGTTAAGTGCCTTTCTGATGCCTTTTGCCTAAGTGCCTTTTGCCTTTCTAATGGCTAGAAGGTCCATTCCATATAAATGGAATCATAAAACACCTTTCTGTGTACACTGAATACTAAACATATTGTCTCTTCTTAAATTAGAAAAGATAATGTTAAAATTAAATGGTTCTGCTCATAAATTGTTACAAAATTTACAAAATGCAAATATTAAATTTCAGTTAATTGTGGAAAATGTACTATTTCACAAAACTAGGAAAATGTACAATGGGGAGAGGGTATGTTCTCTTGTTATTATTCTTTTTTTTTCCTTTACATTTTTGCATTACAATTGAACATGAAGAAAAAGAAAAGAAAAATCCAGAAGCAGAGAAAATCTAGTTATCCATGAAGAAGTCTTGAAGGAGTTTCAGTACGAATTTAAAAAAGGTTAATGTGGATTCAGAACGTGGCCTTAGTGGAGAATGAACTAAGGTCACAGGAATATACTTAATCATTATAAACTTATTATCAGTGAAATGCCAGTAGGATAACACCCAGCTCAGAGTGTTTGGGATGGATTTGGAAAGAGTATTTGGCAACTGGCCCCAGCAGCTCTCAGTGAGTGGTGGCTTTGTGCCAGAGGCTGGAAAGTGGAGTCACAGCAGGCGTGCTGGGTTTGTCCAGCTGGGTCCTAAATGTCCAATTTTCTGTTGGAGAGATGAGAGCAGTGCAACAGATGCCTCTACCTGAAGGGAGCTAATACTAGTGAGTCGGTCTTTAGAGTCAACTAGTAATTAACTTCAGCAGTTTCCATTAGGATAATAACAACATTTGCTTAGTAAAGATTTCTAGGGAAGACACCATCTAACAACACCTTAGGTGTGCTTGAATCATTATTAAAAACTCAAAACTCTACTTTAAAAATAAATTTAATTAGGTGGTTCATAGAAACTGATGAACTTTTCAGCTACCTTAAGATGTAGTACATATAACAAGTTGCACTGATAAGGACAAACAATAAAAATTATTTAAAAGCAGTCACTTACAAAACATTAATAGTAATTAATAGTAAAAGCAACAGTGGCATTTATATTGTTTAGGATCCTAGGGTTACCCACTGCATTCCTCCTACATTCCAAAAACACTCCTGGGGCTGGGTTGGCTATGCTAAATTGCCTTGTGTGTGTTTCAATGAGTGCATGAATGTGTGTGTTCATGGTGCCCTGTGAATCCTTGCCTCACTCCCAGTGAACCCAGGAGGAGCTTTGGATTTGCTGCAATCCTGACCAGGATGAAGCGGTTACTAAACATGTATGATGAATGATTCTTTTTCTTATCCATCACCACAGTGAGTTATTTTTGTGGCAAAAGTCATTAGAGAGATATGTTATACTGTTCGGTGTCATCATGATAAAATTTTCAGATTGTCTAAATTTGGAAGATGGCTATTACACCAAAAGAGGGCCTAAATGTGTAATTTCTCATTTTCCTAGATCTTCTGATATTGTCTTGCCTTTTCCTGCAGTAGGGCTGATAAAAAATGTAGTTTCAGGTCTGGGGAGAAAGCAATTCAAAGGAAATGGAGTGGGAGAGTGGAAGAGAGAAAGAAAGAAAAAAGAGAAGTCTCTTTGTATTTCACTTCTGAACAAGTGACGAACTCAACCCTGGGATTTGTCCAATGGTCCACCCTTGCTGTGTGAGTGTCAAAGGCAATCTTGGAGCTCAAACATACACACACACCAGCAGCTGACAAAAAATATCCTTACCACAATCTCACAGGAGCAATCATGATGGAAGTCTGACAGATTCAGAGAGCCCTCAGAGTTCAAGCTCTGCCGAGGCTCGATGGCAGACTTATCAACTGATACTGTGATCTAGTAGATGGGGGAGAGAGGGATGACATGACAGCTGATCTGGGAGAAATTTAGACGATGGCCAGACACAGAACAGCTCAATTTGATCTCAGATGCAGCTGCTGCCTCTGTTTCAGAGCCAACACTTCAAGTCGAGTAGATTATTTTCAAAAATTGCCAATTATAGCCATTTTTTTTCTTATAAAGAAACTGATTAAAAAGGAATACAAAAAGTGAAAGTTTTACAATTGAAGCGCTACTAATTTCTGGACATCATTTTTTGATATCAGGTACAACCCTGTTCAATTACTCCATCTGTCTCCTCATAATCCCCTGAATTTATCATGGGGCCTTATGAGCATAAAAAAAGTTTTGTTTTTCTTCCTCTGCCCAAAAATGTACTCATACAAACTGTTGCTTTAACGATCCTTCTTTAACTATATACCGATAACAAATACATAACAAATTGTGTTAATAACAACACAATCAACATTTATGGTCACTAATGAATAGAGTCATGTTTTTGAAAGCCGTATGGTAAGGTCTAGTAATGCAAGCTTTTGTGGCCTTCATATGCTGGCCTTAATTGGAGCTGATGGTCATTTACCAAATTTTCCTCTAAACGACTTGGTTTGCCTTGGCTGCACAAAGTTATTTTCCCTCCCTAATGAACTAATTGGGGCAGCAGCTGGAAGAGGTCGGCCCTGAAGAGTTGCTTGGCAACGAGGTCACTGTGGACCGAGCCTATTTGAAATGGAAACAGTTGGTCTTCTGGAAACGTTTCAAGACCAGTAGCATCTTTTTCACCAACACACAACAGCAACCCCGACTTCAACAAGAAAGTATCACTACAAAAAGTCATTAATATATAAGACTACTTGAGACATGTAAATAGGATGTAATCAACATACATGTTCATAATTTATTGGAAAAAAACTTAATAATGTGAAATGAGCAAAAACTGAAGCAAACATACAGATAAAAACTTTTTGTCATGCCAAACCACTTCATTAAATGACAATTGGAGATCAAATATCATCGACTAATCTGAGTTTTTATTTCTTCTGCCACTAGCTAAAGTCAAAATGACACAATTGACAACTGACATAAAATCTTAACAGGAACAAGAAGAATTCAGTCCTGGCAAAATAAATACAAAGTGCTTGATGTCTTGATGGATAGGTTATTACTTAAAGGACAAACAGTCATTTCATTTCATATGTGTTAACATTTTATTGAGTGACCGTATGATGGTGATTACTACTTTTTCAGGTTTCTTTTTGGTATTTGATTTTGCACGATTTTTCTTTTTGAAATAAAATGTTTTAACTGATTGTAAATGATACAATGCTAATACAAGACACATTGTGAACATGTTGTTTTGCATAACAGATTAATATAATGTAGAGACATCTCAAAAGACCTTTAAATTCTACTGTCCAATAACGGACACAACTACTGAAGGCACAGATTTTTCTGCTGAATATTCCTCATGACTACTTTGCCATGCACTTGGTATATAAACAGAGTTTCCATGTAGGCACCAAAGCAGCTCAATAAAAATATGTAAAAAAAATAAAAATGTTAAGCACCGTTGGACCATATACAATACTCTAATGAAAAGAAAGTTGAACTATTAGAAGTACCAAAAATTCAGTGCCACTAATGGTGTCTTGAAAAGCTTATTATTAAAATGTAGAAAACACACTGCAATTTAACAGCGTCTCCTCTAGTACAAGTTTGAAAGCAGGTCTCTGAAGAACTGAACTGCCAGCTTACAATGTCTCATGGCATGCCCTGTGTTAGAGGCATGTGTTCAGATATTGGCTTGGTCATCATTAACAATCCCATCAAGGCAAGGATGGCGTTGGAGAAGCTCAGCAGAAACAAAACTCAACTCTCCAGAGTTTATATTAGCTTTGCTTAAGGTTATGGAGTCAGTTTGTTAACATCTGCAGCTTCGGCACATGCTACTTTATCTACAGAACCGCTTGGTTGTGTCTCCTGGGTCTCGTTAGAACAGGGGGATATGGAGTTAGTAGAAGACCCGAAATGGTGAGTGTCCACTAGCAGCAACATTGGCATGCCACTTCTTTTCAGGGTCTCACTCATTGATACATGCATCTCCTCAGGTGTGACACCAAAATCTGAGGGTGACTTACGTTTGATGCGCTCGTACGTCTTCTCCTGGCTCTCCAGGAATGTCTCACTGTCCTGGAAACGGCCGAAAAGCCAGATAAAGAAACCAAAGAGGATGAAGGCAGCCAAGCTTGGAATGAATGCCAAGCATTTGACATCCAGGCTGGCACCAGTGTAGCGGCTGTGGAGAAACATATCTCTGTGGATGTATGTGAGGTTGGTGTGAGGGTCTATGTTAGTTGATCGCCACTCCCATGTTAGCGTGCTGCGGTTGAAGTGGCTAAGAGTGTCTGGCTCCTCTACTGTGTAAATCTTCTCTCCTGGTCCAACATACTGGCCATACTCATAAGGCTTATAGAAGATCTGGTTCTTCCACATGTTTAAGTCAAGAATGAGGACCAAGAAGATGATGCCATAGTTGAACCATTTACCTGCAATAAAGAAAATTAAGACTAAGACTCACGCACATCTTTATTATGAAAACACCTGTATACATGCGTACACATGCAATTATCCAATCAGCCAATCATGTGGCAGCAGTGCAATGAATAAATCCATGCAGATAGTGATCAAGAACTTCAGTTAAGGTTCACATCAAACATCAGAAAGGGGAAAGGTTATTGGTGCCAGACAGGCTGGACTGACAATTTCTGAACTGCTGATTGTCACATACAACTGTCTACAGAGCTTATACAGAATGGTGTGGAAGACGACGACGACAAAAAAAAAAAAAAACATCCAGCGAGAGGCAGTTCTGCACATGGAAATGCATTGCTGATGAGAGAGTTCAGAGGAGAATGGCCAGACTGCTTCAAGCTGACAGCAAAGCGACTAAAACTCAAATAACCACTTTTTATAACTGTGGTGTAGAGAAAAGAATCTCAGAATTCACAACAGATTGAACCTTGAAGTAGACGGGCTACAAGAGTTAAAGACCACAACAGGTTCCTCTCCTGTCCGCCAAGAACAGGAATCTGAGGTTACAGTGGACACGGGCTCACCTGAACTTGGACAGTTCAAGATTGGAAAAGACTACTTTTGCACCGCTACTTTATTGGCTGACTGGTAATTTTGTGATTGAGTGTACAGGTGTTCCTATTAAAGTGTATAAACTGCTATCAACACCTAAAAGCACAGTTATCTTTGCTTGATAAGAGAAATCAGAAATTACATATACATTCTTTCATCATAGAGGGCAGTGGAGATCTGACACACAAGCCTGAAATCAGCTTATGGAACAAAAAAGCCATTTACTTCAGGAAAGATAGGAAATGATCACTTCAGAAGCCTACTCTTTACTATGTGTGTTTTAAATTTAGTTATACAGGATTATTCTCATGAAAGAGAATTGCAGTGCAACACATTAAGCTTGACATTGAACTGCTAATTGTTGAATATGCAGTTCATTAAGCAATGCATGAGGAAGCTATAGACTATTCCCACAACAGGCCATTAAAGTAAACAGAGGAAGCCAAAGAAGGTTTGCAAAGAAGGAAAGCCACTAGATTTAAAAAAGGCAGATCCTTAGGAGAGGTTTGCTAACATTTGTGTAATAATCTTTTATACAAGTACTCTGTTACGCTTCACTGAAACAAATTTATGTGATGCTTGAACTGTAGGAGAGGTTGATTCATTACTACTATTCAATTAGATATTCAGAATCATTAACAGTTTTAACAATTCCAATAAGTGTGCCATTAATCCAAGGTACTTCAAATGAAATAAACTTGAAAATAGTCATAATTCACCCTAATAATATTTATGGTTTGCTAAAACTTTATTCATAAAAGGGAAGTACATACTGTACACGTAAAACACGTTAAGTAGAAAATCTGTGAATGCAAATTGTAGAATGGAAAATAGGACAGCAGCAGGAAAAGGAGGAAGCATAGCAAATATAATGTACATTGAGAGAGTGTATTCACGCTCTGTATTCATATTATACGATGGAGTACAGTGAGCAGTGGTAATATGGACTCTGAAGATAAATGAGGTAATTATAGCTACGCTACTATGCCAACACTGGGGAAGGTCAGTAGAGAATCTTTATAGTTAAATTCAGATAGTGTGTCCTCGGTCTGTTGAGTTGCTTGTCCTTAGCTCTCAGAAGAAGTCTTATGACTTGTGTGTGCACATATTCCAGTGGAGATTGCCCTAAATGTCAGTTGCTCGTACCCTTGTCTTGTCACGAGAAAGGCATATGGAGATAAATATGATATCAGCCAAAGTTATTGTTGAAAACTCTGAAGTTGGTAATTGGCAGCCCAGGTACTACAGGTGGAAATTCAAGAGTCAGTTGTGAGCAGCTTAGATTCATGCTTCCAGGATCAGGACATTTTCCTTCATTTTTACTATGTCCCTTTACTTTAGCTTGGCACTTTTAAAATCATTCTGGATCTGATCCAATCAAGTCCCTTCTTCTCAGCGTAGCTGCCTCCACCTGTAACAGGATCACAAGCTTTCCGATTGATAGGAAGCAGCAGCACCTTCACACCACATTTTTGCTGGAGTCACAACAGCATAGAGCTGAACATTCTCAAAATGCTGGCGCTGGATTTCATGAAATGCCCCAATCACTACCTCTCATTATCATACCGGACAAGACTGTGATGACTGAGGAAACATTCAAGTTCCTGAGGAACACTATCTGCATGGGAAGTGTGATAGCAGCCCTGTGATCCACCTATACAAACAGTTTGACCCCTCTCGTGCTACAGCCTCATGAGTGCTGAAGGGACAGCGCCAATTCAGCACCACTGGCGCGCATGGGAACGGGATGGAGGAACAGCTGCTGCGAATTAAGCAGCGCCACTGCTCACCCTGTCTGGGTGCGTTCAAAACGAGGAAAATGTAGTCTCAGGAGGGTGTCTAACAAGACAGCAAAGCATCAAGGACCATTTAAAACTAAACAAACACTCATTTCCTGACTTCCAAGATGCCTTCAAACTACCCCCAGTTGAAGGCATCATCAATGTATCCTTGATGCTGCCTAATATCCATAAATCTATGCAGCAACTCGCTCAAGCATCGGGAAAAGAAAAAAAAAAATGGCGGATCAAGCTCACAGAAAAGCTGACCCTAACCCTAGGCTTTTTTGCACTCACAATTTTGAAAAGTTACCGAGAAATAAACATTATACTATCTTAAAACCCTGTGACTGTAAACAGATAAATTTGTTTGATACGATTTGTAAGGTATCTGTTAGCAAACTAGCTAACGTAATGGTTCAGTTACACGGCGTGCTGACGTCATACATTACTGTAAATGCTTATAAGGCTATAATCTTAAAAGGTTGTTGAAAACAAGCGTCCTTAGAAGATGCCTTCAGTCGAAAGTCCTGCTTTAAGCGACACCTGCCTATTACTGCAGTAAAGCAGGAACGCAGCAACCTTCTGCTTTGAAGAGAGTATAAAAGGGTGCTGTCAGCAAAGGTCAGTTGCGTTAAACTGTGTAAACTTGACTAATGGTTTCCTGTCATCTCTTTGGAGACAACGATCACAATGATGTGCTTCTGCTGAGACCTTCACCGGCTGGATCCCTCTGCTCTCCCACTGCCAGGAAGGGCTCTGGACCTCCCGCCATCGACATCCACCGCCTGCCATTGCCAAGCTGCCTGACGTAAAGAGGGCCCAACCATGTCCCTGTGTGAAGCCACATGTACAGCTCACTCTGCACCCTACTGGCACTCTCTCGGTCTCCCTGCACTCCTTTTACTCTCTCCTCACAAAAAGAGTAAATAAAAGCGCACCTTAACTGCCAACCTGACTGGGTCCGTGTCTGTGTTCTGCCTGTCGTATTTGCGAGTCGCTACAGAAGCCAACACAGAGTGTATTGCCAAAAAGGTTTAGCAGAGGATGTACTTCCTGTGACAGAAAGCAAACCTACTACAGGAGCTGTTGACCCAATTCTAGGCACCTAGTACTGAGAGTGTGCTCACTACCTCAGTAACAGTCTGGTTCAGCTCTGCAACCAGTAATGAGCTGAAGAGACTGCAGTGTCTTTTCAGGTCAGCTGAAAATCTCATAGAAAGCAACCTGCCCTCCCACAAGGACCTGTTTTTCTCCAGAGCTGGGAAGTGAGCAGAGAAGAATCATTATTGACTCCCTGCAGCCAGGCCTCCACATATTTGAACTCCTTCTCTGCAGCAGGTTTAGATCAATGTGGATCAAAACACCACACACCAGAAACCCTTTTTCCCCACATTCAATCAGATTCACGAACAACCAATTTCCTCAAAATGGACAGATGTTTGGATATAATGTATGGTCATAACAATAGCTGAAGTGTAAAGGTTTTATTGGTTTAAAACCTGATGAATTAATACAGAATTCATTTACTGTGATGTGGTCACAGGTGTGTGAATATTGAGGAATTTGCAATGACTTCAATAATGGCTCTGCCAATCAGATTATAGAACTGACTTATAATATACTAAATGGCCAGTAAAATGCAATTCTGGTATTATTGTAAGGAGTGACCAAAAATGTTCAAAAAATCTAAACTAATTTATATTTTAAATTTTTAACAGGATTTCTTACACATTCTTGGCATCGTCTCAATCTCAAGTGCTCATGAGGGAGCATTGTTAAACTTACAGAGCACCTGGTGTACCTGTCTTAAATGAAAACTGTGTTTGGGGAAATAACTTATTACTAAAACTGCTTATTGATACATTTTGAATAAGAAATTATGGGCATTGACTTGGGCATTGCTTACAACCTTAGAAACAAAGTTTTAGATTAGAAGCCTCCATCAAGATGTCTTCAAGACAAGGAAAAATGTATTTTTAACTGTTGTGTGATGATGACTTTCAGTTTCACTAGCTCTTCTTGTTCAGAGGCTGCTGACTGCTTACAACTTAAGGTTCACAAAGATATCATGTATCAGAAACTGTTTTATATACCAGGAATTGTTGTATATTGGTAAGGTTCACGAACATCAAATGTGACACAGATGATGTGCATGCAATAGATATACACATAGCAGTGCACACCATGGTGCTGTGAGAGTTCTGGAAAGCTTCCACTTCTAGATATATTAAAGAAAATTAGGAAAAGTGTCTTTTGGGTGTTTTTCTGTTTTGCCACCGTGGTAAACTGCTTATGTCCTTCTGTTCACATTTCTTAATGTTTTTGCTTTTACTTGGATCTGTCTGACATCAAGTTTACACTTTGATCACAATGGACAGTGTCTGACGAACAAAAGCATTGGCAGACACTGGTAAACAAAGCGTTGGCAGCCCTGATTACCCCAGAGTGAATCTCAAGTGGACGTACTCCTGAAACACTGCAGAACTCGGTGAGCTTTTCGGTTCAGCGACTAGGCAACTTGATGTCGCTGATGGCTGGAACCTGAAAAGAATTTGCCCAGCAAAGGGACAATAACAACCTTTGCAGCCAACGCTGAAGGGCTAGAGTACTGGGTGCGTCCCTACATTTTAAATACCATCGTCAAATATGTAGTTACAGAGTGAAATATTCTTAGTCTCTCCTACGGGAAGAATCTGATTTATTACATGCGTCTGAAATGATGCCTGAGAACATAACGACCAGATAATTGTACTGCTTTAATTACATTTTAATGTTCCCTCGTGTTGGGGATGAATACATAAACAGGTAATGAATATCAGCATACCTGTGATGTGTATATGATACTCCTCCTTGAAGATCCGCTTGCAGACTGGGAGTTTAAATTTTAGCTGAGTTGTAGACAGGCCAGGTAGGTTCATATCCAAATCCCCCATGAAATGGGGAAACTCCCAGTCCTGAAGAAAGAAAAAAAATCTAAACATAATTATACGAGCAGAGGATGATGAAGTTCACGATTTAGAGTACACACAAGCTGGAAACCAAATTACAAAGCAGTTTACAATAACCTCTTTGCAAAGAAAAAAAGATAACACCAGTAATAGTAGATGGAAACATTTCTCACACACTCCCTAAAAGCTCTTCTTTGACTTTTGCAGTTTAGAAAACCATAGCTATTGATGTATTCGTTTGACATTTATTCACAATCAGACAGAAAGCCCCGATTCTGCTGAAGGTTTCTGCTGGGCTCTGCATTGACTACTGGCATTACACATCAGATGAGCAGATGTCAGATTTGCCTATTATCTGTATGTAGTGCCACTGATATAGGAGAGCATAAACCCAATCAAAACTCATGTGGATGATGTATGATCTCAATAGCTGCTGATGACATATGACCATAGCTTTCATCTATTAATATGATTTACGACATAAGCTCATCTTTTGGTTTGGAGAGATAAAGGAAATAAAATATAGACAAATGTCTTGAATTAGATAGAGAACTTGAAGTAGTTAGATAACTTGAAAGCCTCAAGAGATAACTCTAATTAAGTGGAGCATGTACAGAACATCATAAAGTGTGTTGTTGTGCTTATACTACGACAATTTGCCTAATTGTTTATTTTTTAAAGAACAACAGATCATACATTTTGTTCGTTTAGAAATATGCATAATTTTGTGGAATTCCCATGTTACAAGTTCATTCCTGTCATCACTTACATTATAGTAGCGATAAACAGTCATTCCCTCACCAGCCTCTCTTTTCCTTCTTTCTCTCTTAAAGTTAATAATTCCTAAAAAAAAAAACCCTTATCTTGTCAATCTGCAAAGCCCTCTGTCGAAGACTTTCCCTCTGACAATGTGCTAACACTTGTGACTCCTTCCAAATAAATGTCTCTTCTTGAAGAAGCATTCATCATATCAGAAAACGTCATCATATCAACTATGATCTCCACAGTATTTGCACCAGTATCTTTTTTCACTTGTTCCCAATGAGGAGGGAACGCATATGACTGCCTAGAGAAAAAGCGCTACAGCCTTTTCTTTTTCGGCCAAAGAAAAATGATATATGGACACACGCCTGAGGCGCTCCCAAGCGCCCCGTCAGCGCTTTTCAGCCAGAAAAAAAAATGCTTTGTGGACACGCACCCTTATACTTTTTCAGATCAGTTTATGTGGAGCGTCCGCCATACAACCACCTGTGTAAGAAATGAGAACATATTAAAACAAACTTTTTAATATATACCTAGCACTCGGACCTCTGACCAATCGGAATTAAGGAGACAACAATACTGTAGTACAAGACAAAAAATAATCTCCTCTTTTTAAAAAGATGATAATTACGGTCTCTTCCTTCCACTAGCTTCAGCACCTGATTTAAGCATTAAAAGTGAGAAATACACCCAATAGCAATATACCAAATAAGAATTCTGGCAAATCTCCCAGGGCTGAAGAGGTTTTGTATGGTCAGCGTTAACAAAACAAGTGACGTTAATTAGTCTGTGAATAAAATATCAGGGGTGTCACACAGAGCATGGAGATTAACCATCACACATGTCGAACACAGACAAAGGTAAAACAAGACATCCCCGCATCGGAGACCTCATTGGTTTATTGACTGTGCTTGTGAGGGAATGAATGGATCAAGGAGATGTATATTCCAGATGTAAAGGGCTAATTGAAATCGTAAATAAAGCTAATAAACATGTTTGCAAGGTATACAGGGCTGTAAATTTGTCTCTCAGAAAAAGTATAGCATACTGAGCAGAATTCAAGGTCCTGTGTGGGTGGACTGTACTTTACTCGGAATCAAAGTGAGGTGGCTCTGTGAGGGATACAATAACTCAAGGCTAATGGGTACAGTGCAGTCTCTAAGTAATTGGCCAGTGTCACGATTTTGTGGACTTGCATGCTATTATCTCTCAACTCAAGGCCCAAAGATGCACCAGGTTCAGTAAAAGCAGACCAGCACAAAGCTGAAAAATGAAACCACATCAGAGACAAATGATGGTGTGTTTTGTACTTTGTAAGAAATAACTGGTAAAGAACACGACTAATGACTGATGTGTTAAAAAGAAGAAAACACCAGAAGAAGCCAAGCACTGGCCTCCAAGACAGAAATGCAAGGTTGCAGTTTAACCACAAGTCCATAAAAGAGCTTGATGGTAGAATGAATTCAGAAGTGAATTTACAAGAGAATCTAAACTGCTTAGCTCTAACCAAATGCTTCAATTACAATTTACCCTGCAGGAGGACCTGAAATACACCACTAATGGTAGAATGTTCTTTACTGAATAGATAAACTCACTGACCAGAACCTCGCTAAGAATGAATTCCATAGAAGGTACTGACAGTTAAAATACCCATAACAAACTAGAATGAAACAATGGCTGCAAAAAAAAAAAAAAAGACTACACAATGGATCTGGATCTGGATGACCGGCAGAACATCACCACATTAGATAACTGAAGTCCGCTGAAACTGAAATGGTTTGCAACAAGTACTAATCACTATATTTGTACTCATGATGTTAATTAGTTGAGATATGGTCGACTAAAATAGTGGAATTTTATAGTGGATTTTAGAATGCGGTGTGAGTCATACATGCTTGACCTGTGTATGAACCTAAACTATATAGTTTCTATTCCCAATAAATTCCCAATCATTCTCAATGCTTTCTCAGGTGTCTCAGATATTTTCAAATCAACTATAGATCAGTATATTATTCTGGTTTCTCAATTAGCACTGGCTTCATTTTACAATTATTTACTGTATACAGTATATTAATGTGCTGATTAAACTTTTTAATGGTAGTGTAAATGCTAATACTCTGAGGTTAAAAATGACATTATGAATTATATCCGTATTATGAATCTCACTTTATTTAGCACTGAGAGACTTAAAAGTGTGCAACATGTATAATTATTAGTGGATTCATTATATAATACAGGTTTAGAAAAACATCCTTCCAGTCAAAACGTAATGTAAATATTCAAGTATACTGGTATTGCACTCTCAAAGATAACATTATCATGTGCATAAATTAGGGAGACACTATAGCGGTCCACCCTTATACATGAATCAGTTGAAGAAAACTTAAACACAAAGTCAGAATCACATACACAGGATGAAAACAAAAACATGCACGATGCAAAAAAACACGATTGTTTCAGAGAGCATAAAGTGGATAGAAAGAGAAAAGGAGAGGAAGAAAGAAAGAGTCAAAGAGAAGGCAAGACAGAGAGACACGGACACAAGAGTTAACCAGTCATCGAAGAGGGTAGTGCTTCACCTGCATGATGATGAGGAGGTCGAAGACTAGAATAAAGGAGGCGAGGAAGGCTCGTGAGACTTCATCGCTAGGTAAGAACCCTCGGTTCAGATTATCCCAACTAATCCAATCTGTACTAATAACCAATACCACCACAGAGGTCAGGGAAATCAACACTGTCCTGAAAGAAAGAAAGAAAGAAAGAAAGAAAGAAAGAAAGAAAGAAAGAAAGAAAGAAAGAGAGAGAGAGCAAACTGTGAAATATTAAAAGTAAATTTTTTGTTATTATGCAGCTGTTCTTGTGAAAAAAAAAACGAGAACTGATATAGTCTCTGATCTCTCACTTCCTGCTGTTCATTAGAAATAAGAGGCCTGAATTAATTTTGCATGCAACAGTTAGAGAAAATCAAAAGCTAGCGCAGCAGAAACGAAAGCTTAATGAAATCTTGTTATCAAAAACACAAACGTTCATCTACTTACCCTTGCATTCAATTTGCAATTTTCAGTTAAGTATTAAGTATACTCTCGACACCCCCCCCCCCCCAACCCCCTGCCATCTTTTCCATCAGAATGCAAAATCAACAGTTGCATGGCCTAATGCATGCAGAGCCAAGTTTATTTAGGAAGAGTATATTCAGGAAGTCCTGCTAAACAAATCTGTTGATGCAAAGAGGATAATGAAAGTAATATATCAGACATTTGTTATTAGATCCTGTTCTTTCACCAAGTATGCTGAGATATTGTACAACACTGAACAACCAAATGGCTTTTGGACACATTTCAGTCATGTGAACTGTTACACTGGGATCTGGCTGTGACTCTAAAGTGAGATAAAAAAAATCTTCATAATCTTCACAGCGAAAACTCAAGGCTTCACCTGTTTCATGTTATACTTGACCAGTTTCCTTCTCCTACACTGCACTGCACTTCCCTCCTGTAACACCAATCAGTTGGCGATCAGGAGCCGAGACAGATGGTAGGAGAAATCGAAAATCCCCTGACTAATGACTAACGCTTGAAATTAAGCAGCGCTCTAGCCATCTCAATGTCTATTTAAAGGAAAGGTTTGGATGGAAAAAATCGAATCACCACAAATTGTCCACTTGCTTTAAAGATGGCTGATCAGCTAGATAGCCTGGAGCTACGAAGCTGAAGTAACAAACCCATAAATAATGGAATTTCTTTTACCAGCATGTATCATCATGCTGCTCCTCCATATTCCATGATAGCTGTCACTGCAGAGTTGTAGCGATGTGAATATTTTCATAAAAATCTGCACGTGGCAAAGCGTGCCCATGAATTTGGGGGGTGGGGTGGGGTGGGGTGGGGGGTCTTCTGAAGGAGCACCGAAGAGAGGTATGTATTTGTTTGGCTATTGGGTTCAATATTAACAATTTTCGTCCAGAAGTGATTAACTTATCTGTAAGCTTTGGTTGCTAAGCAACATAACAGGCAACGATTAGGGCAATTCATTGACAAAACAATGGCTTAAGGGTAAAGGCTTTATTAGTTTAAAACCTGGTGCATCAATACAGTATTCAGTTATTGTGATAGGGTCACTGGTGCATATATCAGATTTTACAATGACTTAGAAAGGGGCTCAACCAATCAGATGTCAGAACTAAAACTATGCATTTGATAAATTAAGAAAAGTACTGGTCATAGCTTCTACGCTTCTTATTAACACTGGTTAGAGCTAAAAAGAAAATTATATCCATGCATTCATCCATCCTCTATACTGCTAATCTGTCTGAGTCGTAGGGAAGCTGGAGCCAATCCCAGCTGACATTGGGCAAGAGGCTCTGGTAGACCCTGGGCAGGCTGTCAATCTATCACAGGGCTAACACAGAGATGACCAATCATTCGCATCTGTGGGCAATTTAGAAGAGCCAGTTATCTTAATCTACATGTCTTCGAACTGTGGGAGGAAATCATAGCACCCAGAGGAAACCCACACAGGCATGGGGAGAATATGCAAACAGAGAGGTCGCTGTCGGCCAGCAAGCTCGAACCGAGAACTTTCTTGCTGTGAGGCGGTGGTGCGGACCACTGCACCACCACAGAAAACAATATACCAAATATATCTTATTTGATTTGAGGTTAGTGTAAACCTCATATAAAAAGTAATTTTTCCTTGAACTATTGCTGTAAAGCAACGCATTAAACTTCTGAGGAAACGTCTGTATTGCTGAATGCGGTTAGAAGCTGATTTACTCTCATTAAAGTTCTTCACAGATACATTATGCACAAACCCACACAAATGCACCAAACATTTATTACAGGCTACTATGGCCCTTTTTCAGTAAACATCCTCCAACTTGCTTACAGAAATAATAGTATCTCACACGCTGCTGCCTGTTGATTTGACATGGCTGTCATGTTATCCCCAGAAATCCATCACCTGAGGGAGAGAATCATCCTGTAGCTCACCAGAAGAGCACGATTCTGTTGTTGCCCTGTTTCCAGAAACGTCGAGCTGCTCGTCCCCAGTCCGGGTACAGTGAGTCCTGCAGCATCATGTCTGTCACCTGAGAGAGAGAGAGCGAGAGAGAGCTGGATCTGTGTTGGTAATTCTGTGCAAATGTGATGAAACTGTGCTTAATACAGCTCATAACTGTTCACTACAAAAAATGTCTTAGCAACTATAAACATATTTTATATATACAATGTTTATCAAATTTTTCTCATAATGGGATCATTCTAAAATAAATATAATATCATTAAGCCTATTTCTAGACATTTTACCTATTAACGTATGAATTACTTCTTATTCGCTTGGCAGAAAATGATGCTTATTTCAAATGTTTATTTATAGAATAAAGCAAAATTATTTTTATTTTATACTTTTTTAAACTTTATTCCTACTCAAAAACGATGTAGTCGTGGTCTTCCCTTACACTGACATTATGTATACACATCATTATCCTTCCCGTTCTGTTAATGCCAGGAAACTGCTTTAAATATGTTAAATATGTTGCTTCGATTCGACACATAAAAGCCACTGAACCGAGTTTTATTAAACATTTTTACCATTGCGTTTTAATTCTTAAAAATGCTGGAATCAGCAGATGGATATATGGATGAAATCAGGACAATAGATATTATATTAGTGCATCCATCATTGGAATGTTAGCAAACAGTGACATAACGCAACTTAGAGTACTTTGTAATTCACTGTTTTTTCACTTGCTTTTTTCTAAAAGTCTGACGTGCCGACAATCGAGTTCCCTGCAGATGGATTTCATAGTCAGGGCACGCTTTTGCTGTCAAAGTTTACTGCTGTTTGGGAAAAAATATCACCCGTGAGGAATCAGTAAAAGTAATTAAACTCAGCCACCTCTCTATCCCTCTCTGGTGCTGTCTCCCTCTGCTTCTCTCTTTTTCTATGCAAATCTGGCCTTTTCAGGATGACACATTTTGTCCAAGGTTAGCGTGTCGATAGATTAGTGTGCCCTGAGGCAAGAGCACAGCATGTCTCCTCACTGGGGAGAGACTGGCATCAAATCTCTGTGCTATGGCCAACAGTGTGAAACCGCCTGTGTATGTGTGTGTGTCCTCCTTGGACCATGACACACCCCCCCATAAAAAAAGGCAAAGCCCCATAGAGGAGAAAGGGAGGTCGTTGCGAAAGAGCTGTGTTGAATTAATGGAATGAAAAAAGCCTTGTAACGTCTCGATTCAGCACTTTCAGGGGCTGTTTGCTCTTTCTCCCCCCTCTCTCTCTCTTTTTCTCCCTCTTCCTCTCCATCTCCATCTCTCTCACTCTTTCTCTAACTCTTTTTTTTTCTTCCTCCCTGTCAGGCATACTAATGTAATGTAAGCAGCATAGGGATGTCAATGCTGAGCCCCATCCACACCCACACACATTTATGCATACACAAACACACTGTCACACGGACACACACATAAACAGTCCAGATTGACGGGGCTACTCATCCTCTACAGACAGTCCTGTCCCCCAGGATCCCTGACCCAGCCGAGGCGAGACAGGAGACATGGGCACGGCACGCTTGTGCGTGACTTAGAATGAGCCTTGCTTGTGATCAAGTATAAATCTCATAAAACATGCTTTATGCCTTCTGATTTCGTGGTACAAGAAGGGGCTGCTAGTTTCTTTGAAATCCATAAGTGAATATACATTTTGTAACTTTTTTCTATAAAACAAGAAATAAAAATAGATGTGCATGAATATAAAAATAATTCTGACATATGATCTGATGGTTTTGCATAAATGTCACCAGGTTGTCAATACATGGTGTAAATTGATAAATTCTAGATTAATTGTACACCACGCCTTGGTTCAAATGCAACGAAAGGCATACATTCACACAGCACTTTATTAGGAATACCTACTCATTCATGCAATTATCTAATCAGCCAATCGAGTTGCAGTAGTGCAGTGCATAAAATCATGCAGATACGGGCCAGCAGCTATGGGTAATGTGATTTCAGTGATTTTGACCGTGGCATGAATGTTAGTGCCAGATGGGCTGGTTTGAGTGTTTCTATAACTGCTGATCATCTGGATTTTCTCACATAACGGTATCTATAGTTTACTCAGAATGATGCAATAAAGAAAAAAACATCAAGTGAGCGTCAGTTCTGTGGACAGGAACGTCTTGTTGATGAGAGAGGTCAACGGAGAACTGCCCAGACTGGTTGGAGCTGAGAGAATGCACATCACGTTGAACCTTGAGGTAAATAGGCTACAACAGCAGAAGACCTCGTCGGGTTCCACTTCTGTCGGCCAAAACAGAAAGCTGTTAACAGTCCAGGCTGGTGAAGGTGGAAAGATGGTGTGGATAATGTTTTCTTGGCACACAAAGGGGCACGTGAATACCAATCATTGCTTTAATGCCACAGCCTATTTGAGTACTGTTGCTGACCATGTGCATCCCTTCATGGACACAATTAACCCATTTTCTAATACCTACTTCCAGCATGATAATGTATCATGTCACAAAGCAAAAGTCGTCTCAAACTGGTTTCATGAACAAGAATGAGTTCCACGGCCTTCCCAGTCACAGGACCGAACACTGTAGAACATCTTTGGGATGTGGTAGAAAAGGAGATTCACAGCAATATATGAATATGTTTGTTCGCTTATTTATGAATTTCTGTAATTATTTATTTCAAGTTATTTTTTTTTCAACTGGACTCAGAATTCCAGATTAAATTTTTAACCATTAAATTATAAGGCACATACTGTATGTGTTTACATGTTTTGTTTTTTTTTAAATAAAAATCTCATTAGCAACAAACACCCAGTTTTTCCACTAGAAGAACACTGGAAAGTTTGTAAGGTCAGTTTTCAAAGCAACTGCAATGTTGTGTGTGATTGGTCAGTTAATATTATGTTGACGTCTATTGAGGAAGAGGTAATAGGTGTAGTTGAAAACCACCTTACCATCCACGCGGTCACAAAGTCTCCCATCCACGTCCCAACCGCAGCCATTTTCATAAAGCTCTCATTCCTTATGCCCATGTACTCTGTGACCATGTGAGTGCTGCGGAGACAGACGGAGAGAGAGGGAGAGGAGGTGAGGAATACAGAAGATTTATGAAAAGAAGATGGAGAAAAGGTCAGAAAGTGTCATGATGTTGGCTTTCATACTTGATCGCTCTCCATTCTCCTCCACACGCAGAGAAAAAACTCAAACAACAGATGAAGAATCAAATGATGCCTCTTTAGTCACGTAGTACAAAACACTCCACCCTGACTGCATCTTAATCTTGGCCATTAGAAGTCAAGAGCTAACAAAATTAACCTGAAAATAGCCAGAGCTGGGGAACTTGTGACTGCAGCAGACTTTGTTCTGGATGTGCTGATGATGGAATAAACGCCACTGATCCTGCATCCTCTTGCCTCCCTCCCAGCACTAAAGTAGTAATGTCATTATCCTGTTAACGAGCACAGACAGCTTTAACGGGCTCTCATCTTAATGAATGCCAATTATCCATCCCTTCCTCTTTCCATTAGCTGACATTTCCTGCCCATAGCAGAGCATTACATACTCTCAGCCATTAAAGAAAGAGCTGGCAATGTGATTATTATTCAACAACACACCTTACACTGCACTCAATTTCTCTTTATTCATTCATGTGTCTCACTGTACAAACAGCATATTGCATCAAACAGCCTGGCAAAATGCAATCAGTGTCCTGCATTAGGTATACGTGAGGTATTAAGTGCATCCATGTTCCATTGTTTAGGACTGGTGGACAGGCCCTCATTAGAGCCAACACAAGAGGCATGGATGCTGATGCATTAAAGCATAAAGCCTGTGTGATTGGGATTCAGATTTGTCACACTGTTGAGACACTTCAGAGCATCTTCTGGATCTGGAACACTGCCAGTCACCATAAAAATCCCACAGGGAGTCCTTCACCGAGGACGCATATTCGGATCGATAAATCTGAAACGGTCCAAGTCCTTGCCTTATACTTAAACAACATACAGGTGTCTAGCAAGAGGAGGAGCAATTTCTTTTAAATTTCTCCTTCTCTCTCTCTCTTTATTTTTTTTTTTTTACATGCACCAGATTGTGAACAGGATGGATCTGTGCAATGTTCATTTTTAAACTCCCCTCCCCTCATCCTTCTGCATCCCTTACATGTTATGTCTGTACTCCCTTAAAATTTGTCTACCCCACACCCCATGTGAATAAAGCATGGGGGTTTGACTCATTCATAAAGGCTGAAATTTTAATGCAGTGCCAAGTCAAGTGGTCTAATGAAGGAAGTTCCGTGTGCTGAAACATCGGCGCAATATTTCCCTCAGTTCCTCCAAAAAACCCCTCTCTCACACACACACACACACACACACACACAAAACTATTCACATGAAGCACACTCAAACCACAAACACCACCTAGTGGCCTTATTTAAAGAAAAATAGGCAAAACTAGTTTTCCCGGGACCGCATCTGATCAATGGGACAGTCACAACACTGTAACCAACCATAGCGAAAAAGAGAAAGGAACAGATTTCACACTGTTCCAAGCAGAACTTGCAAAGCATTCCTTAGCATAAGCGACATAGACAGCTGTGTCAGGCACCTTTAATGTAAAACTACATTCAGCCAGCACCTGAGAATCTCTTTCAAATATACCACTGTTGCTCTGCTGCTACACTAACCCTATTTCAGGAAAGATGTGCAGGAGGAACAGATTTACTCTGTGAGTGTCTCCAAAACTGAATTCAGAAACCTTTTAACATAGGTAAGCAATATATATATATATATATATATATATATATATATATATATATATAAAAAAGAAATCAATATCTCACCTACATCTAAAACTTATTGACTATGTTTAAAGCAGCATCCTGTAGGTTAGGAGATGAAGCTAGTCTAGGACATCAAATATTGAGTAGCATTGCATATCACATGACAGCTATCAACCAGGACGGGTGAAGGTTAAAGGCCAATTTATAGTTCTGCATCGAATCTACGCCGAAGGGTACGGCGTAGCTAATCCTGTGGTTTAGCCGTAGTTAATCCAGTGGATTTAAACACTACTGTGTAGTACACTGCAGTGCTCTGAGCTGCTCATTCTGCTGAATACAGACGAGTTAAAACACTTCAGAAATGCTTTCAGTGGGAATTTAGTTGATTTATAATCATTCACTGAAAGTTTATTTTATTTTGCCCCAGTAAATTTGTTTCAAAACAACATTGTGTTCGTGTTATTTTTGGTTTATTATCCCTACAGTGAAACGCGGAACACCGCTCTTCTTCTCTGTATAAAAGCAATAAATTCTGGTGTGTCTCAAGTGACAGCACCTCCTACATACTTCATTACCTAATTCTTCACCCTGCGCGACCATCGACGATGTACCCATGCTGTAGATTCGACGCAGAAGTATAAACGCATGCTTCCTCCAAGACTCATGAAACCACAGAATCATTTCAGAGTGTATCAGATGTTGTCACAGGGCATCTGAACACTCAGAGTAAAGAGCTAACTACCATCTTCTGCACGCATGAGCTCACAGATGTCCATGATTGGTTAGAAGGGCTTTGATTGACAGGGGACAGCAATGTCATCCCTTCCACACAGACAGTACGGTCAGTCCTGATTTGAACTTGCGATCTCCCAACAATAGGGTGAATGCGTTTCTGTGGTGCCACTTGGGAGCCCCATGACATTTCAACGATAGGAAACAGTCAGTCAGTCAGTCAGTAAGCAATGTTTAAATATAACCTCTCTCACTAGATCAGAACCACAAACCGCTATAACGGCATGTCATTGTGCTACTCTCTTTACACTACAGCAGACCGAAAGTCCCCATTACACATGGAGCCTGCTGAAGTAAGGTTACACCACCAGTGAGAATGGAGAAAAAGAAATTACCATAACATTGTGGTTATCCACTAAACAATAACACAACAGCCATTTTGGAGTGTGTTAAGATGCATATACTACAAAACAGTACTTTGCCCAAGGCCCTTGTCTTAATTATAACCTCCAGCGGCTAGCTTCATGGAAATCAGGCCCGGTGCAGGGGATCTGCTGGAAAGACGACCCAGCTGTTCTGGTTCATGGTGGAGATTAAAGGGTCTGCTTGTTGCTTTGACTCAACAATGTGAGAAATTGCATAGTTATTCTCTCTAGCATTTTTTCACTTGGGGGGAAAAAAGTGGAGAGAAATCTTTCCTGCGTAGATCACAGTCGTGACAAGATTATAAATGATTCTGAACATATGCTTGTGTAGTCTGTACAAGCACACCATACACCACTTGTACCATAAGACCATGGGCCTAGAGGACTCCAGCCATGCACATTAATATGCATGTGCTAATTCTTCAGTCTCAAGCCTGGTGCATGGTGCTACAGAGCTCTCAGTCATAAAGCCTAGTCACATGCTGGAGAGATTTATGAACGGAATTATGGTAATTAAAGGCTTCTGATTAATTGTCTTTGTTTGGCATCACAACATGAAAGTACTCTTGGTTTAATGTAAATATCCTTCAGTTGATTTCAAGGGGGCATATTACCATCTGGTGAATTTGCATGAAGAACGCTGGTGCAAATACTTTGGTGAAAATGCATCCCAACCACTTAGCTACCAATTAAAATAGTTATGTAGTGTCTCGAGGTTCTTCAACACATCACTGAAAGGGATCTCAACAGAGCCCTGGTGTGGCTACCGAACCATCATTCAACAATATTTTCCATCAACACGATATCTTCTCGGTTCAGAACGTCTCTGAAGCCCTCGTCAGCGCTCCTGGGCTCCTTGAAGCTCTTTAGAGAAGCAAAGAAACGGAGTATAAAGTATCCACTGCATAATGAATGTGATAAAAAAAATGAACAAGTCAGAGTTGAACAGGTCCAAATGAAGCTAGTGTGAATATCAAGATCTCATTATCACAAGCACCTGCTGTATTTACAATTCCAATCAGCCATTGCACAGAGATGCATTTAACACCATTTATGATAAGCAATTAGTCACTAAATATTCAAACTCAAATCAAAAATAAATTAACACAGAGGGATTTTTTTGCTGTTCCCCAGGGGGATTTGGACAGAGTGCAATATTTAGAAGTGTCATGCAGAGTTTTATGGGAAATGTTTAACATAAAAACTGACAGCTAACAGAGCTGAAACTATGTAATTTATGATAACTCCTGCTGTTAAAATCATACTATGATGGGAATATTGGGTTGTAATTCGGGATCCTTTGGATTGTGACAGTGTTGATCTCTTACTCTTTTACACACACTCTTTTACTCTTTTACACACATACACACGTTTTGTTTTTTTGTTTTTGCGGGGACCTCCCATTAATTTCGATGGGCATAACCCTATCCCTAATTATGACGACCCTAACCCTTACCCAGCTCTAACCTTAACCAAAAACAAGACTTTTGGCTATTTTAGCTTTTTGATTGTATTCATTGATTTTTGAAAAAAATTATTTTCCCTTGTGGTGACTGGAAAAATGTCCCCACAAGGTAAAAATAACAGATTTTTATCACACTGTGGGGACATTTATTCCCCACAATGTAATATAGACATGGTCCACACACACACACACACACACTTTTTCACCTAGATACAATTTGACATTCTTGATGTATAGCTCTAGCTGTATGTATATCTGCTATTCCCATGGGACCCACCCTGGTTGTCACGGTAACAATTGCTCCTCCTGAGCCACACCTCCTGCTATGGCCATGCCCACTGGCCTAGTTAGCTCCAGCGCTACTGTTTTGTAGGGAGAAGTATTCCTGATGAGTGAATCTGGGTCCCAGTTCAGTCAAACTCGGAGAACACATGATGCTTTCATATCACATCTAGCATTATAACTGTCGTTGTGTTGCGTTACACATGTGTCTTTCCACTGCCTGACAATAACAACACTCATACCTAGTCATCAGCTGTAGCTACAGGAGTAAATAGAAGTTTATTCAATTCAATCCTATTCAATCGAGAAAATCAATTCCATTGATTGTTCAATAGCAAGTGTCCATTTGGTGTCCATTTACGTTAACAATGCTTTAACAGAATGCAGGTTTACACCAGTTAAATAACATTGGCTACTTTTAGCCCATTGGGAGTTGGAGCAGAAACAACGGATCCATCACCAGATGGGGTTTCAGATTTTGTAGGTCAAGACGTTTTAAGCTCAGCACTTCAGGGCACCAGTGACCTTGTTAAATTTGACCCATTCTGCCCCTAGCTGCCCTTCCATGGGGGAGAGATGAACTGCAGACAAGACATGGTTTATCTCTCTCTCTATATCTCTCTGAATGAGTGATTGTGAACTGAAATTACCGGTCTTCGAACCACAGAATATGGGTACTAATGAATTCTGTTTTTCAGATCTGCACAAGTGGACCATGCATAAGAAAAAAAAACAGGAGTGAACCAACACTGTGATTCTGACTAATGTAGCTATGACTCTTCTAGTGCATTACCTTGCCCTCCTTTCTCTCACTGAGAAAAGTGGGTGAAAAAAAAAAACCCCACTCTGTCTCTCTTTTCTCTCTCCATCTGTTTCTCCACTATTTATTGCTCTCTCTCCCGTGCGTGTGCTCTTTTCATCCATCTTCCATCATCCTGCTCCTTATCATCTCCTTCTCTCCATCACTCAGACCCTTCTCAGTCAACCTCTCACTCCTCATCTACCTCTTCTACCTTAGAAGAGAGGTATATCTGCATCTTTCTCTCTCTCTCTCTCTTTGCAGATGTGTCACTGGGTCCGTGCACATCCCTCTCTCCACCAGGCACAGACACGCCATGGCTCTAAATCGGGCGTGATTAATGAGATCTCCACGCGCTGGGCGTTCTTAATTAAATAACACTGCTTAATTAGCAAATGATTTATGCCCATAATGGATGCCTTAAGATGGAAAAAAGGAGAGAGGCTCCTCCTCTGTTTAACTCTCTCCCTGAAGCTTACTCCATGAGCAGCGCCTACTGTCCTGTCCCCAATCACTGATATGACAGTCTCAGTGAACAAGCAAATGGACAGAGACAGAATGAGCCTGCGAGTGCAGGTTACTGTCCCGTGATGGTATTCACTCAGTCGCTGACTCAAATCAGAATGAGTTACTAAGTGCCTCTGTGTGACAGCCTGAGCACAGCCAGACATGTTCATATTGTTCAGATCAGTAATTCTGCTATTAGTCAGACTAGGCACTAAAGACTCTAACATTATCTATGTGCAAAGCATAAGATTTCATCACCACATGGAGAATGTATATTTCAATTTCACTTACGCAGCTACGGCATCAATTAATATTATTTCCAACATGTTTTTGATACATCAGTTTCTGTCTTTAGCACTACATTTTACTAACGACACTTAAGTTTTCAGTTTTCCTTGTTTCTCATTTTTATGCATTAAAATATCTTCTGATTGTTTTCTGGCAAAGATACATAATACAATGAATTTTATACCTAGTGAAATTACCACATACACATATACACAGCAGTTAACAACTGCCTTGCTTAATGGCATTTTACGTTACATTTTACAGTTTTGAAAATGAATGAAAGCATTTGTCTATGGACCAGCATGAACCTGCATCACATCATCATTATCGCCATTACGCCATCCTATAATTTACATTTCCATTAGATTTTAGTACAGCTCCACTTGTCATTCACATAAAGGAAGGATGGGGGAGCTCCATTTCCCTGTGATCCACCTAACCTAACCCGAGTCTAAATCTCAACGCTTGTTTCGTTGCGTTCACTCAGAGAGGTTTTATCTTGAGACGGCCTCTGATATCTTTTAGCCAACCCAGATAAAGCTATGTTAGAAAGAACAAAAGCTTCTGTGCCAAATGGCTGACTGTTCTTTAACAACAATGACTATCTTATTACAATCTCTTAAAGTGGTTTAAACATAAAACTCCTAGCTCCAGCACATTTATAGTGCAATCTTTATGTGTGACAGTAATATGATTTCTCCAATATAAGGGAAAGCATTAGGACGCATCTTCAGCTGAAATTTGATTTCAGTGCTGGTGGTTGAGGGGTGCTTGGTGAATATTCCTCCCCCCCTCACCCCTGCGGGCTAGAAGGTCACGGAGAATAAAAGAATATCAATGAGATGAGATGAGAGGCAACAGATGCTGTCTGAGCAGAAAGACAGCAGGTGAGACAGCCAGCCCTAACGTTCACACAAAAGAGAGGTGTGACACACACACACACACACACACACACACACACACACAAGACAGCTAAGGTAATGGTATGCAAAACCTCAAACACAGAGATATTTAGAGTTTACACATACATACGTACATGCAAACATACATACATACATAATGCATATGTACAAACATACACAATGCATACATCATGACAGAAGACACTTAAGATAGAAACAAATATAAACCAAAATACCAGATTTAAAAAGTAACAGAAAAGGTATATAAAAGCATGGGAACAGCATGACAATTGTGACAATTTGTAGGCTTCTACCCTTAGAAGAAAGAAAACCTACAGCTAAATTGTGAAATAAACATAGCAACATTACCATAAATCTCCACTAAAACATAGTCTTTCCAGATTCATTCTGTTCCCTTCTTGCTTACCTGCTTACATGAGGGGAAAAAAACAAATATATAAAATTTTCAGAGGTGTTGACTGATAGCCTTTTTGTTCTTGCGCTGACACTTACAGTAGTGGATCAATTATAAATTCATTATGTAGCCCACTAGGAAAATGAAAACTCTTGTGTGTTTGCCCAGTCCCTTGTTTTGCTTGCCAGGAACTCCAATTACCTACGCTAAAAAGCGGCAACTAATGTAATTTACCTCAACATTATGACAAGCTAATTATATGCATTAATCCTGAAAATGGAAGATTAGAAAGTAGTTTAATCCCAGGGAAGGTTGACTTCATGTATCTGTAGATTCTATCCTCCTCTTGTGATGAAATATGTTGTCTGCTTCCACAAAAAAGGCTGAAAGTCTTTGGCTGACA
>JAQQZR010000012.1:15239185-15257071 GCA_030068235.1 Notoglanidium macrostoma
AGCTGATTAGCTTCTGAGTAAAGAATGTTAGCTGACTGAGTAACTAATATTAGCTGATTAGCTTCTGAGTAAAGAATATTGAGTAAAGAATGCTAACTGACTGAGTAAATAATATTAGCAGATTAGCTTCTGACTAAAAAAAATATCAGCTGACTGAATAACTAATATTAGCTTATTAGTTTTTGAGTAAAGAATTGTAGCTGATTAGTTTCTGTGTAAAGCAGTAAGTACAAACGTAGGAGGCAAATATTACCTATTATTGATATTATATGGGTGAAATATACACATACAAGGAATTTAATAGATTGGGGTTGGTTGTAGGATACACACATATGTACTCTAAGACACATAACTAAAGAAAAACACTGGTACATGGTAGTACAAATACAAATCAAACAAAGCATAGCCTTACCTCATGCCTCCAGTCATGAGGAGGAAGAGGTTGTAGATGTGAGAGAAGATGAAGAGGAAAAGGATAGTGCTAAAGAACATGGTCATCCAAGAGCCATGGTCCTCACGAAACATCTTCAGTCGTAGGAACCGTCCTAGTACAAAGAAAAGAGCCCATTCTAAGCACAAACTCTTCATTTTCATAAAACTAAATGTTTAAAACGTTCATGCACAATCCCTAGTAGCATTTCCCAGCATTTCTCATCAGTATGGATTCAGAACCAGTGATAAAGAGCTTTAAAGTTTATTCAAAGCAAGTCCATCATCTTAAGTTCACTTTACTGATAATTCACCTGGCAGTAAAATAGGTTTTAGATGATATAAACTGTTCGCTAGTCTGTGGGGCGTTTTTCTGATTCTAATCTGCTGTTTGGGTTTCATGTTGACTTTGTGTGATCACAGAGATTGTTCTGACACACACAACCTGTAAAGCTTTCTCTTTTCTCTTCCCTTGGGAATCAAATTATTGCGAGAAAAAAAAAAAAAAATCAAATCATTGCAGGATAACTCTCTCTTGCGCACACCCCCTCTCTGAGAATATGAGATTGATTCAGATAGCAAAGTGTCTGCTCTGAATGTGTAATCATGTCCTTCTGTTTCTCCTCTGCCTTGATGTTTCAGGAAAATTGAGTTTAAGCTGCACCATTACGTAGGATCTTGCTTTAAGCTCAGAACAAGCGTTTAAATGAAACACTTACTGAGGACTGAATAATGAATAAATCACATTTCTAATATCCTTATTATATTGTTACTAGATTAGTTTTGCAATGCACCAACTTAATAACGCAGTATGTTGCCAAGGAGTACAAACACAACATTCCCTATGCATATTGAAGTGATACAAAACTTTTAACACTGTTTTGTCTTTTCTAACCTAGTTTAATATCTTTCTCATCGTTACTGATCATGTTTAATGATTGTTTCACCTGTTTCGTGTGTATGACCAGCTGGTGTCATCTTTACAGAAACAATTAAGTTACAATTTAGGAACAGAAGCCAACTTACATAACAACTATAACATCCAAAATTATAATACAACAACAATGAATACACTGTATTCAGAGGCACTTTACTTGTCTCACTGTTTGCTTCCTCCACAACAGCAGCCATGATGTTAAAATATCAAGGATATGAAAAAGAGTTTTTTTTCTGGCTAGCATGCAGTCAGTTAGTGACCCCTAGAGGCATATTTAATATTTTTGAGCTTCTGTGCAGGCAAGCAATCTCCATGCATGGTATAATAATAAAGTAATATGTTAAAATATGTACTTTATCTCAAATTAATGATGAGTTTTACATGCGTAGACAATAATGTGGTTAACCACTACATGACGACCATGCTAGAATTGACCGAATACATATCGCATGTAAGAAAATCTCATTGCATTTAAGGAAAAGAGACATTAAGTATTCGCATTCATGCAGAGAGTTCATGGAAATCAATTTTATTTATACTCTAATAACTTTATTTCAAATGTTTACTTGTAATGGCTTTGTATACTATTATTTATGATTTGCCGTTAAAATGTTTAATTGCCTACATTAAAAATGCATTACGGAGGATCACCTCTTAGTGTTTAGCTAGTTGTGTAATTATGAACACAAACACATAGTATTGTCTAGGCAGAAGAAAAATCCATATAGATCCTCATCAAACATATTATATTATATTATATTAATATTTTTACATATAAATATTATATTAAAATGTTATATTCCTGCAGAGTGTACAGCCAAACAGCCCAGAAATATAAAATCAAGCAGTGAGGATTAAATTATGTGAAATACAAGTTAAGAACAGTCTCCAATATTATGAGAAATATTGCTTTAATAATGAAAACACAAATGGTAAACCATTATAACTACACTTTTTCTGGATTATTACTTTTTTTTTTATTATTACTTAGTCAGACTGGAAACACACTGGGAATGTTGTAATAGTGTTTATCTGAAGCCAGCAAGATGAGAACGAGGTCAATGTCTGTATATGTAAGCACATACTTTTGCTCTTGTCTGACCTACACACTGCACTTTTACTACTGCATTAGCTTCATAAGCCTGTGGGCCTTCTCTGTGTCTGAGTGATAGCCTGCATTTTTCTATTTCCCATAAACAGCTCTCTGTCCGGCCTTCATTCAGGTATGACGAGGCCATTTATTTTCCCATTACACTGAGGCCCTGGGGCTCGGAGAAGCCAGCCTGGTACTGGTCCATCTCAAATTACTCACGAACCCCTTCTTGAATCAGCCTACAGGGCAAAGTACTCCGTCAATGATGTGATGAATATGGGCCTCCAATATGTCTTATAATATCTGGACTCTTCAGCTCCGTTTTTAACACAGTAGCCAAGACCTAAACAAAATCTTGCCAACCCAGCTCCAATCTGTCAATAGATCCAATTTCTTAACCAATAAATATGTGACAGCATGTGGCCCTACCAGTCTTCCTTGCTGTTTTTATTGCTGCTGACACAATTATGGTGGGCTTCCTCTATGACAGTCATCAATTTCTTATGGGAGGCTGTCATGTCATATTGCGTGCATAGCAACTCAGCACTGATAATGTTGTAGGTCCACTGTGAAGAGCAAAGTTCCTACCTGCTCCTATAAATAAATGGCCCAGTTGTCAATATGGTCAATGAAAGTTCCCAGAGGCCACAAGCAACAACATCATGAAGTGGAATAGTAGCATTTCCCCCACTGTTATGAAGGCTAAGCACCTGACCCTATTCTACTTCTTCCATCACCATGCCTAACATTCATGCATGCTCTCGCAAAGAATTGTTCATAATTCTTAGACTTCACGGTCAGTAAATCCCCTTCCACCAGGGATATTATATTACTTATATTTCTCAAAAAAAGGAAGGGAAATTGTAAGCTGTAAGCAAATTGAGGCTATTGAATAATCCTCATTCTAATGACTGAGCCAATTAGGAAGATCCTTACAGAAATTATAATAAATCCAAAGGAAGTACTTGAGGATAATGGCCAGAAATGGACACTCATAAGAGACATTCATAAGCTATTACTTCAGGTGGTGACAAACCCTGTTCCATCTCTGGCCTTGAACCATCTCTGTGATGGCAGTTTGGTGAACAGTTTGGTAAAGAGGTGATTAGGACTATGTTCCGGGAGACTGTGGACTCCAGTCTAAGCATTACACTCTAAAGTGAAGCAAACTGCAATCACAGAGATGGTTGAAGGCCAGAGGTGGCTCAGGGGTAATTAGTTTACATTGTCCCGATTACCCAGGCCTATTAGGTAATGATTTTCTTAATGTCATTTCTTTCATTGTATAATAATATATTTATTCTAATAAAACACATTTTATTTTAGACATGATTGGATAGCTGTATGTCTTTATTTATCAAAATATTTACTTGCATATCATTGTATTTCTACTGCCTATGAAACATTATGAGCAAACTTATTTATATTGTAATAAGGCTCTCCTTCTGAAACTCTTTGCTGCTAAACTTTTCCCTGAACATTTCCCTGCATTCTGCACTGAGCCCAGTTTGGGTAATTTCAAGGTCTGTCTTAGTTGCATAATTGGACTGATTTGCATGAATGAACTTAATTGCTTTGGGCGTTCAAAGACTTAGCTCTAGTGGAGGTGAACGGCATGTGTGTAGATGTGACTGATTACTTGTGTATGTGTGAATGTGTGTGAGAGAGAGGAACATAGAGAAGAGAAAAAGAGAAGGGGAAGCTAACAGAAAAAAAGCCAAAAAGCCATGGAGGCGAACTGTGAGTGTGTTTGTGTGTGTGTGTGTTGGGCACTTTCATTTTAAATGTGATTACAAACATCACACTGATGGTAGAGTAATCAGCCATCTGCTTCTATTCATTCTGGCCTTGTGCGTGACCCCAGACTGGAGGATAAGATTTGATCAGGGCTTTAGCTAGAAGATGTAAGAAAGAAAGAAAAGAGAAAGAGAGAGAGAGAGAGAGAGAGAGAGAGAGAAGCAGACAGATACACAAATGGCTCAGGTTCATGGTTTTTACACACACACCCACCCAAATGCCTAAATAAAAGTCATTCTTTTGGGTCTTTTATTATTGAAAAAGAATACAGAAAGCCATCACAATTTTCAAATTCTCCTATATCATTAATGTGTAATGTGTGTGTGTGTTTGTGTGTGTGAGAGAATGGGAAGGAGAGGCCTACAAATGTAGTAGAGGATTGTAAATTCAGCATTGCTAGTAATAATAGAACAGGAGTTAACAGACATAATATAACTTGGTATGCTGTACGGATGACACAGGTACAACCGAGACCTCCAGCTCTTGACTGCAAGGTAAAAAAATAAAAACGAATCCCTTTGCAAACAGTTCCCTCTAGTGGTTATAATGCACAAGCTCCAAAATTAGCAAATCAGTTATTGATGTGCTTTAAAAGCAAGCTTATTCCTCACAAATGCCTGCTGAAACACAAGTCCTGAAAGCTCAGATCAACCCAGTATGGAGTAAAAAAAACACATTATATACCATCATAGTGGAGGTACAAGATTAGATACATGCACACATCTCAGTATTCACACTCTCATATACCAGGGCCTTGTCCTTAAAAACACACAGACACAAACACACCCACCCACAACCTGTCCGTTGTTGATTGATGAGGTGGGTGGAGTTGGTAGACAGACAGAGAGAAGAGAGCAGCATTCTGTCAGCATGATCCATTTTCTCATCAATAACTCTTATGATCCTGGTAAGAACTCAACTTTTTCACACATATGAGCAATCTGAATAGACAGTGGATACTCATAATCTCTATATAGAGAAATGTATATTGTATATAATATATACATAACCTTTGATTTTTAATCAGAAATCTATAAAACCGATGCTTAGTGGGTGTGGGTGTGAATTACAGTTCCTATCATCATTTTGCATATAGTATAGAGATTTCTTTTCAAAATGTTGTTTTCAAGATTTGTTTACGGTTGCAGGAAAGTGAAGCATAGTGAGGCTTTGTTTTTACAATGCTATAAATTAAAATTAACATGGAAAGATCATGCCAGCTACAGGAAGCAATATATTAATTCTACTGAATAAAAGCAATCTTCTACAAACACAACTTGGTGTGCCATTTAATGAGACAAATAACAATAAAGATAAGAATAAGAATAAGATAAGAATAGTGTATTAAACTTGAAGAGAAAAAAATTGACATTCTTTTGTCAATTTTAAAACCATACTTAAATACTGAATATATATATATATATATATATATATATATATAAACTCTGATTTGGGAACAGCTCACACTTAACAGCTCACACTTTTAATTTTTGCTACATTAACACATGCTCCATCTCCGTATCTCCTCACAGAACATCATGAGAAAGCGTTCTTGGATTACCCTAATGAGACCGCACCATTCTGCAGTCAGTTCAGGGATGGTAGGTGGTACTGCTCCATCCTGCTGGTCTTCTTCATCATTGGTCTACCAGTGGGTTTGCTGGGTAACATGGTGGCCATTGTGAACTACACGTGCTGCCTACGACCTTGGAACACAGGGACGGTGTTCCTGCTAAACTTGGCGCTGTGTGATATCGCCTGGCTCCTTTTGCTACCATTTACTGTTTACTTCAATCTACGTCAGCAACATATAAATGGCATGAACATCTTCTGCCAGTTCAAGAAGATCTTCTTCAACATCAATGTTTATGGTAGCATCTTCTTCCTGGCTCTGATAAGTTTTGATCGTTACACTGGCATGGTCCACCCAATCAGCTCCCTGCGCTGGTGGGATGGTAAAAAGGCCTGCCTCTGCTCCATTTTCACCTGGATCATCCTCATTTTGGGTTCAGTTCCTGATTTATTCATGAGCTTTGGTGAGAGTCGCTTTGGTAACATCACGGTCTGCATGGACCACATCCACGGGCCATTCTCTTATGTGACAACCATCTCACTAATGCGGGCGATGGTGGGGTTCATGCTGCCATTTCTGATCATGGGCGCCTTTTACACACAGATGGTAAAGGTGTTGAGGAGCATGCCAGGAAGGAAGGCCTCCAGGAGGCAGAGTTTGTCTCCCCGAAGAACTGGAAAGCCTCTCATTCTCATCACGGCAGCTTTGGTGGTTTTCTTGTTGTCTTATGCACCCTACCACATCATGATTGTGACTTTAGTGTTCATGCGACTCATTGGCAAAGTGACGACTGAAAATATCAATACACTCTACACAGCCTACGAGTTCCTGGAAGCTTTGTGCAGTGTGAGCAGCTGTCTGGACCCTGTACTCTACATTCTTGCCAGCCAGCACTTCCAGCAGAGATGGAGAAGGCAGAAGATGGCCATAGCACGCCTGTGCTGCAGGGACACCAGGAGGGTGGGTGTTCAGGAGCCACTGTGAGATGGAAAGAAGGCTTGCAGGGAAATTGCTCTGGCAGGATTCTTTTAACAGGGGTGATTTTGGGCCTTGTGTCAAAGGAACATTGCCCGCTTTATTCATGTGCTGGCTATCTGCGCAGAAATAAACATTTATCTAAATGTAAATAATTCAGCAGAATACACCAGAAAATTTTAACTGATTGACCCAAAATATTTAAGAAGTACTATCTGAAATCTCCTAGCATAGTCTAGTTTGAATTAAGGTTTACTAAGCATACATATGTCTAGCTATCCTAATAAAGACTGCCAGGTTCTAGTTTCTTTACTTAAAAGGCCCAGAAGTGGCAATAAAATCCAGTACCCCAACCTTTTGACCAGTAGTCCAGAGCTGTAACAACTGAGCCACTATGGCCCGTTTCAAAATTCCATTGTATTCATTTATTTTTTTAACCAATTTTGAACAAATAAATGTTAAAAAGTGAAAAATAGAGCACCTTTTGATCCAGAGAAAGCCTATATTACAGGTTATTTCTTACTTGTGTAATCAAGAACGGAAGTCAAAATTTATTATGACTCATATTCTAAATAAATGAAGAAAATAAAACACTGTGATTGAAAACTGAAGGCAAAAGCCTTCTCATTTCTCTTGAGCTTGAGTCATTGTGGAACTGATCATGATGGCACTGAAGCACGCTGGCTAATTGGAATTTTGTGGAATTTCATTTATCATAGTCACCTTTTTATGACAGAACTAGGAATGACAAAAGAAAGGAGAAACCCCTATGGGAATTTCACTTGTGGGAGAACCAGCTTCTTCAGCTTTTCTCAGTCACCAAAGGTAAGATTAATGTGTTTCACAGTAAGTTTTCATGGTCAGAAAGTCATTAGAATGAGTAATGTTAAACGTATGTAGTAAAGTTTATCATAGTGCCGGCTATCTCATTTGTGATTTTCAAATGCATCTGAATCAACTGATTCTTGCTGGTTTGAAGTCAAAGACTGCACAATTACATTGCATGTTAATGGTGTTTGTTATTACAACGACTTTAAAAATTTGATATTGGAAAAAGTTGCCTTCTGACCAGCTACTAAATTCCAGAGGTTATATAGCCTTTATAATCTGAAATTAAGCAATTCTTGTGGCCAATTCTGCCATTTATTCAGTTTCTGCAGAAAATATTTTAAAGAAAATGTAGAAACTAAACTTTCTAACTGGATGAGGTTCAATATTATTGTTATGAATAACAAATATACACAGTACTATACAAAAGTCTTAGGCACATGACCCTTTGCATTTTATAACAAAGCATGGCATATAACAGTAATATGAATAACCTTGCTGCATTGTAATTTGCATGATTATATTTCAGTGCTCAAAAGTGTTATAAGCCGTTCTTGGCTATTTGCCACATAATAAATGTCAAGTCATTGTCTGTGCGTTCCTCTTGAGGGCTTCCTGGCTGAATCCAGGCATACTGAGCCCCAGTCCTAACTACTTGTGCCTGGCTCCCCATGGACTCAGCCAGAGAGAATCCATTCATCATGTTGTGAAAGGGCTGTGGTTTAATGCCACGACTGACCCTTGGGAGATGATAAGCACAGAAACACTGGTCACATCGATTAATCAGAGATGGGTATATACTGCTCTCTGGTCTCCGTTAGAGAATACTGCTATTAAAAAACATATTGAATGTAGACTACAGGTGTTAAATTTGTGCATATTTTATCTACAGTATGTGTTTTTAAAACATTATTTGCTAAATTCTTTATGATATTTAAGCTTTGATGTGAACAAGAGGCAGCAGAAATCCTCTACCTCGAAACCAGTAGGCTTATTTTATTTGTTAGCTTTTCTCTTTGGTCATAAGGAACACCTGTTCTTTCCATATGTCTAACAAAGCAGAAGGCGATTTAATGTTTACTCTCTGAATAAACAGCCTACTGCAACACCTCTGAATATGATTTCATTAGCTACGGTTACCCGGTCAATGATGTCAGCTGGAACAAGTGATGCAAGCTCAGCTGGTTCTCAACGCATTAAATGCTACTGACGAGAATAAACACTACGCTCGCACAATTCCTAGTTCAAGCCTAATCAGAAAATCAGAAAATGTTGGGAAATGAAATTACCAACCATTTTGAGTGGTGAATTAAGCAGCGAGAACACAGCAGGTGTGTGCAAACACACCACACAGCAGCTGTGCTCTTCCGCTCGAGGCGTCTTGTTTCGCCTGTTCAAACACACTGATACACTGTTTCCAGACAAAGTAAACCTGCGATTTCCACACATCAAAGACAAGCACTGCTTCATAATTACTGCTTCAGCACATGACAGTGTGTCAAGTCGATAATGAAGAAAGGAAACAGTGCAAGTAATGTGACAAATGACCTCATTCTACAAAAAAAAAAAAAAAAGCTTGCTCAAAATGTTACCATGGTCATAATATTTAAGGTTACAGATTTTGTAACATTTAATATGGTTATCTGAACCCCACGCAATTTGACAAACTTCAGTTCACAATTCAGAGTCAGTCTCTACTATAACAGGGTTGCCAGGTCTGTGTCACCATGATCAGTGACATCAGGCAAAGACTGAATGTGACAAGTCCAAACATCATGACTATTATTGCAAAAAAAGTATCTTATTATTTAAAAGCAATGTAATTTGGTATACTTCATCAAAGCAGTATTAAAATCAGTTTTAAAGTCTCCATAAACATCAAGGCTCAAAAATAGGGTCACAGAATTACATATATTGTCATAAAACGATAGCTACGAGAATGAGACCAAATCACAATTAGCAGTGTGCTGGTTGTTTTTATAACAATGAGTATAATGATTTGGGGTCAATTTGGCATAAGATTTGGATATAACTAAATAATAATTCATTGGATATAGGTAAATCATTTTATTTGAATTTGAATATTTAAAATACATACACTTACTTAGCATTTTATTAGGAACACTATACTAATACTGGGTAGGGCCTCGCTTTGCTCTAAACACAACCTTCATGACATGGAGTTATGACAAAACAATTCTTCATGGCATGGATTCCACAAGATTATGGAAACATTCCTTTGAGATTCTGGTCCATGTTGACGTGATTGCATCATTCAATTCCTGCAGATTTTTCAGGCGCACTTTCATGCTGTGAATCTCCTGTTCTACCACATCCCAAAGATTTTATATTGGATTCAGATCTGGTGACTGGGAAGGCCACTGAACTCACTGCCATGTTCATGAAACCAGTTTGAGATGACTATTGCTTTGTGACATGGTGAATTATCATGCTGGAAGTAGCCATTAGAAGATGGGTAAATTGTGTCCATGCACATAATCAGCAACAATACTTAAATTGACTGTGGCATTCAGGCAATGATTGATTGGTTTTATCAGGCCCAAAGTGAAGAAAAGCCAAGAAAACATTCCCCACACCATTACACCACCTCTTCCAGCCTGGACTGTTGACACAAGGCAGGTTGGGTCCCTGGATTCATGCTGTTGGTGCCAAATTCTGACCCTACCATCTGTGGGCCTCAGCAGAAATCAAGATTTATCTGACCAGACTATGTTTTTCCAGTCTTCACCTGTTCAATTTTGGTGAGCCTCTGTCCACTGCAGCCTCAGCTTTCTGTTCTTGGCTGACAGAAGTGGAACCTGACATGTTCTTCTGCTGTTGTAGCTCATCCAACTCAAGGTTTGGTGTGTTGTGCATTCTGAGATGCTTTTCTGCTCACCACAGTTGCGTTATCTGATTTACTGTAGCCTTTGACAGCTCGAACCAGTCTGACTATTATGACTTCTCTCATCTACAAGGCATCCATCCACAGAACTGCAGCTTACTGGATGCTTTTTATTAATTTCACCATTCTGAGTAAACTCTAGAAGCTGTTGTGTGTGAAAATCCCAGGAGATCAGAAGTTACAGTAATACTTAAACCAGTCCACTTGGCACCAAAAATCATGCCACAGTCAAGATCACTCAGATCACATTTTTTCCTCATTCTGATGGCGGATGTGTACATTACCTGAAGCTGCTGGCCTGTATCTGCATGATTTTATTAAACGCTGCCACACAATTGGCTGATTAGATAATTGCATGAATGGTGTTCCAGTTCCAATTTATATGTATATTTATGCAGTGTATAAGGCAACAGTAGCCAAACATCAACCCTGAATATGTGATTACATGAACACAAATGCTGACATCTACTGATCAATTGGAGGAATAAAAGGAAAAGTCCCTCATTATTTATCTTATACATACAGTAGGTTTATTAATCAGGCTACTAAAGTTTTCTGATTTCAAGGTAAGAGAAATTAGCATTCTGTTGTATTTACATTGATTTATTCTTCTTCAATAACCACTTCTGCATAAGAATAACATACCACATATGCCATAAACCTCTCTTCCCATATAGTGCTAGTGTAATGTCATGTGACCAAACACAGATGGAATATGCCAGTAATTATTATTATTATTATTATATGCTGCAACGAGGCTGCTAAATGCAACAACAACAAAAAACTTCAACAGATCTTCAAAGTTGGTACCCAACTACACTTTGTGTGTGGCTAAAATTCGCATCCAGCATTTTCAAGGACCCTACATAGACCAGTCTTCACCTTTTCAATCTCCTCCCAACAGGCAGGAGGTTCTGGACAGAAGTTCTTTGCATATCTAGGCATAAAATCCAGTACAATAGGAGTGCAAATAAGAACCACATTTAGTACGGAAAGTAAGGAAAGTAACTGGGGAATCTGTGAAGTAACTAAATTATGTGCAATAACTGCAGGCACTAACAATAACAAGAATTGTGCAATAACTACATTATGTGAAATAACTAAAAATCTGCTACCTACGTCTGGGAAATGTGAGAAAAAGATATAGATATTATAATTTATAACACAATATGCGTTTCTGTGAGTGGAATTATATCACCATGACATTTATAACACTATCTAACTCATTATTTTTTTTATAAGAGCAAGGAGCAGAAAGAGTCAAGTTTTTTTTTCTTTGAATACTATGATTTACCATTATATTTTGCCATAACATTGGCCACCACTACACCCACTTATAATTCCTTTTTAAAGTTTATAACATTCCCTTCCACCTTGGACTACTGTAAATCACATGATATCAACCATATTCAAAACACATCTTAAATGTAAGTGCGCTAGTTCTACACTGCATATAACCTACTAATGATTTGAATCATATCTGAGATGATATACCATACATTCTCATCTTACTGTTTCAAGTTTCTAAAGCTTATTTAGATTTACATTTAAGTTTGTAATTCATGGAAAAATTTATATTTAGCTTGGTATAATACACGTAAATACTGAAGGAAATTAAAGCAGGACCTTATTGTACACTATCTCACAGTCTATAGGCAAATCAGATATATTTTTTATGTCATAGTTAGAAATAATCATGATCTAGTATCAATGTATGTATTTTGACAAACTGAGACTGGGTATTAATATTAGATCATTCAGATATTCTGAGGTTCTTTAAAATGAATGAATTAGTAATAAAATGCAAATAGACTTGTATGATTTGTTTGGCTTAGAGTTAATGGTTTTAATCCTTTAAAGCAAATGAGGAACACAGATTATAGAAAGGCTTCGACACAGGAAGATGATTCTGCAGACTATGTCTGTATTTATTCCAGTAGCACTTTTGGCATCCATCCTCTAAATCTAACTGACTCATTTTATGAGGCATTTCAGATCTAAGAGTAAGTTGCACAGTGAACAACAACAGGCTTTGATTGTTTAGCACCCTCCATCAATATTCAGCAGGCTACCACATAGCTGTCATTAGAAAGCACATTGTTCCCTCGTGACACTGACTGAAGTGATGCATCACTGACTGATACTGTGATTTGCTAATATAATCTCATCTAGTAGTGTTAATCTAGAAAGAGATTTTCCTCTTTACTTACAACTGTAATTTGTTATGTGGTGTTGGGCACTAGAAGCTTTGTGAAAAAGCTCCCTGAAAGGAAAGTGTTTATTGTGAAGAACATTCATAATATATGTTTGAAGATGTCACATGCCACACCTAGTGGCTAATTTATATATGGGATAGAGGCAGAGACACTGCAGTATATTAGTTAACCTGCCATAAACAGGCAACATTAAATAGCTTTATATAAAGGTACAAAATGCCTTAATAAATAAAACCACAGGCTTGTAGACAAACCCTACACACATGTAAACAAAATTCATCTCACAGGATTGAACAGGGACCCTGTAACCGTGAGGCAGCAATACTACATGCTGTGCCATTATGCTGTCCAACAGCTTATTTACAATTCACAGAAAGCATAAAATATCAAATATCACTACATGTTGCAAATCTCCATCCTCCAAGATCACTTACCACTGTAAACATTAATTCTCCTTGCAGAAAGTTTCATGTCACAGAAAGGGATGAAGATAGATGAAAATGCAGTTTGAGCAGTTTAAAAAACATGCTGGCAAACAGTTTCACAAATCATGAGGCAGGGTTGTAGTCAAAAACAGACAGAATGTCAGGCCAACCAATGACAGCAATATCCAAAAGTGCAAAATCCAAAAGACAGAACAAGATCATAAATCAGAATAATGGTAAATTCAGGCAATAAACACTGAGAGTTACTTCACAAAGTGTCTGTGTATGAGTAGGTGTGTGGTGATTGAGTCCAGGTGTGAGCAATCACCAATCAGTTGACTGTGATAGTAATGGCTGAGACTTGTAGGCCATGATGGCTTATGCTTGTAGGGTGCACTGTGAGAACTGGAGTTTAGAAAGGACTCTCATGCTCTAGTGACAGAGTCCCCCTGAGCTCTACCACAAGAATTAAGGTTGGATTTAACAATGTATGCCAGATGGCCATCTTTGTGGAGGGTTTTCGGAGGCATGGTGGGTTAGTGGGCCAGAGATAACTGGTTTAAGGCATGATACATGAAATGATTTAGATTTACATTTATTGGCATTTAGCAGCCTTATCCAGAGCGACTTAAATTTCTCAATTTATGAGACTGAGCAGTTGAGGGTTAAGGGCCTTGCTCAAGGGCCCAGCAGTGGCAGCTTGGCAGTGTGGGATTTGAACTCATGACCACTGAATCACTGCAAATGATGGTGATATTTGGCAGTGCTGTGGCAGATTTAGCTTATATGTTACCTCATTAATGCATCACAAAACCTTGTAGGGACAGATGTATCTGGGGCTGAGCTTCTTACACCCGATTCTTGCCCCCAGGTCTTTGGTGGACAGCCATACACGATTGCCTGGATTGTACTGCGGGGTTTCACCTCTGTGTCAGTTAGCTACAGCTTAGTCTTCCTTCTCACCTGTTCTATGCATTGGTGGGTACTCTCCCAAACTTGCTCACTCCTCTTGTACCACTCATCTACAGCAGTTGAGTCAGTGGTGCTAGCAATCCAGGGGAACAGAGATGGCTGATAACCAAGTATACATTGGAACAGGGTTAGGAGTGTGGCAGAGTGGCAAAGAGAGTTCTCTGCCCACAGAAAGAATCATGTCCAATCCTCTCGTTTCTCAGAACAGAAGGTTCTCAGGAAGCACCCCATCTCCTGGTCGGCTCATTCCACTTGCCCATTTGCTTGAGGATGGTATCCAGACGTGAGACTTATAGTGACCCCCAACATTTCCATGAAGCTGGACCATACTCGTGAGGTGAATTGCATGCCCCAGTCATACACAATATCCTCTGGGATTAAAAAGTAGCAGAACACATGCCCTCTGAGTCGAGGGGGCACATAAATGTGACCAAGGACAGTCAGAAGGGACATGATAGAACGTGTTGGCTATTTTTTGATTGATTTCCCCGGTTAAGGCTCAAATTAAACAGGAAGGAGGCACGATGAACTCCAAGTCTTGATTTTCTGCAGGGTGCATACGGGACAGAGAGTCAGCCTTTACATTTTTTTGAGCCTGGTTAATAAGAGAACCAGGTGAACAACAACTCTCATTGGGCTTGGTGTGGGTTGAAACGTTTAGCCGAGCTTAAGTACTCCCAATTTTTATGGTCATTAAAGATTGTAAAGGGATATACAGCTCCCTTTAGCCAGTGGCACCACTCCTACAGAGCATGTTTTTCTGCCAGCAGCTCGCAATTTCCAATGTTATAATTCTGCTCTGCTGGTGAAAGTTTTTTGGAGAAGAATGCTACTGGGTGGAGTTGGGGCCTCTTGCCAAAGCAATGTGACAAGACAGCTCCCACACTGCAAAATCGTGAGGCAAGATTGTAGTTGAAAACAGGCAGAATGTCAGGTCATCAGCAAACCACACAAAGAGGGCAATATCCAAAATAGCAAAATCCAAAAGACAGAACAAAGCCAGAATACCAATGATAAGAAAAAAGGCTTGGCAATTTCAGGCAATAAACACTGAGCATTACTTTGCCAAGTCTCTATGTATGAGTGGGTGCTTATGTTGCGTGTGTGTGTGTGTTGATTGAGTCCAGGTGTGAGAAATCAGTAATCAGGTGACTGTGATCATAATGGCTGAGAGTTGTAGTCCATGATGGATATCCTTGTAGGCTGTGATGCACTCTGAGAACTGGAGCTTTGAAAGGAATCTGGTACTGACCTGACATTTCAACATTTCAAGACAATGTATATGTTTTTTCCTATTTGTTTTTCCTGTTTACATAAAAACTCTACACAAGCAGACATATTAGATATTGAGCAGATGTGTAAAGTTACATTGAGATATCAGAAAATAAACAGAGTGCGTAGAAGGAGATAACCTGTTTAGTTACCCAGACCCCGATAGCACTAAAAAAAGATACCTTTCAAGGTGTGTTTAAAGCAGGAGAGAGATAAGACTTCAAGGAGGCACTGCGAAAGAGGATTACAACGCTTGAGTGCTACAGTATTGAAAGACCTGCTACCCATGAAACAAAGTGTATATGTGGGGACCACAGGTGAACAGGAAATAGAGGGCCCTAGATCTGACATAGGATCTCATGTGGGATCTTCGTGCATGGAGTGTAGATGCGTTGTTCTGTTTTCTGCTTGTCTGCATATTGCTTCTTACTCTTTGATATTGCGGATACGTCAAAATACATATCGTAGCTTCATCCACCATCTTGGATGTGCTGTAAACAAAACACTGCAATTTACACAGTTTACTTTTTGCATCATGTTCTACCTTCATCCCAGGCGCCACCCTTCACCTAAACCAAACAGAGTATTTCCAGTTGTGTGAGAATGTTTCTGACATGGGCTGTTCTGCTGTTTGCTATCTTCTGCTGTTTGCTACCTGTGTGAAAGGGCAACTCCAAACAATGTCTTGACCTGATTCTCCAGATGCTGTCTGCATTTCATATGAGAAAACATCTATACAGGCAGTAATAGTTTAGTGAGGTAACCCATGGCACAGACATGTAAGGCTTTGTCGGTGAGAGGCAGGATTTTGGGTTGAATAAGGTACAGGATGAGTAACAAGTGCAAACTAAATAGAGTGGGTGTGATGTGGGCAGAATGTTTGGTGTAAGTGAGAGCTGATTTTTGGATATACTGCTAATAATCTGAAGAGTATTATGGCGGAATGAGCATTGCAATTGTTAAGACAGGAGCCATGTGAAGGCATGTACTATGGCTAGGGTTTAAATATCCTTAAAACTGAACATAAGCCAGAGTCATGAAGTATTGTGGAAGTGAAAGAATGCAGACTTTTCCAGGACATTAATATAAACCTGTGATTTGCCTAGCAGCCTGCATTGTCAGAGCTGTGCTGATTAATCTAAAATTAAGTAACAGCTGCTGACCAATCAGAGCAGAGAATCCTACAGCGCTGTGATATAATTCTAATTCTAATCACACACTCTCATCATACCATCTTAATGAAAATGTCTGAGGCACTCTAAAATCTCTCGGTTACTTGATTCATTATAGGCTACAAGAGCTCATTTTGAAATACAGTAATTACTCAATTTTGACAGACAGGATGAGATCTGAATCACAAGATATTACAGAACAGATATTAGCTGTGTATTTATTTATTTTTTGTTTGGTAAGAAATAGAAATGGGCTTGTCATATTGTGACCTACATATGTCAGGTTCAATACACTTAAATGATTCATCAGCATCATGCACTATAACAGATGGAGTGAGTTATTATTTGAGCTTTCACGTTTTCAAGTGTAATTCCCCTCGCATTTACAGTAGGAGTTATACAGCTATACAGTCAAAAAGAACATTAAGAAAATCAGATACACAAATATCATCATGCTACAGGTTGTATCAGGTAACTGTTATGACACCTCACTCTTAAATAACTCAGGGTCATTCTGTGTCAAATTATTCAAGTTTTAAAAAATTTTCCAGGTCACCCTCTCAGAATCCTTTGAAAATTTCACAGATGCACATCTACCCACATAATGGAAAAGTGCCAAATGTTAGACCAATTTTTTTTTTTTTTTAATTTGTGCTCAGGACCCTATATATAAATTTCTGTTTTAAATATATAGCTTAAAAAAATTCAGGAATCAGGATATTTATGACAGACATATTTCATCAATTTGAAATAATGTCATTATATAATACATAGTTTACATAATTAATACATAGTATTAATTATGAAAATGTAATCAAATTGTGAAATTATTTAGACTTATAATGATATAATGTATAAAAACAAAGCCAATTTCTTTTGTCTCAATATGTTTAATATAACTATAATTTATGTATAATATAAGTAATGTACATAGCAAAATAGGTGCAAATACAATATTGTGCAATAATATTAAAACAATATAATCATCAGTTTCAAGAACTGTCAACAGGGCACTCTTACAACAAACTTTATATATATGTAAAGCATTTGTTATATAAACATTTTAAACAATGAGTTTTGATCAAATTGGTAAAATTCCATAGAGACAGACAGATTTGCCAGTTTAATCAGTTTGAAAAAAGATTTTGTTTAGATCTGTTGGACTGATAACACTGCACAAAAAAGTTTTTGCTTCTTGAACACTGTTGGGTGTTTTTTTATAGATTTTTGGGTGCTGATCACGAATATCACATCAAAATTTACCCATCATGTACCGTTTCAGAGAAATCTTC
>JAQQZR010000012.1:15268099-15278149 GCA_030068235.1 Notoglanidium macrostoma
TATGCACGGGGAGAACATGCAAACTCCGCACAGAAAGGCACCCTGGGTGACCCGGGGATCGAACCCAGGACCTTCTTAGAGTGCTAACCACCGCACCACCGTGCCGCCCCAGTATAGATATTCAGGTTCAATATATACATAGATGTACATATTATTAAATATGTATATGTTTGTTGGCTGTGAAAAATGTGCCCATGTGACTGGTCCGTAATAGAGGGTCACATATGTGTAATACAAATGTAAAATTATTTGGAGTGAGAAAGTGAAAGATGCTTGGACACCTTCAGAAACGTATTAACAATAAACGCATAGGCTTGAGTAAGAACATGTTCTTTGTTGCAAAGTTGAGCGTATTTAGAAAACATAAGGCTATTATTCCTCGGCTCAGTGCAACACTATCCTATACACTTTTATAGAGCAGTTTGTTTTGCACTCTGCAGTAACTGCTGAGCTCCTCATTTTCGATGGGACTAGTGTGTCAAGAGGCCATAGCCATATAAGGAAATGCGCAGAAAAAGCTGGACCAAGTCTCATTCCTGAAGTTAGCCAATCAGAGAAGGAGAAATTGCAAAAAGGAAGTGACTACGAGAAGCGAGTAATACTGAACTAGTCTGAGGAGCACTAGACGATAATGGTTTTATCTGAGAGTCACAGACTTGGTAAGAAGAATTATATAGATGGAAAGGCTTGCTGCACTAAAAACAGCACAATGTGACATTCCTTTTATTAATACAGACATTGCGTTGCATCCTTTATTCAACTGCATTTAGGACATGAAGAAGAGAGCTGCTTATGTATACTTTGCCTTATTTAAGATTGTTAGTAAAGCAATAAATATATATGCTGAATCTGTCTGTGTGCAGGTGCAGACTGACATCAGTGTGGACACCAAGCAGCAGACGCTGCAGGGCGTGGCTTTCCCTTTGCATGGGGAAGCTATGCAGGCATTGCAGAAGTTCAAGGACAAGAAGCTTAACTACGTCCAGCTGGTAAGCAAACCACACGCGTAGTGAACGTGGCTGAGATGCAGTATATTCACCACGTGTTCTCAAAAAGTGTTGCTGTGCATACAGTGTCGGTTTGAAGGCGCTGAGTGGAGCAGCCAGGAACTGATCAGTGTGACATTGTTACATCATTGTAACACTATTGATTCAGGTTCAGCTAAGGTAGAAGAGAATAACTGAAATAAGATGAGCATGCTGGCGGTGGTGTGGTGGTTAGCACTGTCGCCTCACAGCAAGAAGGTCCTGGTTTGATCCCCGGGTCTTTATAGCAAGAACCGTCCCAAAAAACAAAAAAGTTTTCACTTACATAAAAGAAACATGCAAAGGAGTAATCCGCATGTTCAGGGTAATGGCGGTGGTCTGTAATTTTAAGACCGAGAAGGTTTGTGAAATAGGTATACAAGTCCATGATGTATTGAATTCATGAAGTAAATAGGAAATATTTGTAGTAATATGATATAGACAATGACAATGGCATGTCAAAAGGCTGAAAAGATTTTCGTCTCTGTGGTGCTCGTCTACAGAAAATAGATTTTGATAAGGAGCTCATCATGTTGTCGAACACTGAGCTGACAGAACTGAAAGATTTACCCAAGAGGATTCCTAAAGACGCTGCACGCTATCACTTCTTCCTCTACAAGCACACACATGAGGGAGACCGCCTGGAGTCTATAGGTAAGTTTCCTTGTCTGTGTTCTTGCTGTATTTTTAGTGTCACTCTGGTATGTGTGTGTGTAGGTATGGGAAAACCTGGTGCATAATTCTGAGCCAAAAACTCTCTCACGAAATCTCTACTTCAAGAAAACTTAAATATACAGTACTGTGCAAAAGTCTTGAGTACACGTATAAAGAAATGCTGTAAAACGAAGATGCCTTCAAAAATAATATCTATAATAATATAAATTGCGGGGGAAAAAAAAACCTGTTTAATGGTGCTTGGCTGGTACGTTTTACCGAGCGCCTTGCAGAACCAGCCACAGGAGACTTGTTGCGCTTGCTTCTTCCCAGCAGCCTTCATTATGTTTATTTTGTCTGAAAAGTAGGTGCTTTACGCTTCAAACATTTTTCTGTAACATTTAGTTTTGTCCTGGAAGACTAAGGTTTGGAAATCTAAAATGTTTTTTGGACTCGCACGGTAATGAAAAAGTCATAAACTAAAAATCTTTAACAAAGGTTGTACCACAAAAAGGGGAGGTGTGGGGATGGGGGTGTGCCTAAACTTTTGCACAGTGCAATATTTCCCCAAAATTGACGTAGGATGTTTTCTTAATGAACTTTCTAAGCTTTCTGCAAAGATCACGGTAGGTATATCAGGAGCGAGTTTACCAAACCCAACTGTAAAAATGGCTGCAGGATTATAAATAAAACGGCTGTCAAGTTAGACATAGTTTTTTTTTTATATATATATATATATAATAGTATATTGTATGTTAAATTAAATGCAAATTAGCCTACTGTAATCATCATACGCAATTTTCTCCCTCTTCACTTTTAGGGCCGACCTAACAATCAAATCTGTATAACGTTTTTGTCCTTTTGTTGCAGTGTTTATTTACTCGATGCCTGGCTACAGCTGCAGTATTAAAGAGAGGATGCTTTACTCCAGCTGTAAGAATCCTCTCCTAGACATGGTGGAAAACAAACTGCATATGGAAGTAGAGAAAAAGGTACGAGAACTAATATTTTGGTTGTTCGTTAATATTTGTTCCTCCGAGTTGGATTGAACTTAAAAAAAAAAAAAAAAAAAAGAAAAAAAAAAAAAGATTAAATCAATCGGCGCATATTTTCCTACATCCCTTTTCTCACACTTGCAGATGGAAATTGAGAACGGGGAGGAGCTGACGGCCGACTTCCTGTATGAAGAGGTCCACCCCAAACAGCATGCGCACAAACAGGCGTTCGCTAAACCCAAAGGTCCTGCAGGAAGGAGAGGCGATCGCAGGATCACTCGACATCCTGGAGACGGCGAGGAAGCTGATGATTAAACGCACATCTGACCACATTCCCTCTTTTTTTTCCCCCTGCACTCCAGTGGAACATTCCAAGCAATGGAGGCCTGTTTTACACGAAGCTATCTACCTTTAAAAAAGAAAAAAAAAAAGCATATGTATATTTTGTCCCCAAATCAACGCAAAGACAGCAGCCTCATAATGAACTATGCACGCATTGGAACTTACTTCTGTGGTGGTTTGACCTCTGTAGCTAATTAAATTTGGTTGAAAACAAAAAGTGTTTATAAAAGTGCAGTACCATAAAACATACCTATGACACTGGCGGCATCATTGTAATAAATACCACACATTTACATGTTTAGAAACACCAGCATGAATGTCGGTAGAACGTAATACGTTATAGGAAGGCTCCATTTATTTCGGTGGAATGTACCATTTTGAAAATCTCTTGTATTTGCATTGTGCAAGGGTCAGTGAGTGCAGTAGGAGTTATGTTATTGGATGGTTACTACTTTAGCATGAGCTCTGAAATGTGAATAAGAACAAAACGACCTCCACAAAACCCATTTCCTTTTTTTTGTTTGTTTTTTTTTATTCCAACTTTAAGGTCTTGTAAAAAGTTTTGTATTTTTACATGAGGCCTAAGTTAAAGATGTATTCAACACAACACAAGACACTGTATGCGTTTACCATTTACCAACTCTAGTCACAGATATTTTATCTAACATTAGACATTGCTTTTTATATCACAATAAAAAGTATCATTTTTTTGATATAACTGACTGTCACTTGCTCATGTTCCGGTTTGCCAAGAAAGGTATTTTTTTCTATGCAAGTGATATACATTTTAATACAGTTGCATAGAATCCGGGCTTGTTTTGCCATCTGTAGCGTGGGTTAGATTGACATTCGGTTTAACACCGCTATCTTTAATGAAAAACAAAAAGCAGACAGATAACCAAGAGTTGTATAAATGTCTTGACCCACTGAGTAGAAAGTAAAGCTGCAAATAAGCTTTGTGTGAAACTTTACACTGTACACTTATAGATAAGGCACCAAAAAAAAAAAAAAAAGAGTTGATGAGATGAATTGGCTTCAGAATCTTTATTCAGTGAATTACTTGAAATAGATATTTACAATAATAAATTGTTTAATATTAGCTCATTGCTACTATGCTTTTTCTAGGGCACTGGTGTTTATCTTGTATAATGTAGCACAAGGTGTCAGGAAAACTACTAGCATGACAATATATAAGCCAAAAATGTGCGATAAACCACTGTTGCAACGATCATGTAAATGGAAATATAAAGTGAATTGTCTCATGTTTGGTCAGTGCTTTTCTCTGTGATTCTTTTTTTTAAGGAATAAAAATATTTAAATCACACATATGACTTCTTAAATTTAATCCTATCAATCCACTTCCTGATCAATTTGAATTTCTTTAATAGGGAAATAAAGGAGAACGGTTGTAAAAGTATAAATATTTACAAAGCATTTTAGATTTTACAGGAAAGTTCAGTCTCTCATCGCTCGGCTTGTTGCGTCTAGTTGATTAAGAGTTAAGATCCCTCCAGCTCAGAAAGCACCTAGCAGATGAAACCACAACACAGAAATATAAAAAAAATCTAGTCACATATAATATAATATATATACAGGCACTGCATTGCATCAAGAAACATTATGCAAAATTCATGCTGATGAGGCACGAACGCAGTCCTTGTCTTGTCAAAGCTTTTGGACATTTAATACATATTTGTAGCACTTATTAAAGCCATGCTTTGATCTATAGCTGTTTTTTGTTTATTAGCGCACTTTAACGTTTGACACAACGACACTGTACACAGCTGAATTTAAGGATGGAAATCATATTACGGCTCCAAGGGATGAATACAGTTCAATAAAGAACACTGATGGGCCATAATAGCTGATCTCTGAGCCATGTGGAAACAAGACTGGTGTAGTGGCGTTGTCATAAACTGCCTCAACTCATAACACACAGTGCACCCCAAAGACCAGAAAAATGTCCGAGACCTTACCTATAGAAATCAGTCGGTCAAAAATATTTACTGACTTCCCAAACATCTTCCGATTAAAAAAGCAGCTTACTTAAAGGCAGTGTAGGTCATTTTGGAGAAACCTCCCAGAGTAAACTAGCAAGTTGTGAAAAATCCCACCCCTCTGCAATCAGCCCGCCCTCCAAAGTCCCTCCTCCGACACACATGAACGCACACTGCCTGACTAGTGCTGGAGGAAGAGTCCAGAAGATTTGGGAGAGAGGGGAGAATAGCATATCATTGTCATGTCTCATTCGCATGTCAGAAGACACTTATCATTATCATAATGAATGTAAACAACGTACATGGCTATTAGTACTCACAGCTGTCGACTAGCTCACTAGGTAGACAGGCGGGTAGGACGTCCAATCATTTAATTCGCATCATTGTATTTTTATTATCAGAGCATTAGATTTGTTCATTGCGATCAGGATGTGAAGAGAATTTCAAGAAACGTAACAAAAATGATTCTGAAAATAAATAAATAAATAAATACCTACCTTACCTTTAAATGCCAACTAGAAACACCACCAACCCTACACACCTAATTTCCCATGACAACCCGGATAACCCCGGGTTCTTGATAAGACCACTTGCTTTTCAAATGTTTAACAGTAACTATGAGATTTTCAGCGTCCTGTTTTTTTTTTTTTTTTTAAATGCATCAAAATAGCAACACATACCTCCTTCATCAGGGGCCTCCTGTTCTTCCTTTCACTCAGGCACTGGCTGGCCACATTGTACATCCTTTCCACAGAGTCCATATCCCAATCCAGCATTTTCTTATCTATAAACTCCTCCAGTGTGATCTCCTCATCCTCTATCTCATCCTTCATCTCCATCTGAGGAAGACAACATGTGCAGCATTGCAGAAATGTAGCGCTTCAACCACAGCAAAAGGTATTAAGTATGTGATTACACTGTATGATTGAGCTTGAAAGTGTCTAAGAATATGGTGATGATGACATTCAGTGCTCAGGACTGACTAGAAGTTTTGGATCCCGGTTTTCATCAACAGGAGGGAGTCCAGAGAGAATTTCCAGCAGCACCTGCAAGACCCAGCATGTGATATTTACCATGGCTTACATGTACTAAATGCACAAAAGTTACTATTTGCCCTTTTCATGTTGTGCCAAATTTCCATTTGTTAAGAATTTAGCATTGACGTACCACTCCAAAGCTGAAGACATCTGATTTTGGGGTGATCTCTCCTCTCAGGGCCTCTGGTGCCATGTAAGCTGTCGTACCCACAATTCTCTCAGTAATCACTGTCGTACATGATCGCTTAGCTGACGCACGTGTCAAACCAAAATCTGAAATCTTGGGAACGAAGGATTCATCCAACAAGATATTCCCACTGAGAAGTAAAGCACATTTTATTTTATTGAAATGCACTATTCATGTTATTTAAAGCAAAGGTCATTTGTACAGTTTTTCTAACGGACCGGAGTCACGTACATCAAGCGTTTGGTACGTGTAAACAAATAACAAACCTGTTTTCAAACCTAGGCGAGGTTAAAAAACAGAACAGAACCTAGGTGTAGGAGAACGATCTGCGTCTGGGGCTGGGATTCAAATAACGTGATTGATTGAACTTGATGTTTGCACTGGGTGCACTGCACAAATCGGACATGCATACATGAGCGCAGAGACACAGACGATTGGCTAGTATGTGATCGACAGAGGCGACAGACTGATACCATCCCTTCAAGCCTGAAAGCACAGCCAAATTTTGTTCTTGTAAGTCCGCTGGTATTTGAACTTGTCCAAATGATATGGTGAACACTGTTCCATGGACACACTTGGGAGCGTAAACTATCTTTTATTTTCAGAACGGACATAAAACACAACGGTTTGGCCAACTACTTGCTAACCTTTTTGCTGAGGTCGCAAAGACGTCGTACTAGCTCAGATCTCAGACACTGACTGATAATGACTGTGGTCAAGTTGTCCCCTGTGATTGAGTTGATATACTCATTTGTGTCTGTATTAATACACTTGATTAGCTAAAAAGCTACCACTTTTTAGCTTACTCAAAAAGGTTTCCATGCAGCCAAAACACAGGACTGGGCAGCGTATTAGAGCTTTCACTTGGCCATTATTAATGCACTAATGCATTTATCGTGTGTCCGTCTCTGATGGACATGCCACACGCTCAGAAATAACTGCTTTTTATAATGTCTTGGATGTTGGTTATGGAACGAAATGAACATTAAGAAAATCAGAATGACGAATGATCAGAATGATCTATTATTTTCTGAGTGTGAACATGACCTAAACCCTCATGAAAAAAAATCCATCTTTGTTAAATAAACAACTTTTATAATGCAAAAGGACTACACATACAGTAAGTAAATAATAACATAGTATTGACTTTGAGTGCAGAGCTGATCAGCACTATTCTAATGGGTATGAATTAAGAATTAAGTTCAGTACCTTTTCACATCTCGATGTATGTGGCTGTGTTGGTGAAGGTACTCGAGGCCTCTGGCTGTTCCAAGTGCTATAGCACACCTCACCTGCCAGGACAAAGGACTGCTTCCCTCCTGCATACAGAATTATCCAATGACGTTTTTTATTTAAAGTATGTTAAAAAGTCACAGGGACTTGGTTGTAAAGAATATTTACGTTTGAATTAAAACGACAGCTCGATTGTATGTGCAAGCAGCATAGATAATGAAATGAGAAGCTAATGAAAAAGTGCTATAGATGGATCTCGATGCAAGCATTTAAATGTTAAAAAATGCTCACAGTTCAAATAACTATACAACACAACGTCCACCGGAAACATCTGATTGGTGTAGTGACATGCTGGTAAACTGCCTAAAATGATAAAATAGTCTACTCTAAAGACAAAAAAACCATAAGTCAGAGATCCTAACTATAGAAATCTTACAGAGAATTGTTGGACAAAATAATTGATGACTTACCAAACATGCTAGTCGATCCAATAATGAACCATTAAACATGTAATCATAGACTAAACATGGATACTGGCCATCACTGGAATAACCAACCATATTCACCAGATTCACATGTTTTAACCTGAAAAAAAAAACAACAACAAAAAAACCAAACCCTAAAACATTAATACCACTAATGGAAAACATAGACAAAATAGTGACTGACCATACAGGATGCAGTTAACATCCTAAAGCATCCATTATTTCAGCGAACATCTAAAATAATAAATATTAAGCTGTTACACGTATTATGAGAGATCGGTGATACAGAGATAGAGGGAAAAGACTGACACAGACAGACAGAGGTGTAGGGAAGATCAGCGCGCTTATTGTTCTCTAACCTCTTTAGTGTTTGAACCTCTTGATTAAACTGAGACTTGAGCTCCTCAGGAGAAAGGTCATCAACCTAGAAGCAGAAGATCAAAAAATAATGACCACATTGCACACTGGGTCATATTTGTTCACATACGTCTTGCTTATAGCTGCTTATTAGTTTTACTTCGCACATCACTCAAATACTTACTAAATTCAGTTTCTTTACTGCCACAGGCTTGATGATGTGCAAACCCTTGAAAACGATTCCAAAGCCGCCCTCCCCCAGTCTGCTGCCTCCTCCTGAAGCTGGCCGTTCATCCCAGTTCCCCGTCATATGCGTTAGCTCGTGATAAGTGAAGGCGTAGAAACCTAGATACAGCGGAGCAGAGAACGTGATTAGCGCTTACAGCAGAACCTGATGTCTGATGCAAACATTAGTGAAATCTTAGTGGACTTATCGGCAAGTGTTTGCAATAGGGCCATGTTCTCTATATTTACTGACTTGAATGATTGACTTAAGTTACATCAGTATTTGAACAGGGAAAGCTTACACTACTGGGCAATTGGGAGCAATTCATTCTTTCAGATTTTTCTTCTATAGGACTTTTAGGACTACAGCTCAATGTAAAATGGAGCTAAATTAAATGATCAATATAAGATTTGACGTCTGATTTGAGGTTACTGGCTCATTCAAACCATTTGCTTTCTTGGACTAGAAGAAGACGCAGTCATTGCAAGATAATGGCTTGGAAGTTCTACTTGGAACGGTTCATTTCCTCAGACTCAGAAATAAACCGTTTCTATGGCAACATTTTAACACTTTCATGTTTTTCAGACAGAACTCTATTATGTGATCACAAACATTAGGGAATATTGATAGACATATGAGGAGTTGCATCCTGACTCCTTTAACTCCTTTAACTGTAAAAGCCACTGTGAGGACATCAGTATCGGATTAGGCCTGGTTCACTAATGTGTGTACCGTACAGTAATTCCAACATGACGTGAACACACACGGACGGCCATACCTTCTCCATTAGGCTCTTGATTCTCCTCTGGTCCTGTGGTGCTGTCAGGCAATGTGTGATGTGTTTCTCCTTTCAGCTGTGCTTTTTCCAAATTTACTGCACAAAGCTGAGTCTGCTCCTGGTGATATGCGGTGGGTGGATCCTCAACTGCTCTCCAATGTGTGGCAACAGGTGCAGTAATATCTAATTTCAGACGCATATCAATAATTACTGCAATTTTATGGCATGTCCATACTGACAATGATGTCAAACTTTTATGTTTTGCAAACATGAGTTCATAAATATGTTTGGGCTGTGATTTTAGAGCAGGGTTTATTAGTAAAATAATAACCAATAAGGAACCATTAAACACCTAGCAATACAAATTTTAGGGTTTACAATATTAGGTAGCTAGGTAATGAGACAAAGTAATAATAATAATAATAATTCAACAGAACTTTTTTATATAGCAGAGAACATTTAGGAGCTTATATTCATTTTCAATGGTACAAATGGTTTAGTCGGACTCTAACCTCCCATAAAGATTCGTTATTGTTTTAATCACAGTTAATGGTGCTATACAGATGCAATTATGCCTTTCCTGGAGTTAACAAAATTGGATCATCAAAAAAAAGGAAAACAAATCAGAAAAAAATAAAATAAGGGGAAATATAACCAAGGGTGGTGCGGTGGTTAGCACTGTCGCCTCACAGCAAGAAGGTCCTGGGTTCGATCCCCGGGTCACCCAGGGTGCC
>JAQQZR010000012.1:15278249-15300280 GCA_030068235.1 Notoglanidium macrostoma
GGTGGACTGGCGACCTGCCCAGGGTGTACCCCGCCTCTCACCCCAAGATGCTGGGATTGGCTCCAGCTTCCCCGTGATAAAGCGGTACAGATAATGGATGTAACCAATTTTTGTCCATGGTTTTTTTAATAATGGGCCCCATAAAACAGGCCTACATATAAGAACCAAACACACTACAGTTGTTTTGGAATTACATTTTGAACAAATCCTTACCTGGCAGTAATACTCTGGCAGGTGCAATCAGCTTGTGTCTGATGAGAATTTCCACCAGTTCCCCGACTGTGCAGTTTGTGGTACCCCAATCATACAACAACTCCACTGTAGGACTTTTACCTTGAGCCACTAACCTCTCAAATCTCCTGAAAACAGAAAAAAGGAACATTAGAAAACAATATTGTCAAGTCTGTAATCTATTAATCTCCTGAGAAATTTTCTTTATTACGGTATGTGGCCTTTAGATGTTTTGTTTAAAGCTTTTGCTGGTTTTCACCATTCACGTCATCTTTGTTGAAGTAAAGTTGGTTGTGGCAGGATCTGATACTGAGTATTCCATCAGGCCTGACAGCCACAGCAACTACCTAGCAACAGCGTAGCACATCCTTAGCATTAGCAACAGCGTTCTTAAACTGTACAATAACAACCAAACTACTAACCATATGGGATACTATAGCAACACCCTTAGCAACACTGACGACTTGCTTAAGCTGCACAACAGCAACATCCTGCCAACCACACAGAATGCTATAGCAACCACCTAGCAACACCCTAGCAACCCAATAGCAACTCCAGGGATTTTCTTAAGCTGTGCAATCACTCTGCATTTTCTTCAAGAAATTCACAACTCTAGATATAGTACGGTATTTTTTATTTTATTTTATTTTTTTGCTTATTCTATGGTTTTCACTGTTCATACTGAGCGTGTAACTGAGAGATGTCTGACCTGATACTGAGTATCCCATCAGAGCACATATTAACCTGAAATACTGGATTGGTCAGGTTTCAGGGCAGGTTTTACATACTGTGTGACTCACTGATGCATTTTATGCTGCAAATAAAAAAAAAATGTCACTGCAAATTAAAACACATCATCATCACACCTCTGGTGTTCTGAAAAATACAGTACCAGAAGTTTGCATAGTTAACTCAGTTATTATGATTATTAATTGGTATCTCTAAATATGACATTCTTTTCATTTTTGAGTATCTGAAACGAGTATTTTCATCGGAGAATCGATTCCCAATACGATACGATTCGACACTGTATCGAATCAGCGTTTACCAGGAAGCGTCCGTGTCGCAGAAAACAAACAAACCCAGGTGTCGCAAAAACGTGCTGCGGTGAAGAGCAGCGAGTACAGTTTTCAGTAATACCGTACCTGAGGTGTAACTGGGTGTACCTCGGCTCTCCTGTGTCTTTCTGTATGTCCAATAGGACACTTTTCCACGTGTCTTGCGGGTCCAAAAAGTCAGAGAGTTTGCGGAGAGTTGAATGATTCAGCTTCCGCACTAAAGTCTCTGATGTGACCCTGGAGCTCATCCTCACGCGCTATACACTGCTCCTTTCCCCCGAACACTCTAACACACCGCTTTCCTTTCGTTTTATAACCAAAACTCCATTTAACGGCACTATTAAAATGGTGCATGAGCCGCTAAACTAGTAGCAATCAGATTTTTTTTAGCTTCGTGTGCTTGTGGGTTTTCCCATATTGACCAACTTCCTCTCTTGTAGGTCATTTCCCCTGTAGGTGTAACTTTATCAGCCGAGAACTGCCATTCAAGCAGGAATCACTCTCCAAATGATCTTGTACAACATTATGAATAATCGATTCCGTAATTTATCATTTAGAGACGTAAAATCAAGTCAAAACGTGTAAATTCGGTAAAAGAGAACCATAGACTAGTTATACGCTGGATATCTATGTATATTTCAGTACAGCGCTCAATGCTGCCCTCCAGTGGTGGGATCCTGAAAGACATTTTGAGGCAAGACTATCACAAAAGCCAATAAACTGTATTTTTGGTCTGACTAAATGTCTGCAACCACTGTTTCTAAATCTTTTCATAAATCAGGCCTTCATCCAAATATCCTCCTTTATTTAATTATTATAGGGCATCATAGGTCAAGATGTCATGATATTTCAGCAGGTATGTTGTCGCTATGACATTCCATCCATCCATAAATCCATCCATCCATCCATTATCTACACTGCTTATCCATTGCAGGTTGTGTGGAAGCTAGAGCCAATCCCAGCTGCTCAGTCTTATACTGCATTTATTTCTATAACCACTATCTGAACAGAGTTTCTATAATAGCTAGATGATTAGACAGACAGATCTGATCTGGTCTATGTCTGAATTTCATTATTGTTATTTGTTATACTGTTATTTATTAGGTTTAAAGTGGATCCTCATGCTGATTGTGAAATAGTGACAGCATGGTCTAGCTCACCAATAGAAGGCATCAAAGCACTGGATAGGAGTTGATTGATGAACCTCTTTTGATATATATAGACCATAGACAGAGAGAGGAAAATAATAAACTATTTTTCTAGAACGCATACAGAGTAAACAATGATTTCCCATGTGATACATTTGACTTTTTGTGGTTTGGACAGGGAGTTACAAATTTTGCTGAGCATTTAAGATTTGTTCCACATTTTAGTTTTGGGTGGCTAGAATAAGAGAATAAGAATAATGAGGACGGTACTATTTATATCTATCACGATAACATCATGGAGATGTAATTAAAACTGGTTTACAGACTGTTTCTGCCCTAAGGGTTTAATTTAAGAAACAGTTGGGTGGTTTTTATATTGCTTGTCAGATTTGGCATCAGATTAATATGAAAATATTCTCCTATTCTTTTCATGATACAGTGAGTAAAGTGCTGTGTTTGGGTGTATTACAGACAGTGATCAGAGGAATGACACCTGTACAGTCTTTCAGAATAAGGTGGTTCCTGCTCCATAATCTGGAATGGAAGTGAAAACCGTCCATGTATAAAGTTGAAAATGTAAATCATGTGTGCTGTTAAACTATTGATTATAGTATAACAACAAAATATAACTTTGCTCCGTGATGCATTCCAATGCAATGTGGGTGTGTGTCAATGGGAATACCATTTAGACAGTGGGTAAGTAATGTTCCTCCTTGATGTGCACTATATAACTGTGAGTGCTGAATACAGTCAGACCTCCCCATTCAGGAAGGCTTTCATTTACATGAATTCAAGACCTACACGACCTATATTCTTTGATAAAAATGCCACATGCACATTTTACTGAACACACAGACATTTCAACACAGTCCTTCTATATGCGCCTGGACTGTTATTGTCCTCTTCTACCATAATAGAACAAATCAGATCATAATTTCAGTTTGGAAAAGACACGAATTAAACAGAAAATTACTATATTTAAAACCTGTAAGAAAGCTAAGAATAATAAGGTGCAATCTTAGCAATATAATCTAGCAGACTGAAGAATTTTTTTTCCCTTTCAAGGAGATCCTAAGGAATTTATGTAGAATCCTACAACAATGTAGAACTTTAGAGAGCTGGAAACCATCCAAAGATTCTAAAAAAAAAAAAAAATTCTCTAATGAGCATTTCTCTCATGTAAGCCTGCTTTGTGCTGACTACATTGAATTCAGTAAGATCATTTTAGGGTGCTTTTTTTTATAATAATACACACAAAAAAGGGAATAGAGTAAGAGAAGTGATACAACCATTTATGATTGCATTATTGCTGGAATCATCTGAATACTCTGGCAGTATCACCACAAAACTGTCATGCCCACAAAGCCCTTTGAATTGAACTGAACTGAAAGAGAATGAGAGAGAAACAGAGGGGAAGAGGAAGCTCTCCTGCTGATGGAAAATAAGAGCCGTGGTAGAGAGATGCCAGAGTCGTTTAAATCACCAACAGAGAAACACACTTGGCACAGGAAGTGGTCAGAGGTGGGCAGGGGATATCAGCAGGACCTGCATACAGAGCAGAAATCACATTTACAGCAGGGGCACATAGGTATCAAACACGCAGACCTCAGGATGTAAAGCTGCTATATGTTACCAGTGCTATAGCAGACAATAGCAGTCCATGTATCTACAGAAATCAATAGCAGTCTATGTATCTATACCAGTCAATATTCTAATTGCATTTCTTTCCACATTCTCAGTGTGCTCTCTGTGATTAAGGGCAAAATATAATAATGCTTCCCAATAGAGCTACCATAAACCTTGATTTAAAAAGGCTACTGCTAGTGTCACAGTACACAGATGTGAATTGGGGCATAATCAGTCTAAGCAAGACTTTGGAGTCTATAGTCATTAGTGGTCTTTCGGTAAAACTCTTGCCACCTTTCTTCTCCACTCACTCTGACCGACAGGGTTTCCACAGGGGGGTTTCTTCCCATCTCTCCAGTCTTCTATTCTGACTATTCAGTACAAACTCCATGTCAGAAGTCACCATGCATCTGCATTTACGAGGAGGAAATGCTGCAATCAAGATAAGCATGTCAATCAAGTTCTTGGCATGTCTGACCCAGCCCTGAAATTAAATGGATGAATAACAAAGAGGTTTTGGATATAGCAAGTTCTTTGAGGAAGTGATGCAATGCAAGACTCGTTTACAAAGGGATACATTGCTTTTGTAAATTTACATTGTGCACACGAGAACCAATACACTCATTTCAACATATACAGCCAAAAAAAGCCACATAATCACATCTGTATAAGAAAGCAAGTACATTAATCATTTTGCCTGAGGGAGAGAGGGAAAACGTGATGGGCTTTCATTACAACTCGACAGTGAAACATGCTTTCAGGTTCCAGGTGCATTGATTATGCAAGCCTTACTTACTTGCACATGGTTCAAATTTTGCTGGACCAGGCCCTTTATCATTTAAACAGAAAAACGCATGCACGTGTGTGTGTGTGTGTTTGTGTGTGTGTGTGTACGTGCATGTTCAAATATGTATTTATTTTTATAGCCTCTAATATTCCCACCCACAGTTGAGTGCATTAAATTGTTTCTCTCCTTACAGTACAGGAATAAAGGAGTTTGGTTTATTTTGGATGATTGACTTGTTTTCTGTAGCAGCACATAGAGGGCAGTAGTGGCATGTTGTAACATTACAGTCCACATGACTGAAGCAGTTTGGATGGTACAGTTTGAATTTAGTCATAAATTCGAAGCTTGACTTAGCCAAGCTAAACATGTCAAGCTTGGTAACATGTTTGGTGAGTTCCCCAAGCTCAATTTAATCTTTAGGCACTCAATGTATAGTCTATAGCTAAATGTTAACTAGCACCAGCCTATTAGACAGTTAAGCCCTTTTCTTTTGCATTGAACTCTGACCCATGGTTTAATTTATTAGCAAAGGAAAGCTAAAGACAGCCTCCTCCAAATAAAGTGTTTTTCTTTTATGTTTATCCAGTTCCATCTTTGGTCATCATTCAAGCACTCATCCAGGTCAGAAGACCCTCATATCAGCACAAAAGGTTAATCCACCAGATATTGTAAAGCCTCCCCTTGATTTCTTTCTTTTGTTCAGATTCTAACAGGATATAGCCTTGAGGTAAGTGTTTGGGAATAAGGTGGCAGTTCCAGCTCAGCCGTGACCTTTGATTAGTGGATCTCTCATTAGCTTTAGTGAATGATTGATGGAAGCTAACCTCCGAAAAAAATGGTGCTTTTGGGAATGTACGCAGGTGATGCGATGCCTATTGTTGACAAAAGTTCCCCTTTAGCCTTGATCTGAGATTAGCTTAGTAGTTTTGTTCATAAGGTGAAGGTTAATTTGGGGTTTTGGTTCATTTCTGAAGTGAATGAGAGTCTCTGACATACTAGCAGGGATACTGAGTTCCCTACTACTAATCCATTTATGCCAAAGGAAGCTCTAACAGGCTTTTATAACCTTACCAAATCCCTGTGCATGTTTAGAGTATATTCAAGTTTGATGCAGTTTCCTGATTAACCCTGACGCTTACTACTGTGATGAAGAACTCAGACCTGCCCTCAAGGGTAATTCTTACCAGTTCCCTTTCAGGGCTTGATGGTCAGATTTATTGAGGTTTAAGTTATTGAGGGCAGAGGTGAAGGATTTATTTGTGCAGTGTCTTATCCTCCATAGTCTTCGTATATGACTTAAGGCTTAACACCACTCAGGATGTGCAGTTGTGATTGCACAAAGCAATAACACAAATGCCCTTCAGGCCCTTCTTTCTTACTTCTTGTTTAGACTACCAAGCAGCTTGAGATTGTTTTAATCTCCTTGGAATTGTTTTACATACAGACAGACCACCAGCCTGTGTTCCAGGCATTGTAAAGTGTGTCATGCTGTAGACAAGTGAAGAAAGAAATACACCTCCTTTGTAATTCAAAATTGAACCATATATTATAGAAACATGCACACGCACACACATACACACATTCAAACAAAACCACTTTTGTAGATTTGCCAGAGACAGGCTCCATCACACTTTCTGAACTGTGTTATGGCTTTTTTGTGGCTTTTGTCAACTCGTTCCTCTTTATTACGTTCCCCCTTTGTGGTGTTCAGTCTGCAAGTGTCACAAGAGTGGCAGCTAAAAAGAAAGAGATACTCTTGTGCCTTTTCTCAAGCTAAACAAACAATCCAGCAGGCATTGCGCTGGTTACCTCTCTGAATGACTTCAAAGCCCAGTCTAAAGACTCTGGTTTAATGACAAATGAAGAAAAAAAAAGATTTCATTCTTCAAACAAAACAATGTTCAATGTCATCCGGTCCTCCTACTTTCTCTTGTCAGCAAGTGTGAGCTTGTACTGAAAACGGAGATAACTCTTCAAGTGTTATGAATTGTATGTATTCTTCCAATTCATACATTACCATGTTTGAACTATCCTTGAAATGACCCTGCATGAGAAAATAAAACAGTCCTCTGGGGCCAAAAAACTTCAGTGTATGTGTATAAGAGATGTAGCAGTGTAAGGAGTAAATGTAAATGTAAGAAAATCAATAAATTGAAATTTTTGTCGAAGTCTGAATTTCATTCTGCCTTACTGGAGAGATCTGATGTACAGTACTAGTCAATAGTCAGTTTTTGTTTTTACTATTTTCTACATTGTAAAACTATACTGAAGACATGAAGTAACAAAACCATGACGTAACTTATGGAACATATGTGGTAAACAAAAAAAATGTGTTAAAAATATATATATATTTTTTTCAGATTTTAGATTCTTCAAACTTATTGTTTACCTTGATGACAGCTTTGCACACTATTGTCATTATTTTAACCAGCTTCATGAAGTAGTCACCTGGAATGCTTTTCAATTAACAGGCGTGCCTTATCAAAAGTTAATTAAGGGAATTTCTTGCCTTCTTAAAGTAGTTAAGACCATCAGTTGTGTTGTATCAAGCTAGTCTTGGTATACAGTAAATAGCTCTATCCGACAACTGTAGTAATCCATATTATGTCAAGAACTGCTCAGCTAAGTAAAGAGAAACAACAGTTCATCATTGCTTAAGACATGAAGTGATTTTTATGTAATAAAATTAAAGGAAAACCATTGAATTAGAAGGTGAGTCCAAACTTTGGACTGGAGCTGTATAGGTAAAACTGTAATATAAAAAAATAGTTGCTTTTTATACAGGATCAACACAGCCTACACTTTATACTTAAGATGTCCCCTTAATTGCATCTAAAACTTTTATCTTAAAAAAAACAAGTACACAAATGATAAAGATAGTTGTTGACATGAATAAGAAACATAACCGATATTAGTAAACTAGTAATGGATTAAAGTTTCAAAAGTATGGAACAGTTGAGAAATTTACCAGGACTCGGACCATTGAGCGTAATGTCTGCAACACATCGAGACAGATGTGTGGGGGACAGAAATATCATATGACAATTATATAAAAACAAGCTGCTTGGAAGTGTTGCAAGAAAGACGCCCTTCCTGAAAGAAACCCACAAAATGCAGTGTCTGAACTTGTCGTTGAACAAAATGTCATTGGGACTACAATTGGAACCATATATTGTAGTCATAAGAAGTAATGCGAGAAGCTTAATGGGTTTCTCCAACATTGTCAGTCATTAGAAAGAAACTCAGTGCTGTATTTCCTCGCCAGAAAACGCTTCACCAAATTTGCAAATTGTAGGAGTTCAGATAATTTTGAAACCAGAATTTTTGAGGAAAAAATACATTATGCCAACCCCCATGTTTAAGCTCAAAACCTCACTTATTGCATGTCCTATTGTTTGTATTTACTGTCATGGACCACTTTATTAGAAAAACTAATAGTTGCATCTTCAATATAGTCTTCAATTAGACTATACCCACTATAGCCTCAGATTCCTGTTCTTGGCTGTTCTTCCTCTTCACAGGAGTGGAAGCTGATGTAGTCCATTTGCCTCAAAGGTCATAGTGTTGTGCGTTCTGAGATGCTCTTCTGCTCATCATGGTTGTAAAGAGTGATTATTTGAGTTAGCCTTGATGTCAGCATGAACCAGTCTAGCCATTTTTCTCTGGTGTCTCTCACCAATAACCCATTTACAAACCCAGAAGTGCTGCTTACTAGATGTTTTTTTTTTTTTTTTTTTGCATCATTCTGCTATGCATGAAAATCTGAGAAGATCATTAGTTTAAAAAAAAAAATTGAGAATTCAATCCAGCCCATCTGGGTCCAACAACCATGACAATGTTAAATTTAATGGCGCTGTGGTTTATTTGGTTAAAGTGCCTGTCTAGTAAACAGGAGATCCTGGGTTTAAATCCCAGCAGTGCCTACTGTGAGTTTCTTCTCTTATTGGGCAGCTGTGGCCTAAAGATTAGAGAAGAGGTTTTGGGACTGAAAGGTTACAGGTTCCCAGGACCGGCAGAAAGAAAAATGTGTCGGGAGGGTGAACGAACAGCGTTGTCCCTTCCCTCTACATCCATGGCTGAAGTGCCCTTGAGCAAGGCCCCAACCCTAAACCAGTCCCTGGGGGCTGCAGCGTCTGGCTGCACACTGCTCTGGGTATGTGTGCATGTGTGTGTGTTCACAACTTGGATAGGTTAAATGCAGATCCTAATTTTCCTTTGGGAATTAATATAGTATTTTAAAAAAAAAACGTGTATCTGTACGATTTTACACATGAATGAGCAGGTGTACAAGTGTTCCTAATAAAGTGGTTGAGCATGTTTGTTAATTTTAATTGATAATTCTGGAGATCATTGTAACTGCTCCCTCCATGTAGAGTCCCTGCACAGTGTGTGCTTCTCAAATCCTCTCTGTGTGCGTCACATTACCAGTCAGCACAGTACTTCAAGCTGGGTCCACTGTTATCTCTTATAAAGGTCTAAAAATCTAAACCCTCAAACCAAGCACATGGGGTTGCTACAGCTGTATGCCACTCACATATGCAAATTTGTAAATACATAGACAAATGAGAACTCATAGAGATAAAACGTGTGCCATTTATGGGAATCCAGAGTTTGCAACATTAATCACTGGAGTACCATTATATGAAACTGGGTTCTATTTAAGATTGTGAAGTAATTCTTTGAGAAGGTGGAGGAAATGGAGGGAATAGTAGACTGACCACAGTAAAGCGAATAGATTCCTGGCTGTGTGGAGGGATAAGGCTGTAGCATTCCCACACCATAACACCTTTACAAATAGTGAACTTTTACAAATCAGCATTTTACAAACACGTAGTTCCTGAGGAGATTAGCTTTATTATGGTTTTTGCTTTACCAAGCATTATTATGGTTGTGTGCAGTTATATATTTTATTTCTTGATATAGCTTTGGTGGATTTTAGCTCATGAAAGTATACAAAATAAATAAAGCTAAACGTTTGCTCCTGTACAATTACAAAGTGTGAACAGAAAGGTTGTCATTTAAAGATTCACCCTCAATAAAGCTTATAGCATGTGGTCAGATGTTTATTGTGGTAGACACAATTTAACACTTTTGTTAGTCAAATTAGCACAACCAAAAAAACTTTAGCTTTAGCCAAGGCCCACACTAATACTTCCGCTCCGTTTCATAGATTTGTTGTCTTTTGTTGATTCTTTATCTAGACAAATTTGGAAGTTAGTGATAATGATTACTTATCTCAGTTCTGGAAGTTTCTGTGCCTGCTTCCCGAAGTCAGCTATTAACCAAAACACCTGAAGGGTGTCCTCAAAAAAGGAAATATGTGGACAGACCTCCCCTCATCCATCAGAATATCTTCCAAGGCCAACAAAGAGGAAGTTTCTTGTCTCCAGCCCTATCTACTCCAAAAGGCCCCTCATCCGTGTGGCCCCAGGGCTGTGTTTCTCATTGGTCCAGTAGGAATGTGGAGATGTGGAGATATCTCTCTGCTCTGAGGGAGCTTTATTTGCTCTCTGTCGCATAGCCATCTCTCCTGACCAGACAAACAAACTCTGCTAATCACTTGTGAAGATCTAAGAAACAGGAAGGGCTTCTAAGTCCTATTAGTGACCTGAGTATTACCTGAGTTTGGGTACGTATGTGGTTTGCATGGGACAAGAAACGTTTAACTACTCTTAATTAATTATTAATCTACAAAGGCATTGCCACACCATTTCAATGGCTAGAGCAGACAACAATAGAACAATAGTTATGCTTAAATTACTTTTGTGAAGTGACCGTGTTAGGGAGTAAAGTAATTGAAAAGGTCATATTTTTCTGTGTGAACGGGCAAAGGTTTTGTGTGACTGGGTGTAAAAACCTTTCATGCAGTCTGCAGGTAACTGGGTAATTTCTGTTCATGTTCTGGAAGGTGTCATTACTCCGTGACCTCTTTTAACCTCTCAGGAAGAAGGTTAGAGGTCAAACTAGACTTTGTTCACGATGTTTTGACCAGACAGCTAATTGCTGGCACGATCACACCCAGTTGTGCATACTTAAACACACACACACATTTACACAAGTAAGTAACTTTATTCTAACGCACTATCAGTGCTGCTCTTGTAATTTTTTCCCCACGAGTTTAGATTAGATAAGCGTCATGCAAGTACGGTAAAGTCACCTTTCCTACTACACTGCAATTTAATATGTATTTGTCTTTAAAGTTATGACCACACTGCCTGTGTTAAATATGATAACACAATGGTGTTCACTTAAACACATCTGTTTTTTTTTTTTATTATTTCAACAGTGAATGTAATTTCCAATTTCTAAATCCAATAATTATATTTTACAAGATGTCAAAACAGCTTCCCTTCTTTTCTCTGTCCTTGTATAATCCTTCTCCTTTGATTGAATAAGTAATGCTTAAACCTATATTTCTGTGTATGGTCTTGTCATAACAACAATTTCATACCATAATATTACAGTATAATTTTTGTTTTGTTTTTACAACTTCCTATTTTCTAGATTATAACCTCTGCATGTTACTAAATACAACATCATGTTGTGCAAATTCAGTCATGTTTAACCAAAAGAGCAAAGTAATACTATGATTACTTTTGGATCGACTTTTTGTAGATTAGTTTGATGGCAACTTTGTCACTACAAAGTGTGTTTCTAACTGCAGTGCTGAGACTAAGTTTTGAAAAAAACCACCACCCTTCCCTAGCTAATTGGCGTCTGCCTCCACTGTGCTTAGCCTGTAGAGAATGAAAGCACTGATGCAGATAACTGGCCTAACAGCCCTTAAATGTAGTACTTACACATAGCATGCTATAAAGAGTGAGACAGTTTGCACAACTTAACAAAAGGGCTCTAAAGCTCTCTATCAATTGGACTTTCTACCAAATTTGATCTCCAATTAGTACCTTGCTATAATCCCCGTGTCTTTTGAGTGAAGAATGAAAGCACCCAGAGAAGAGGAGGGGGTCCTTGTGTCATGCTCTCTAGGCCTCAGTTTAAATAGAGTAATCTCTGTAGAAGAATTATGAGCTCCTATTCCTAAACACTGCACTCTTTCTAATAAATGGTTACCATCAATCATTTTAATGGTGGGAGCTATCCAAGAGGTAATACAGACTAATTAAAACACTTATTTGTTTTTTTTTTAAAAAAGTAGAAATAAAGGTTTTATATGTTAGCAACGGAATTGGGAATTTTGAAACTTTTTGTCTTGACTTAAAGGTCCACTATGTAGGATTCAACCGTTTGAATTCCCCTCCCTTTCCAAGCATGCATTAAAATGTACAGAGGCTGTAAGGCGTAGTCAAGTACTTACATTCACTCTCCCTTGCTTTTTCCGTGCTAAACAATAAGTATGGTCCTCCATTTTTCAAAAATTGCATTCACAAACTTGTTAGCCAGCACCAGCAAACACTGATTCCTCTTCTTTCTTCTTTTCTTTTTCTTTGTCATCCTTCCTTCTGGAGTCTTCTGGTGCTCTATAGAGGTTCGTCTGTTCTGGGCTACTTCCACGCAGCTCTGTAGAGATGGACCAAGTCCCTATGTAGATATAAAGGGCTCATTCTAAGCATACGAAAACACAATGATTCATAGTTACAGGTAATTATCCATTAATGAAAACATACTTATGATTTCCATCCATAGGTTATAGAATATATACTCCATTTCTGCTAATAGATTCCCTCAAAATCCTACATAGTAGAAGTGAGCAGATTGAAGAGGCATAACTGTGCTTCAGCAAGCATGATGTCTGTCATCATGTCATAATTGAGGAGTTTAATAAATCGTACGATTGTTTTTTAAGTAAAGAATAAAACGTGTGAATAACAGCACAGTACAATAAAAGAACAATAAAATGTCTTTTATTTCTCTTATGACAGCATTTAACCAACTGCAAAAAAAAAAAAAAAATTAAAATTTTATTATTAAAGAATGACATACAATTTATTTATAGTTACACTGAATGTGTGGAATGTCCATGAAAAAACTTCCTTTTATCACTTACAATATATTGTACATAGCAACTATTTTGTTGTTCCTTCTCTAGCCCCCCTCTTGAAATAAATAATAATAAAACAAAGAAATGTTGCACATGTTACTGAGAAACCACAAAGTGATTTGATTTCTGTGGGATTCAAGCAAGTTTTCGTAGGAAAAAAAGCAGATAACCAATCCTCAGACTGAGAATCATAATCAAACACACATCCCTAGTTTTCTATTTTGCATATTATAGCGAATTATATCCACTCGAGATCTTCATTAATCCGACAATGTTGTCTCAGAATCTCAGACAGCCACATACAGACATCCCAAAGTCTACATCAGGCTTTAGATGTCTCATATACAGGCATGTTTTCTCTTCTGCTCCAGGGTGTGCATGCCTACAGTTTCCACTGCTGTAATTATAACCACTCAAGTCATTATTTCTTTAATTGGATGGATTGTCTTCGTTATCCAGGACTCTAAAGCATTTATGATAGTGAAGAGCCAAACTATGGAGATGAACTTTCCACTCCATCCTAAAGGGACAGAGTCTGGATACCATCGAGGAAGAGACAGCCACCTGCAACCCATCCATGCAGAGGGAGTCAGGGACTCATTAACTTCCCCCAAAGGTTCACTTGTAAAAGCTCTGTGTGACTAGTGGGAAACACGGCTGTATTTGTAACGACTTTTACTCGCTTCCCAAGAGCACAGTTTCCACTTATCAGATGGAGGGCAGGGTCTGAGTGTGGCAGATTGCTTTAGAGACACTGTATTTGTAAATGTCTGTTCCTGCAGCATGCTCATGCCCTCTTTAATATTTATACAACTGTTAGAATTGTACAGAATGCTGATAATTCCTATAATGGCACCAGGAAATTTCACTATGTGTATCACTCTGCTCATCTGTGTTATCCACATACAAGCCCACTTACATTTCAAAACGGTTACTATAGAAGGGTTAGTGACATCATCAGCGGACATTCCAAACTTTTCAGAAACTTTTGGCTTAAAAAATGAAAGTTTGTCAAATGAATATGAAATGGAAGAATGGATGCTAACTTTACCGGAAGCACCTTCTTAACAGGAATGTACAAATCAATGTGAGTTAGCTAGCCAGCTAGTCTATGTGCTACGTGCTAAATGACTAAATAAACAAACAAATCATAATATGTTGTCACTTGTTAACTAATACATTTAGTTTAGTGATGTTGTACTGAATACCAGCATGGCTATGATTATCTTTGGCAGAATGATTATCAATGACATATATGGGGTTTTATTTGTGCCACATTTTTGGCTTTGCTGCACAATATGAACTTAACTACAGGTAAAAGATAGATAAAATCACTCACTTTCTTCAGAAGAAAATAAATATTACTTTGACAAGCTAATAAAATAGATTTATTACATTCTCCAGAAGTGCTGATTTCACTTAAATGGAAAACCTCTGTCAATATAGTGAGGATATGTCAATATCAGCTAAGAAACCTTTGATAATTTTAGCAATCCTTGCTGAGAAGATGAAATTCCCAGTTATCAAAACATATCTAGCTAGCTAACATGGCTATGAGGTACTGTAGCATGGCAGGGAGGGGAGGAACCAGTGTGACATTACTTGTTGAAGATGTAGGCAAGTGTGTTTGAAAATGTATGTGTAAATAAAAATGAATCTTAAGGAGGTGCAGACTCCAACACACTGATGCAATCCGTTCCCTATACGGTCCTAAGAAGGGCAGCGGTTAAACAGTGTGTCGTCATAAAAAGCAGAGCGATAGTGCTCTATGAACATGCAATGAGACACATTTCAGCTTTTCATCTTTAACAGACGCCCCCAGCCACATGTATTCTTAAGAATTTCACTCCAGTCCGTCTCTTTCTCCTTTCCTCTCTGTTCTGACATCATTGGGTGCTTGCAACCCTGGGAAGCCAAGCATGTGAGCTTCCCCAAGTCATTAAGGGCAGGCTTGAAAAGACTGTCACCAGGCAGGAGATAAGCCTGCAAGTGCTGAAGTAATAAGGGCCAAATAAAGCCTGCACTGTGGAGAGCCTCCCTGGATACTGAGCCTCGGATTAGAGGCAGCCTGAGAAGAAGAGGAAGTCAATGGACCTCCACAAAAATATGAACTGAGGGGAAGGAGAAAGCGGGGGAAGAGGAGGGCAGGGTAAATGGCTAACTTATCAGTATTCTGGACCTAGCTGGGTAACCCACTGTGCCCTGGAGGCTGGCTGTGGGCTCAGAGAGATCGCCAGAATGGAGATTGGGGGTATTATGGGCTTGCCTAAGGCTTTAAGAGAAGCATATAGTCCAGTTAGCAGCTCTCAGCATCTGCAAACTGAGCTGAATGGACAAGTGCTGAACTCTGAGGAGGAAATCCCTGGCTTTGTCACAAAGTTAGTAAACTTGGTACAAAAGAGGGATTTTTTTCAGTCAGAGAAGACAAATGTATGTGTGTGTGAGTGTGGGTTGCAGCCAATTGAACCAGTCTTTTTTCCTTCCTGTGGGTTATTATAGATAAGATCATGGTCACCCAATGCAGCGGGGGTGGGAAAGAGGGAACTTTTCTTCACAAAGTCTTTCCTCGGGGACAGGATACAGTGCTAAATTGTTTCATTAAACCTGGCTGATAAAGCAGAATTAGGGCTCTTATGGGGAATTCCTACCCACTCTAAATGCTCAAACACAAATTTTAACAATTATGCAAATTTCATTCAAAAGACAAATTTTACTAGTAACCAAAGATTCTATTTAGATAAAATATCACAAAGGCTCTGCATAGTTACTGTGTTTTTGTAGCTGAAGTCTACTTATTTGTTGTTTGTTTCTTACACTCAATTTTTTTATGCCTCACAGGAAGAAGGTACTGTGTTTGATCCTTGTTTTTATCAAGGCTGCCGTTGTACTGTGTGGAGACTGCATGTTTTCCCAGTGCATGTGTCGGTTTCCTCTGGGTGCTCTGGTTTCCTCCCAGAGTCCGAAGACATATGGATTAGATCAGGTGGCTACTCTAAATTGCCAGTAGGTGTGAATGGTTGTTTGTCTCTTTGTTGACAGCTGTCCAGGGTGTACCCTGCCTTGTTCCCCATGACCTGCAATGGCTAAGAGGTATAGAAAATAAATGAATATGACAATGTTGAATGCTCAATTCTGATCAGTCAGTTTGTTGAATTAAGAAGGTGTGCATTCATTTCCTATAGCAGCAAGACTCTGACAGTAATTCTGGCTGTAACATAAATGGTAGGTTTATATTATGTACTAGTTCTAACATGTTATTGTTTCTATGGTAACGGCTCTCACACCGGGATTTGTACGGCAGATGCACTACATAATCTAAGGCTAATATTAAACAAATTTGAAAAGCTTGTTGTTTAACAAAGAAAAAATATATAATCATTGCAGTGATGTTTATGTAACTCATTATGGAGTGAACCTTGAGTACCAGAGCTTGGCCAGTGCTAGCGCAATGGTTAAGGTTCTGAGTTATTAATCAGATAAAGTTGGGAGCGCAAGCCCCAGCACTACCAAGCTGGCACTGCGGGGCCCATGAGCAAGGCTCTTAACTAAGGAGTGTTGTATCATGGCTGCTCTAATCTCAACTTCCTAACAAGCTGGGATATGTGAAGAAAAGAATTGTAATGTGTTGTGATGTATATGTGACAAAAAATGGCTTCTTCTTCCTTATAATGGTTAGTATGTTTCCTGACAGAGGAGGGTCTTCAAGAGAGACTTAACTTCAAAAAGAGAGAAAAGAGGAGCTGGTGAACACTGTTTAACTGATATCATAAGCAATAACAGGAACTATCTTGTCTTGCAGATGTTCCAGAACATTAAATGTAACCATACACAGTTAAAAGTATGACACGTTAAAAAATTTGAATAAAACACTTTTATATGAAAAGAATAAACCTCATATCAATGCCATCACCCCAGTGTGTATTATTTTTGCATGACAGTACAGTCCATCATGCGTTAGTCTTTATCTATGGAAAGAGTCTCCAGTGTCAGAGGTAAAGCTGTTCTTTAAGTGCTAACAGGAACTAACTCGTGGTGTGGACGTTTCACAACACTAAATGTGACTATACACAATAAAAAAGGATGATATGATGTTCTTTACTAAATAAAAAAAACAATTAATGATTGCTGTTGTATAAGAGGAATAAATCACTTTGTTATGGGATGGCATCACAGTCCCTTTGGTGTTTTATTGTTTATAAAATTCAATACAATGCAATAGAATACAATAATATAATGTTACATAAAACTTTTGACTAGTGTTGAAGCAAACTGAAAATTGTGACTTGAAATTCTTTCAAGGTTTAATGGTTTCTTCTTTCAAGGCTCTTTGTTTATAGATTGTAGATGACATGCTATGAAAAATGATCAGCAGTCTAGTAATCACTTTGGTTTGCGAAAGACCAAGATGTTGGTATTACTGGATTCAAGAAATCGTGAAGTAATTAGGTCATCCTGCTCAATGCACACTATCTGAACCCATTTCCGATTGCTTCTCCACGGCTCCGCCTAATATAAGCCACATTGAGCCCTGACATACGCAGTCATAATTCAAAGCAGACATGTGAGGTCCTTCTCAGGTGGGCCTTAGATGTACATCTAAACAAATGTGAGGGCTCGAGGCATGGTGCGCCAATTGTTCCCTTACAGAGTTACTGTGCTCCGTAACACACACACTTCTGTGGAGGTGTCAGGGCTGATTAGTGTTTGTGGTGATATAACCGAGTCATGTTACTCTGGACATAGCCCTACTACCTCCATGTGAAGGGTCTGGGTTGTGATAAAAGTGGCATTCCTTCTCGTTTTTCCTGTCACACTGAGACCACGGGATTTTGGTGACCTTTGGAGTCATGTTTTTTTCTTAATATTCCACTGTGAGTAGCTGTTGTTGTAGAAAACAGATATCTTAAATATCAGCTCATTCAGTCCTAACCCAACACTCACCCAAATCCCCCTGACAGGCAGGCAGGCCACTAAAGAGATTTGAGTGTTGAATATATTGCTGGTGGTCAGTTCTTTGACACAGTTGGACTGTGTGGACGTGATGAATGTAGCTAAAGGCAGAGCTCATGGAGCTGTCAGTGTAAACAGTAACCTGTGGAGGAGGGTTGACACCCCCCCAAAACCCTCCTGCACAGTACACACCCCTTCATGTTTTTCTAAGAGTCCCTGTGGTTCTTTTCTCAAGCCACATCCATGCAGCTCTAGACTTCTTCATAGCTCTGTATACAGATATGACTTGAGTTAATCAGCTAAAGTTGACATATAGACCTGGCTTAAGTTAATCAACTCTCTTTTTGTTGCTGCTTTGGTGTCAAGCCTGGATAGCAGTGCCATGTTTAGGCACTTCACAGTCACCAAGTTACTTGTGTCTTTAGAATCTTTTTGTTTTATAGCAAGTCCAGAATCAAGCTTGGCAGCTCGGGCTACTGCTGGTCTTTTCTATAGAAATCCATTTTAAAATGTTTATGTCAAAATCTTTTCACACATCATGACCCTAGTATTTATAAGGTTCTATCTCGTTCATGCTTAACCCGGACATAACTATTTAATACTAAGGTAATGAGATGTTGATGTTGTTGTTGTTTCTGAAATAGCAGCAGTCCATGGACCTCATAACATTAAAATATCATTATAAGTTTACATAACCGAGAAACTAGAAAAAGAGAACAACCCTAGTTTTCTCTTTTACCTCATCTAATCTCTGAAACTTTCCCTTGCAGGCTACATTTTACTACAATTTCATCATTAAATTGCTGACAGTCTCTAAAGAGACACTTGATTTGTAATTTCACCATAATATTTTCAGGCAGCAAGCTTCTACAGTTTTGTGTTGATGCCCCATACTATGATTTATCACAGTTGTTATACTCATACTGTTTTCACATTATATATCAATACCTCTTTTTGGCTGCCAGAAACATGAAACTGGAAAACGTTTCCTGCGCTCTATTTTGTATTTTTCCTAGAACTGCTTTTTTGCATGAGTGACTGATTTAAGGGTCTCTGCATTTGCATGTGGTTTTATGTGTACTTTATGTTCACCTGTATGTCTGAGTATGTACACTATGCATGTTTATTTGTGCTAACATGAATAAAGGCCTGTAGAAAACATCAGAATAGATAACAGGTTTATAAGAGCATTGTAACAAACAAATAATTGGAGCATTTTCATGGCTTTCATTTGTGCATATTTCCCCACAAGATCCTACATTACATAAATCATGAACTACATGAACTTGTGCATGAACTACATGAACTTGGGCATGAAAGCTGTCAGTGAAACAAAGCAAATATTTTTTTGAACCTTTACCTCTGTGCCTCAACACTAGCAATATGGCCACATTAACCTGTACTGCTCTTTTTTTGTCTTGCTCCCTCCTTTTCTTGGAAGAAGACCATAATTCACTGCTGTAGGGCCATGCAATTCTCTAGCGACGAGCTCTTAATCCGTCCCAGACCACATGCGGTGTAATAGAGTTTCAAATTTTTTCCTTCTCTCTCTCTCTCTCTCACTCTCTCTCTCTCTCTCTCTTTATTCCAGAGCTCAGGTGAGGAGTGCACAAAAGCTGACAAAGCTGAGAAGAGAAGAGAAGAGTTTGATAATGTAAGTAAATGGTATGTCAGACATAAAAGCACATCCAGATGAGATTGGAAAGGTAGACCACCTGGGCAGAGGATAATCTATATCAAACATGAATTTGAAGCAGCAACTATATTGTAATTAAGCAAACTGGTTTGCTGATTTTTATCAATTTCAGATTGAAGGGAAGGGCTTACCCTATCAAATAATCCTATCCAGTAACCATGTCATTTCTTCAGCACTTTATTTAAACTTTAAAGGCATTTATTTCTGTGCCTCAGCAGAAATCAAGTTTAATCAGATCAGGCTAAGTTTTTCCAGTCTTCAGCTGTCCAGTTTTGGAGAGTCTGTGTCCACTGTAGCCTCAGCTTTAAGTTCTTGGCTGACAGGAGTGGAACCTGACATGATTCCCTCAAGCTTTAACATGTTGTGCATTCTAAGATGCTTTTCTGCTCACCAATAAACTGCCTCTCCACAACATGATGGAAGCTCCTCTCAGGCATCATAGCAGAGAAACTAGGCAGACACATGAGTCAGTATATGAGCAAAGTTCAGAAAGAAATTGGAAACAACACCAGACGGTCAAAGCAACAGCTACCGGTTGATAGAGCAATCACCCAAGACTAAGACTAGCCAGACCAACCTGAGCATAGCCTGGATTGACTACAAGAAGCCCTATGATTCGATGCCCCACATACTGGAATTCTTGGAACTATACAAGGCTAACAAGGCACTGATAAGCTTCATCAAGAACTCGATGCGGCTGTGGAAGACAAAACTGGAAGCTAATTCCAAGGCAATCACACAGGTCAACATAAAGTGTGGTACAGACCAAAGTGATGCACTGTCCAGACTGCTGGTCTGCATAGGCAGGAACCCCTTCAGTCACATCATAACAAAGTGTGGATACGGATACAGGTTCAGAAGTGGAGTAACCATCAGCAATCTCCTGTACATGGATGACATCAAGCTGTATGCTAAGAGTGAGCGAGATATTGACTTACCGATCCACCTCATCATAATCTTCAGCGAGGACATCGGGATGTCATTCGGACTGGATAAATGCGGCACCATGGTGACCAAGAGAAGAAGATGATCAGGACTGAGGGAGTGGAGTTACCAGAGAGCAAAACAGCAGATATACAGGACAGCTACAAGTACCTTGGAATCCCACAGGCCAATGGGAATAAAGATGAGGTTACAAGGAAATCAGTCACAGCCAAATATCTCCAGATTGTCAGACAGGTGCTCAGAAGCCAGGTAAAGGGTAGGAATAAGATCCAAACCATCAACATGTACACCCTACCAACCATCAGATACCCAGCTGGAATAATGACCTGGCCACAGGAGGAAATACATGCCACTGATGTCAAGACATGGAAGCTCCTCACAATGCATGGGGGGTTCCATTCAAAGTCCAGCTGGGGTGTCCACCCAGGGGGTGAGGACTAGTGAGTGTCAGAGCCACTATCCAGAATGAAACAAAGAACATCCATGAACACATCAAGAAGATGCCCCCCCAGAATGAACTGATGAAAGAGTGTCTCTGGCAGCAGAAGAAAGAGCATGGTGATGAGGAAGAGAAAGCATCATGGAAGACCAAGCCCCTCCATGGAATGTACCACTGGCAGATAGAGGAAGTGACTGATATCAGGAAATTCCTACCAGTGGCTAGAAAAAGCAGGCCTGAAGGACAGCACAGCCTCTCTGATCATGGCAGCACAAGAACAGGCCCTAAGCACCAAATCTGTAGAGGCAGGGGTCTACCACAGTAGGCAGGACCCAAAGTGCAGGCTGTGCAAAGATGCCCCTGAGCCTGTACAGCACATAATAGCTGGTTGCAAGATGCAAGCTGGAACAGCATACACTGAAAGGCATAACCAAGTGGCAGAGATAGTGTACAGAAACATCTGCGTCAAGTACCGGCTAAACTCTCAAGTCCCCATGGGAGACACCACCGAAAGTGATTGAGAACAACAGCTAGGCTGGACTAAGATCCTGTGGGACTTCAAGTTCCAGACAGATAAGCAGCTGCTGGTCAACCAACCAGACATAGTGATGGTTGATAAGGAGCAGAATACAACAGTTGTGATAGATGTGGCAATCCCAGCTGACAGTAACATTAGAAAGAAGGAGCATGAGAAGATTGAGAAGTACCAAGGCCTGAAGGAACAACTGGAACAGATGTAGAAGGTGAAGTCCAAAGTAGTTCCAGTGGTAATAGGAGCATTAGGGGCTTTGAATCCCAAATTGGAGAGTGGCTCCAACAGACCACGGGTACAACAACTGAGGTCTCTGTTCAGAAATGTGCAGTTCTAGGAACAACTAAGATATAAACCCCCAGAGGCATAGAGGAGCCAAGGTCGAGGAAGACATACACACATATCACCCCCTAAGTAAGGGAAGTGAGAGGAGGATTTTATATATATATATGGTATGTGTCTTCTTCAACCTCGGGTCTGGGAGTTTGAGGGTTCTGCACAGTATCTTAGCTGTATCAGAGAATCTAAGCTGTTCTTAGATCCATATATATATATATATATATATTTATATGTGTGTGTGTGTGTGTGTGTGTGTGTGTGTGTGTGTGTGTGTGTGTGTG
>JAQQZR010000012.1:15300380-15315427 GCA_030068235.1 Notoglanidium macrostoma
TATATATATGTGTGTGTGTGTGTGTGTGTGTGTGTGTGTGTGTGTGTGTGTGTGTGTGTGTGTGTGTGTGTGTGTGAAAAGGATGAAAACACTCACACATACATGCACATGCACACAGGGTGCTGAAAAATACTCTGGAGACTGGCTGTTGACATAATGTATTCTTGCAGCTGGTGATGTAAAGAAAAAACTGGCACTGGAAGAAAGTTCATATCTTAAAAAAAAGGTCCAAGTAAGGAAACAGATTTATCACAAAAAGCAATTTATCATAAAGGAAAGACAGAGCTGTAAACTATCCCTCATTCGAAACATGTAACCAGTTAATTGGTCCCTGCTGTGTTGGATTTGGAATCCATTAGCCTATCATGTGTCCAGCCTATTTCATGTGTAGTGCATTTCGTTGAACCTTAACACTTCACCTGGTTTATCATATTTAGGTTGTAAGAACTGCTGTGTCTGCTGAATGATTAAGGCCTATATCAAGAGACACCCATCAATGTAGAGCTTAGATGTGAGACAGAAATGACAGAAAGAGTAAGGCTGAGGAATGTCCAACACCACTCTGTGGATTAACTCATAAGTCACACCATTAAACCAGCACATGCTTTGCTGTCACTGCTTCACATCACCTTCTTTGACATGCAGGGTAAAGAAACATGTGGAAACTGAATAAAATTAATGAACAGTTTAAAATAAAATAATCAACTAATAAAAACATATTAGTTAAATTCATTTAAGAAAAAAAATTCTTAGCAGTTCCTCTCATTTTTCTTATGTTTAGATGGAGATCAGTAAACTCAATAAAACAACTGCAGTTCCAAAGTTAAAGCATACAAAGCTATACGGTTGATTGATTGTTTGCAAGTATTTTGATGTTTTTATGACGTTACTTTGAGGAAAGAATTTAGATTCAATAGCAAAGGAGGAACTCATGCATTAAATCCACTAACTGACTATGACAACAGATAAGTAATGTTCTTATCTTAATATCTGTCATAACTGGCATGTCCCCCATACTGTGTCCATACTGAGAAAGAAGTCATGGAATAGTTATATAGAGTCATGTCAAAATTGTTATTTAAATTGAAATAAGTTGAAATTAAATAATGTACATGAATATGAGAATTCCACCTTCCATTTAAGAGGATTTACATCTAAATCAGATGAACAGTGTAGGAATCACAACCATTTTCATACATAGCCCGCTCAAAAACAATTTGACAAACTAAACTAATCATAAATTAAATTGTCATTTTTAATAATTGGTTGCAAATCATTTGCAGTCAGTAGCTGGGTTTCCATTTCAATATGTGCACAATAGGAGCAGTATTTTAACAATTTGACAAAACACAATTTCAAATAATTTGTGTTTCCAAACAAAAAAGCTGGGTTTTCTCCTTGTGATAAGTGATCTTTTTCAAAAAGGTAGCACTTCCATTTGCTGTTCATGCCGTGTGACTTAAATTTGAAAAATGTTTTTTCATTTCAATTTTGCAAAATATTGTGTTAGTGAATTGTCCGAATTCCCATCTTGTGATTCATGTCAGCACAAAGACTTTGTTGTGATAGCTGAGAGTTGTTTTTTTTTTTTTAATACACATGTTTCCATTACTTATTTTTTAGTTTGCAATTTCAAATTGCACATTATGAAGGTTAATAGAAACACGGCTAATGACTGCCCGAGGTCTGGAAGCCACAGACATCACCAGACGCAGGGGCATTTTGAAGTTAGCCTTCAGGAAGTGAAATGCATGTGCAGTTGGATTCAGGTCAGAGACTTGAACATTCCACTTCTTTGCCTTAAAAATGTCTTAAGTTGGTTTCAAAGTATTCTCATTGTCTCCACAGTGACACATCATCCAATGGGTTTTGAAGCAAATTATGTAACCCTATACATGTCATAATTAATTTTGTTAGCAGTCACATCAATAGTAAATACATGGAAACCTGTTCCAGTGGCAGCCATTGTGGTACAAGTTGACCTTTGTCTCATCTGTCCATGTTCTTCCATAACTATTCTGACTTTTTTTTTAGATGTTTCGGCGGGTTCTAATCTGTCCTTCCTACTTTCGGGGCTTACCGGTGGTTTACATCTTGTGGTCATCCCTCTTTATTTACTCTGGTGAAGTCTTCTATTGAATGTTGACTTTAACACAGATACGCCTACCTCCTGGAGGGTGTTCTTGATTTGGCCAAGTGTTCTGAAGGCCTTTTTTTTTTTTTTACCAGGGAAAGAATTCTTGTGTCATCTACAGTTGTCACAGTTTTCCGTAGTCGTCCAGGCCTTTTGGTGTTTCTGAGCTCACCAGTGCATTATTTGTTTCTTAACTATGTACCAAATAGTTGATTTAATCACAGGAAAAACAGTGTGAAATAGTTTTAAGCACAGATTTTTACATCTTCTGCTTGCACTACTTAAAATTGGAAAATATTTTATTTTAAACATGTGCATGTGTAGCATGTTTAAGCATGTGTAAACATCATCAATAAATAAAGCACACCCTCATTCTAATTTCCTATGCATACACTGTCATAACAGCCAGAAAGCAAACCACTCCAAGAATCCCCCAAGAAGCATCCCAATAAATACATGTTAAAAATGTATAATTTTAAAAAACAACCCATGATTCATGGAATCTATGTTGAATTCAAATGAAGATGTCATCAATGAAGTTTGACACAGTTGCACAGCAGGTAGCATTTCTGTCTCTGTGCTCTAGGGTCCCGGGTATAATCCAGATCTTGGGTTACTGCTGGTTCTTGTGCAGGTTTTATCCTTTTTTCTTCCCACCTCCCAAAACCATGAAAGTAGGTGAATTGCCTTTATGTGTGAATGTGTATGTGTGTAGTGCCCTGCGATGAACCTTAAGCAAGAATAATTATTTTCAATCCCTAAAACCAAACATAGATGATTTGATTAAGTATCTGCACATTAATCAGGTACTAGAGGCAGTACATACCAGTGGACATTTGACCATCACACATATATGAATTTTTTCCACAAACTGTAGTATTTTAATTTCCTTCATCGGATACTATGAGACTCGAACCTGTTCAAGCAGTCCTCCTGTGCATAAATTTGTCCATGATTTGCCAAGATTTGAGTGGAAGAACGTGAGTGTCCTGAACAGAGCCCTGTCCTTAACCCAACTGAACACCGTTGGGATGAACTGGAACACCAACTGCATGCCAGCCCTCCTCGGCCGACATCAGTGCATGACCTCACTTATGCTCTTGTGGCTGAATGAACACAAATCCCCACAGCCGTGCTCCAAAATCTAGTGGAAAGCCTTCTCAGAAGATTGGAGATTATTTTAGCAGTAATGGAGAACTAGATCTGGAATGGTTTGTTCAAAAATGACATATGGGTGACATAAATCAGGTGTTCACATACTTTTGGCCTTTCAGTGTATGCATAGCATGAGGAGTGTATAATGAGAAATAATGTGGGTATATGTATACATGAAAGTATCATAACGAGAAAATGATCTGACCTCCATTTCTGTTTTAGCATTTATTAGCATACAGTAGACTGAGAGAGTGAATTGAATCAATTGATGATAAATCATGAATTATGAATACTGAAAAACATGAATCATGATAAAATCTTATTTTGCTGTATTACGGTTTGCATGTATGTATGTTGTTTAAATTGAACAAAAAAAAACTTTGACTAATTTGGTCTCAGGTATTTATTTCTCCCATTTGATTAAATAAGAGTTCTATGTATCACAACCACTTGGAAACGTTACACTGTTTAGATTGGACAAGAGTGTCCCAACTGGTCCTTGTTTAGTCACTGAAACCAATAAGAAAAGCCTATTGCTCACTAATTTGTTCTGTTTGAAGAAACTTCTGACGTAGAAGTTTGGAAGGGTCACTTTTACTCTGGTTTAAACCAGTACCTAGTACCCTATTTTTCTATTTTTGTTGCAGTTCAAAAATAGTGCTGCAGTTGTCCAAGCAGTGAACTTCACAACTTTTATTAACTAGCATGTCTCTCTTGTTCTCTTTTATTCGTAATAGCAAAATAACCAGTACATATTTGTTAACATCAGTATCACTGCATAAAAATGTATTTAGGATAATTGGAAAGTGGTAAGTGTTGGCTTGTAACATGACCAGAATAAACTGAATAAGGTGCAGAGACACAAAGCCTTTTTCAGCAAGTCGTTGCCTGTCAGTGCACTTCAGACCAAGACACAGGAGAAAGGGATGCTTTTAATGCCTTCTTTTAATTGTTATGAATGGAAACCCTGACAACGACATCTACTATGGGATTAAATAAAAAGTAAGATTTATAGCTTTTTAAGCCAAAGAAAAGATATGCTTTTCATTACTATTTTCTTTTTTACTTGTGTTTTATTACTAAATTAACAAATTTAATAAGCTATGATGTATAGCATCTAGAATAATTTCAACGGTTTTAGAATAATAGCTTAGATGTTTAACTTTCATTAAATTTATAAAATCATTTAAGATTCATTCAGAGTACTAAATTGATATTGTTATGTAAATTAGAAATATTATACCTGTAGCCTATAAAAACACTGCATATAAAACACAAGACTATTTCCCAATGATATCAAACAACTAAACACTGCATGTTAACTGCAGGAGTGACAGAAACACGGAAAGGAAGATATGGATGGAGTAATTACTGTCCTTGCTCTTCTGAATTACACAAGCCAAAAAGTAGACACTGTTATTATGTTGTCAGCTTGGGAAAGAGGAAGGGCTGGACAATGCAGCCTCTGAGGTGGTTCAGATCAAGGCAGTTTGTAGCGATGAGGTCATTTTTTTAATTTCTGAAATACACTAAGGAGGCCTTAGGATGCAGCACAGAGTCCTTTACTGAACTTGTCATCAGATCCTGTCCATCAGAGCAGCTAAAAGCGGACAGCTGGTCATATCTGAGAAAGTGGACCGCTGTCCCAGCAGCAAAGACAACACTTAGGATGAATGATTATAGAACTACTGCATAGCCTCCAAAATGAAACTGGATGCTTTCTTTAAAAGCACTGATGCAGTTCAATGATCTATTCCAGCTGTGTGTCTGTCCTAAAATCAATACTATATCATACACAGATATAGAAAATCTGTATCATATCCCATAACCAGCACGTTGATCAAGTGCTACCAGGTAAGGGAAGCAAAAACATTTCTTGTGCTTGTGCCTAAAGGTGAGCATCATGGTGTATTAGGGTGTCGCAGGTGAGTATAACACTATCAGTTGCCTTGTAAAATTTTTCCAACAGTCTTGTGCATGGAGGTGGTTAGCTGATGGGCTGAAAACAGAACAGCTGCTGCACAGATGCCTCTCTTTCTCAGTGAAACCTGATAAGATACACACATTCATGTGGCTGATATAGCTGGTATGCTGGACAGATCTCGTTAGTGTATCCACTGCTCTCGCTGCCTACCACCTGCTGAGATTGCCATTGAACACTGATGTCATGCTTTAATAATAATAATAATAATAATAATAATAATAATAATAATAATAATAATAATAATAATAATGGCCATCACACGTGAGATTCATAACATTAGAACATTTACATGTTCTAAGTACTCAAAAAAGAAAATGATGGTGTCTGGAAACCAATCTAAAATCTGAGCGATCTGTAAAAATATAACACATAGTTGAAATTAAGGGGCTCGGTGAAGTGACTTGACATTTCCCATAAAATATGTAGCTATCTAGCAGTCAGCCTAAAGGAAAAGAAGTACTTTCATGTATTTCATGTATCCATGTGTTGGTGTTTTTAATCAGAGCAAACGCACAAGTAGATAGAAGGATTACAGGCAAAAATGTACCCTTTTTCGATATCAGGACACTTTTCCCACATTCAAGTTCTAAGCATATATTGACACATGTTAATTTGGTAGATAATATTATCTGAATTGACTTACAAGTGAGGAGAGAGAGAGAGTATAAACCAAACATACAGTGATGACTTCAATGCAAGTGCTGTGACTATGTTTCTATTTTAGGGATATTACACTATAGTTGTATGAGTTAAAAATGGAAACACAAGCACAAGGCCAAGAACTATTGTAAGTACAGATTCTACAGTTCAAATAAACACAAAACAAGAAGAGCAACTTCAATTGCCATGTAGTAAAACACAACGAAAAATTTATATCAACATGAAAAGTTCAAGTGTTCACTGAAGAGCAGGATTTTGAGATGCTTATTGAAATTATTTATATGAATAGTAAAAGTTATTTAAAAAAATAATAAATGTAACCCATTTCAAGGATGCTAGATAAATGAAATGTCAGTATTTGGGACTTCATGTGAAAAAAACTTTTGCTTATAAGATACTGAAAGGTCTTATAAGTGGCATCTAACCTGAATAGCACAAATGGACAGAAAGTGCAGAGACACAAAGCTTGTGTAAATGCTGAACTGCTAGGGACTCTTTTAGCAAGTCGTTGCCTGTCAATGCACTTTCAGACCAAGACAATGGAAAAATAGATGCTTTTTTAAGCGTTCTTTTGATCTTATGAAATGGAAACACAGACAATGCAACTAGTATGCGACTAGAAAAAGCAAGATTTATAGCAGTTTAAGACATAGAAGAAATATGCTTTTCATTACTACTTTTTCTTCCGTTTATAAAAGTACCAAAGTTCTTAATTGCCTGCAGAGTCACAATGTTATTCTTATACATACTCTCTCTTTTAATACTTTTATAAAGTAGAACATTAAATGGAGCTACATAAGCAGAGTGTGAGAATTTGAGAGCTCAGATTTGACAGTGTTGGGAAAGCTGCCTTGAGGGATAAGCCTGGTGAGGAGGAAGACAGCAGACAGAACACTTCAGTGTTTCAGAGGCCGTGGAATTTGTGACTTAAGGAGAAAAAGAGCAGAGCTGGGCTGAAAGCTGGAAGGTCTTAATCTGGCAAGCAAGAACACACAGGTCTCAGGTGGCCTGACGGATAGCCTCATGATTGCACACCGTGACAGGTATAGCATCTGAGAAATGAAGTAAAGGAAGTGGAGTAGTGGAGAGAAAAAGAAAGAGCAACTATGACTAGAGATTGGTGATGTCATAGCCTTAAACCCCCCTGTTACCAGTCTAAAGCTTCCTAATATTGATCTCACTGCTTTTTTTCTTGCCTCATGGGGTCTGTATGATTAAAACCAAGCTTACCATGATTTAAATCAAAAGCTAATTCCATTAGGGGAATGTAATGGAGTAGATGGAGGCAATCCAAACTTGGACCTGACTCAGGAACATTACTGATTGATTTCAGCTTAGTTAGATATATTAGTGTGTGTGTGTGTGTGTGCACGTGAATAATGGATTTTTAGTGTACCTTCAGCAGTTGCACTTGATCTTGAACATCATTTTATTATTTTAGCCGCATAACTAACCTGTAAAACGGTTGTGTTACAGCAAGATAAGTAACCACTTAAAGGGGCCGGCTCACCCTTCCCAGAATCCTCTGTGACAAGTAGCAAGTCACCATTTCTGATGCCATCAATATTCCAAAAGCAATCCACAGCAATCTGGCAACATCCTAGGCCATAGATCTTAAATTGTAAAATGTGAAATTGACGATATTTTGTCAAAATATCTATGTTTTTAATGCTTTCGATTATTCCATTCCATTTTATTGTATGTATTGTATGCATTCCATAAAAATTATCTTATTATTCCATTTATAATGGACCCGAAACAACCTCAGCTGTCTCGCACGTAACCACAAAGGAAAGCAAAGATAAGGTATGTTTTATTCAACGCGTCCATGTGTGACATGTAAATAAAGAAAAAGTTCGATATGGGTTTCGAGTTCATGGAAGCAAGTTCATGGAAGCAAGACCTGACTTTCACCTCTCATTTAAGTTAATTTTACTTGTAATAAAGCAATACAGAATAACTTTTGTCTAGTGTGTATCTAAAAAGTATTGTTTATTTTATTACCCATTTCATATACCTATTTTAGTATTTAGAAAAATAAACACTAACCCTAACATCATTCTAATGACAACTAATTGTTTCAGTAGAAAAGGTTCTAAACAAGTCAACAACAACAACAACAACAACAAATCAAACAAAGTAATGCTAGGCAATGTTATCCAGACTAACCAAAAGGTTTAGAGTGAGGGTAAAGTCAGACCTACATGTCTTGACTCATGGCCAAACAGTGCAAGCTGTGGGATGAGAAAAGGAGTTAGTGCATTGGACAGTAAATCTCAGTACTGTCAGTTGAAAGCCTTGTCAGGATTTTCAGTAGGAATGAACTGACCACCTTCTTATGGATGCTCTTTTACATGAGCATGGGCATATGGCTACCACTGCTGCTCTGCTTTACAGTTCAAAGGAAGGTAGAGGTGAGGTGAAGGAAGGTGGGTGTACATCCAAGAGTGCAATTATGAATATCTGTGGTCTCTAACTCTAAGTGAGCTGGCAGAAAACAAGCAAATGTATAAAAAGACATTAGTAAATAAAGAAAAATGCATTTATATTCACTTTGTCCACCATGTAGGATGCAAACAACTGAATGTTGGTTCAATCCCTTACCCCTCTCTTTCCAAGCATGTATTAGAAGGTATGGTGGCCATACGGTAGCCACTTCCATGAACTTACATTCACACTCCCTTGCTCAAGCTAAACGATAAATATGATCTTCCATTTTTCAAAATTTGTCTTCTCATGCTTGTTAGCCAGTACCAGCAACCACTGATTCCCCTTATTTCTTCTTCTTTGTCTTCCTTTCTTTTCTACGCCTTATTTCCAGAGCTTTCTTCCCGAGAAAATCATGCACACACACATCCAAACACTCACTCTGTTCACACCTATGGCAATTGTGCATAGCCAGTTCACCTCCTGGCATGCTTTGTAAAGGAGAGAGAAGCTCTCTAGAGGTTTGTTCATTCTGGGCTACAGTAGTGACACAACACGACAGTTCTTTAAAAGTGGCCTGTTTCCTATGTAGCAATAAGCACAACGATGCACAGTTACAGGTAATTATACACTAAAGCAAACATACTTATGAATATTATATTCAATTTCTGATAATAGATTCCCCTAAATCCTACATAGTGTACCCTTAAAAGTAATTGGCTTTTCACTCTGACTATCTAAATTGTACTGTGCTCCCAAACTTAGATCTGTCAACTCATTTACTTCCTTGATACAGCCTTGATTTGTGGAAATAATCTGGTCATCTTTCTTCTACTGTTTATTTTAATTGTTTAAGTTATAACAGGTGTGATATCCTAATAATTCATAGTATTATTGTTGTTAATAAGACTATGTATTTTTATAAGTATTATTATAAGTTAATAAGAGTATACTTGTGAAGTTAATAAGACAAACAAAATTCACCTTGTCATGTTACACATTGACATGTTACACATTGACATGTTGTTATGTCATGTTAAGTCCTCTGTCTTGAAGACTTCTTGTGTTGGAAAACCTGAAGTTACAGCTTTACATCTAACTGTTACAAAGCACTGACACTGAAGACTCTTTCCAAAAATGTTAAATAAACATCTCACAGAAAACTTCATACCTACCATATCAACCATAACAAGTTCCTGTGTAAGTTGTTACTCCAGAAACGATAATGTATTGGAATGAGCTCATATCAATAAACTTTACAGCTTTGAAATAGCCACTCTTATAGAAAATTAACCAACTCCTTCTGAAAAATCAGAATTCAGAATTCAGCAGTGCTGTGGTGTAAATGTATAGAATTCACCACAACCCTATATTTCAGGCTCTGCTGAGGTTCATGTCAATACTACAACTAGATGAGGACAGGCTTGGAATTCCTTCTTAATTTGAAAACAAGCAACTCAACATGTGGACCTGATAGAGTCTAAACAACACTAAACAGTGAAAGTTACATGTAAATACCATTATAGGTCGTGCGCCTTTTGCCTGCTATAGTTAAAAGAATCCTGTATAGAAAGTCTTTCAATGTAACTGAGCAGTAATTAGCAATACATTTTAGATATCAGCCAAATAAATGACTGTTTATACATGTCCTTTGTGGACAGTCATAAACAGCCATGAAAAACATTTACACACATAACAGCTCTTAAAAGCAGGCTATGACACCGACTCATTATTAAGAACATCTGCTGGGGTTAAAATCTCCTAAAGCATCTCTGAACAGTTTCTTAATGAAGAGCTCCACAGGTGTGAAAACAAACTGTATTTACTACCTCTATAGGCATCTTGATTAGTCAGAGGCTCTGCATGATGCTGAATAACAGCAGCCTGAAGGAACCAAAGCTGCAGTGAAGTGCCTGTGAAAAAAAGATTTGGAAAATAACAGATATGTGTTCTGTAAACCTGAAAGTATTAAAACAGCTGAGAACTTATCCATTGCCTTATTTCTTAGTTTCCATGTGCTGAAAATAACCTTCAACCATATTTATACTGCTTTCTTTATCAATAAAGATGAACACGTTAATAATGACGTGACAATGCAACTGTCCTTTAACTGTCCTATTAATGCGCCCATCTCTAGAAGATATCAATCCTAAACTTTGCAGGCAAATCACCATACTAATTTAGTGCTTTTGTAATTTCTGCATGCAAACAACCTGAAATTTTTGCTGCATTATATAGTCTATACTACAACACTGTAGTCTATACTACAGTCTTTTACATAGTATAATCAAATAATCAGTCTATAATTCGATAATCAGAATTTTAAGCATGTAACAGTTTCCCCACTTTTGGGTATAAATTAAAGTGTGTCTTACAAGTTGACAAAAAATAGCTTTACCTTGAAAGAAAAGTGAAACTCAGACACACACTCAAAAACATTAGGGTTAAATTGGACATAACTGAAATATGTCCAAGACAAATTGCTAAATGAAAAATTAGACTAAACAAATTAAACACAAGATAAACTAGTCCACATTTTGGTCACACAAATTCTATATTAAGATACACCATATGACCAAAAGTTTGTGAACACCGGACCAACACAGCCATATGTGGATCTTCCCCAAAATGTTGTATAGGATTTGTCATGGAAAAGACAAGATACCTATGTGGCCGTAACAAGGATGTCTTCTTATACTGTAGCATTATGATTTCTCTTTTCTGGGACTCAGAGGCCCAAACCTGTTCCAGCATGACAATACCCCTGTGCACAAAGTGAGTTCCATGAAGACATGGTTTGCCAAGATTGGTGTGGAAAACTTGAGTATCCTGCACAGAGCTCAGACCTCAACTTTGGGATAAACTGGAACGCCGACTGTACCCCAGACCTCCTCCGCTGGGATATCACTAATGAATGAACGATGATGAACTGAATGAGCAGAAATCACCACAGCCACACTACAAAATCTAGTGGAAAGCCTTCCCAGAAGAATGGAGGTTATCATACAAGGAAAGGGACACTAAATGTGGCACAACATAGATATGATGGTCAGGTGTCAACAAACTTTTGGACATATTTTAGTATGGTGTGATACAAATGTCGATTACTCTGTGAATATTAGAGGACTGGTGATGTTGAGGATCACTAGTCCAACTTCCTGGCCATTGGGTCTGCTACTTTACTCTCTGCAGCAGAAGCAGACAACCCGCTGGATCGAGGAGGCTTGCTGATTGGCTGAGCAGCTCAGAGTGGGCGTGGTCAGGCTCTGAACTCCGTGCAGTGCTTGGAGTGTAGGGGGGTGTCTTATGGATGGCCGAGGGAGAGCAGCCGAGTTGGCACCGACCCCTCAGCCTACACCGAGATCTCTAACGCGCCCCGAATAGCCACGGTTCGCACTTTCAGGCCTGACCCGGATGTACGGAATCACTGTGCGATGAGGACAGCGCGCTCGGCAACACTGGCGTTGCAGAAGAGAGCCGAAAATCCCATGAGCCGCTGCTGACAAGACGGGAGAAGGAGAGCAGAAAGCCGGTGGTGGGGAGGAGGAGGCTGCGGCTTCTGCTTCCCGACCCGGAGAGAAACCATGCCGAGGGCAATCTGGCTGCTGGGACTCATGTGTCACCTTGCTGGAGTGGCCTGGAGCTTGCACGTGCATCGATTGCACCCAAAGCAAGGTAGACTTGAAGCAGAAAGTTTGAAAGAAATTCATGAACGAGTGATGCATGATGTCAGGGTAGGCTAAAAAGTCTGTATGCTGTGTCTGTTCAAGAAGTCACACAGAGTTAGAAATAACTCATGCAAGCATGTAAGAAAAGCCAGGTTGCAACTAGATCACTATAATAATGCTCAAATCAGATCAGTGCAACTGGTCTAGTAAGTCCAGACTTTGTCTTATTGGCTGAACTTGACTACTTTCATACGTTCAAAAGTGAATGAACATGATTTTTCCTCCTTTTCAGAAAGTTTCGTCAGGCAGCTGTCCGCGTACGAAATAGTAACGCCGGTTCGCGTGAACGATTTCGGCGAGTCGTTCCCGCAGCCACGGCACTACCGGCGCAGGCGGAGGAGCGCGGACTCGGACCTGGCGGCGGCGCTGCGCGTGCACTACCGCGTCGAGGCGTTCGGTGAGCGCTTCCACCTCAACCTGAGCGCTGACGCGGCCTTCATCGCGCCTTCTTACGCAGTGACGCACGTGGGCGCGCCGGACAGCCGAGGACGCGACCCCGGGGACATGCGACACTGCTTCTTCCGAGGACACGTCAATGGACAACGCCAGCATCGCGCAGTCTTCAGCCTATGCACCGGCCTCGTGAGTAGCCTAGGAACTGGCGTGGCAGGTTTACAGACGCACTACATGGTGGCACCACGTTCTTAGACAAAAATGCATAGTGCATTGGCTTCATTGTTCCTCTATAGTTACTGACTGAAATGCCTCGGACAGTATAATGCAGCATAATAGTTATAGATATAATTTATTAAGTCTGGGTTGCAATCTCATATCTCCAGGCCCCTGGTTTAATCCTGAGCTTGGGTTACTGTGCAGACTTTCCTCCAGGTTCTCCACCTTTAAAAAGCATGCCAGGAGGTGAACTGGCTATGCAAAATTGCCATAGGTGTGAACAGAGTGAGTGTTTGGATGTGTGTGTGCATGGTTCTCTGTGATGGCTGACAGCTCATACAGGGTGTGTTCCTGCCTCACACCCAATGTTCTCAGGATAGGCTCTGGATCCTGATCAGGAAAAAGCAGTAGCTGAAAATGACTTCTCAGTAGATGTCAGCGATGTCTAACCAGAGTTGGTTAGTGTTTAGGATGATAAGGTTTTATTAAGGGTGGTAGGTGCCATCCTGTGCCATCTGTGTGACCACACCCCTGTGAATCTGTTTATTTATGTTCATGAGAAAAACACTCAATCACTCAGTATCTCAGCTGACCGTTTCCGGTCTTGTCACGATGTCGCAGAGCGGAACGCTTTCCTCCTCACGTTTCTCCGAGCTGGTGCATGTGCCAGAAGATCAAGTCTAGAGTCTACAGTCTAGAGCTGGCTTCAGTGAATGTTTGCTCTGGTCTTTTGTGTGGGACTGAAAGGATATAGGGATATGATTAAATAGATACCGGAATACCGGAGATTGGCAGTAGGAAGCAGGTTACTTGTTGTGAACCTGCCAGCTGGCAGTATAATAATGCAGTGAAAAAGGCCTAGGCTACCAGATATTTATATTCTTCTGTATACAGAATAGTGCTGTGTAATATGTGAAATAACATGTAACGTGAAAATATGTGACTCTGAAAGTGGCCTTTTCAGTAGAGTGAAGGCATCACTATGCAAATGCGAGCTGTGGGTGATCTGACCAGATATGTAAGATGAATATTTCTTTCAGTGATTTGTTGAATTATGATACTCGCAAGCTCCAACACTGATGAGCTCCATCCCAGAATGTGCTCCTGTCTCCTGAGCAGTGTTCCCACACTCCAGATTCACCCTGACCATACTAAAGCAGGGCTCACCTGTGACCTGGCATCATTCATCCTTTTCCTCATTGGCATCACCTTGGGTTTGTATGGGCACATCAGGTGCAGATTGAGACTGATACCGTATGATGCTATTTATACAGGGTTAGGGCATCCTCACAGATTTTGTTAGGGTTACATTCATTCCATTTTCTGGACCTTTGATTAATAGTTTCATGAACAATAAAATGTTCAGTCCTGGGTTTCTCCAGAATTTTCTTCTTAAGGCAATCATTCATGCTACTTCAGCGGCTGGATTTAAAATGCTGGTCACTAGCTTTCTGATATACGACATGGTGATAGTGCTTTCCCATTCTTTGATCTGGCCCTTTGAGAATGTGCCTGAATACCCGATTTGCATGTGCCCATACGTTAATTAGTTATCTTAGTGAGGGGATTACTCACGCTGTAGAAAGTGGTAAATAGGAACTGTGTGAATTCCCCTTGCTACTGGCAGTACCACAGAGAAGCCAAGTCATTTAACTCTGGTGAACTTCAATAGGCCATACATCATTCAGCCTTTTTAGAGTAGATGGACTGATCTCTCAATTAAGCATTACTGACCTGGCTGTGTGTCACATGTGGAATTATTTTTTGTCATGAGGGAAAGATCCTGTGCAAAACTTTATTTGTTGTGACGTATGTGTACTCAGTTGTACTCAGCCTTCTGGATGCATACGATACCAGATATGGTATTGAATGTAGAAGACACGTCTTACTCCGTCCCAGGAAGAAACATTTAGGCAGGAAGTTCAGCTGTCTACTAATATAAGACAATACGGACATAGCAATATACAGTAACAAGATAATATGTCCGTATTGCACAAGTGGTGGTGTTATTTATGCAAACACTGGCACTGTGGAAAAAGCAGCCCTTTTTGAAATGGGGGATTTACTCGAAATAACCTGATTTAGCAACTGTTGTTTCTTTTTCTGTGTACTGTGGTATTCTACTATGCTATATTTAAAATTCTCTGCAGACAGCAGTGAGGCCGCAGCGGACAAGCTGCATTCTGCGTTTCATTTCAGCACTCGTTCCTGAACAGCAGCATGGCTTTGCACATGAATTCTCCTGTTGATATCACTGGCTGATAAGTAAAGTTTTTACCGATATTGCTCCATTTTCACAGGAAAAAAGCAAACAATTAAAAAGTTGTTCCTAACTGCATGATGGGCC
>JAQQZR010000012.1:15316159-15337356 GCA_030068235.1 Notoglanidium macrostoma
GTTTTTACCGATATTGCTCCATTTTCACAGGAAAAAAGCAAACAATTAAAAAGTTGTTCCTAACTGCATGATGGGCCACTCTGAGAACTCTGAAAACCATCACCCAATTTTGGATTCAGACATAGCAAAATCTGACAGTTTGGAATATTAGTAGTACACCTGAGTATTTACATTGAAACATTGAAAAAGAAAGACTAGTATGGGTTTAGTGTCTTTCCAATATATTTCTGCATGAGTCGTCCTAGTAGTAATGAACCCATTAATCACTGCACATTTCATTTAACAAAATAACTTCCACCCTCATTATTGAGCAGCTTATAAAATAATAGCTTAAAAAATAGCACTTGATCCAGCACTTCCTGTTATTTTGTATTTTGCTATTACTCAAGTACAAATGGTAAGTATTGTTTATAATTTTATTCATATAAAAATTCAGTCATTGAGATAAGCGATGTCTTGGACTAAGATGTAGCCTCCCATTTACGACACAAATAAACAAACAAACAAAAAACCTATGTGGATTTAAAGCAATAACAGTGTAATATTTATATATTTCCTGTATATAATATTGGCCTTGAATCCTATTCCATGGTTTTGTTGAGTGCAATTACAGCCCAAAACCATTTTCATCATAAGCATATGTATTCTCCCTACATCAAACTGTTAGACAGCAGAGCTGATCCTCACTCGATCCGATGTCATACAGAAAAAGTGATTTAGCCTCAAGAATCATGTGTAACTGAGCCACACCTCTGTTTTCGACACACTCCACCCCACTGACCCCAAGTCTGCAGTTATGTCTGCGTTCTGAATACCAGTCTGCACAATTGCAGCATTACATCTTCACCAAACCCTCATAACTCAACTCGGAATATGGCCCCTTATACTTTTCAAACACAGCGTCTATGTTTCAGATGGGATAATCACCTAGCTCTCCCAGCAGCATTTCTGTCTCTTTCAAACCACAAATGACAGAACCTGTCTGCACGTTGATTTAATAACCCCGATTACAAGTTGTTTTCTGATGGCCTTGTGTGCAGATGCTCACAGCTATTCAGCGAAGAGATACCCTGTAACTAGAGCCTATGAAAAAAAAAAAACCTGGCAATAACGCAGCGCCAGTTCTTCTTCTCCATTCACTCCTGTTGTAGCAATGTCATTTGTAATCCTGGTGAAATGACCCCTCATGAACAGCGTCTTTCATAACAGTAGACGGATACACTGCTACAAGAAGCCTTGTTCTGAGGATAGCAAGAAAATGACTTCTGTAGGATTTGCTCTTTCTCTGGATTCACAGAGAAAATCCTTCGTAACAAGCTTTCAGACCAAAATCAAAATGACAATAAGATCTTTTAAGTTACTTTATTTACTCTACAAGCATACGACCCATTTGTAACATTCATATTATTAGCTTTATTCCCTTATGTGCCTGTCTCGTTAGACACGCAGTAGCGGTGTGTCAGATTGGACGTCTTGTTACAGCACGTGCACGGCTGAGTTGTGTCATCTTTCCCTCCGTAAGGCTGTGTCCGGATGTGTTCTCCTGTCAGAATTCCCCCTCTTTCCTCTGAGTGGAAATAATCCTCAGAGAGAGAGTGTTCACACCAACAATATCCTGTTAGAGCGAGCGAATGAAATTTCCATGTAAACACCAACGCCATGTGCCGTGCGAGCTCATACTTTTGCTGGCCTTAGACAAAAAGACTTTACAAGCGAATTCGCTGTCACATTTCCCATCTCGGAATAAAAACATGAGAGTTTTGCTAGAGTTGTAGCGCACTCCCATCGTCTTGATAGTTTGGAATGAGGTGGTCAAGATAGCTGTCTCGAATCTTTTTCTCGTCTCGACTTCCCGATAAAATGTTTAATATTATCTTTAGTCTTGGCTCATGGATATAGTGAGCCTGCAAGATCCCAAGTCTTTGCAATATCACAGAAATCGCTCAATAAGTTGTTTGCTGTAACTCTGAGACTAATCAAACATTGTCTTTAGATGTGAGTCTTTCAGAGTCTTTTCCAAGTCTTCAAGTGTATGGTTAGGATAACACTGATGCTGATATGATTTCAGTCATTTAGATAATTTGATCAGATCGCTTACAGCTAGCTAAATTTTACAACCAGATGACTGTTAATTAATAAGTGTCAGTATGTGGCATTTTCGGTTTCTGGGTTCTTATAGTTGAGTAGTTGTAAGGGGTTATCAGCTTCACTGCTGGAGTACAGCACTGTTTGTTTTATTTCCCTGCTAAACACACCCAACTGAACTTGGTAATTAAGTGCTGAGTTTAATCAGCTGACTCAGAGCAGTAAAATGAACAAACTGTACTGTATGTGTTGATGCCTGATTTTAACAGTCCATAGTGTGATTCTGTGATGCCTAGTGAGTGACATCCCGAGACAGTATTCGGATGACTGAAATCATTGTTTTTTTGTACATCATACTTAAAGTGAGCCTTATGTTATACTTAAATATCTGTTAAATATATGTTATTTTCATGCGAAACTTCATGTATACTTTTTAAAAAAGTCAAAGATTGCCTTCTTGGGAATATTCTCAGATTTTTGTATTCGCATGATTTTTGTTTGTCTGCTAAAAAAAAGACCCAGTGTATACTTGCTACACCTGGTTATGTTTTAGTGACATAATTCTTAGAGCACAATGTAGGCATGGACGATTTCACATCACATTTTAGATCCACATATCATCATTCCTGATTCATTCTTTAGTAACTGCTTGATCGTGGTCAGGATGGCGGTTGATTCAGTTGAAATGAATTATTGTTTAATGCCTGAATGATGTAAATGTAATTCAGATGTAATTTTAGTGACGTGAAATTAATCGCTGTTTTGGTTCAGTGTATGCTGCTGTATCTCTGCTTGTGACACACACACACACACACACACACACACACACACTAGTGGATTGTCCATGACTGTAAGGATTTTACACTATATTTTGTAATCCCACGTCTGCACAATATTGACGTCATCATAAAGTAATTTTTTTGGTCTAAACTATTAATGGTTGATTGATGTGCCTAATGTTGCTGTTTCATTTCATCCTGCAGATTGGTACATTTACAACCCACAGTGGAGAATACTTCCTAGAACCTTTAATGAGAATTGATGAGGAGGAGTATGAGGAAGGACACAATAAACCTCATCTGGTATACAAACACGAAAGGAAGATGAAGCACGACAGCGACACATCGGAGCCTTGTGCGTCGTCAGGTAATGACCAAAGTGTTCCAGGCATTGTGGAGCAAGTGAAAGTATTTGATTAGCTCTATTATAATTAAAATCAGTGTCTTTGTTTATCATATTGTCATGGAGACAGAGCGCAGCTTTGCATTCTTTAAGAAATTAGTGTGAGGTTTTGATGAAAAAGGCTTGGAGTTTTGCCTGGCCAGTTGGCGGTAACAACCAAACAAACTGCATATTAAAATATATTACATATTAGGACTTTGGCACGAGTCTTAGTGAGAGGATTAAAACCTTCATTGTGGGTTAAGTCATTGAAATTCTTCTATGTAATCAGAACAAATCAGATCCTTAAAGGCATGTAGTTTGTTTTTTAAGTATAAGCCCCCTCAGGCTGAAAATCAACAATGTACAACGGCCCTGAAGAAACAGGGACCTTGCTGTAATTACTATCCCACCCAAAGCCTCCTGTTTAATTAGAATTTTTATGGCTTAGGTCTTTTAGTGGTGTCAATGCCTCCTTCAGAAGAGTGACCCTGCAAAGTTCAATGCAACGAAAGTCTAAAGGATCACTGGCGGTCCTCCTCGTGGGCGGCCTTTATGCCAGCTCGTATAAATCTTGTGTGTGTCGGCTGCTTGATTTGTTTGTTGTGTGAACTCGGCCATTGTACCCAGCTCGGGGTCATTGTGTGCGCTGGAACGGAGAGTGGTTTGAATGACTCAGAGGGTGAGGCTGATACCTCCTTAATATCCCTCCTTTTCTTTCTAGTAGTCTGTGTGTGGTATAGGCAGTTTGGATTGTCTCTGCCAAAAGGTTTTAAAACGTGTGGCCTGAATAGAACCATACGGATCCAATTTCTTCACATATGCTCTTCTTTGATGGGCCAAGACTGGCTGCTTTGGTGTCAACACACTTCACCTTTTATATGTTTATAAGGTTTTCTGCACCCTGCGTTTTGCACGAGTGTAAAGTCTAAATGTGTGGTATAGTCCAGAGTGCGGAGAAATTACAGAAAGAGGATCTGCTGCCAGCGACTAAAAAGCAGCTGGTACACAATGCAGCAGGATTAAAAGAGATGAGCGCTTACAGTTGAAAGTGCTCTAGGTGGTGGATCCCGCCATTATCAGATAACAGGAGTCACTTGGCAGATTTGGAGATAGCTGGTCTTTGAAGAATATTTCATGTTCTCGCTGCTCAGGGTGACATTCTTAGAACGCAAGATCTCAGCTATCACTGTCTGCATGAACAAAGGCACATGTTTGGGAATGATCACGCAAGTGTGATTGAGAATCATTGCTTCGCATGGAATGCTGTGATCCCTTGTAAGCGTTCTGCATCTATCTTTGAGAGCACATTGCCCACTGTACCACCCTAACCCCCGCCTGTACGAGTCTGTGCCAGCGACTCGAGCCAGGCACTTTAGACTTGTGAGTCAGACAGCATACTCGCTGCATGCACTGCCCAACCTCAGCCAGCAAAAGTTAAATATGGACCTGCTTGTCTTAAACGAGAGACAAGAAAATCTGTTTTTAGTGTCTATTTAATCTACGTCTTTAATTAGTGCCGAAACCCTGAACGCAGTATCTGAGATCATAAGCTATTAGGGAAGGTGTTGGGAGATGTGTATCCGATGATGTTTTGCCGTGCCCCTCTATTTGACGATATTGGAAATGTATTTGCTCAGGTTAGGTTAACACTCTCACATGATGGACAGAATGCTGTTAGGAGGTTTTCAGCAGCTGCAAACCTTTTTTAGAGAGTGACAGCTTATGTTTCCAGTATTAAAAGTGTAAACTCTTGCATGTCGTTGTATTCCTCATTATAATTTATTCTAGTTAAGAAAACAAATTATAACAAAACAGAAAAAACCAACTCGTTACTGACTTTTCCAAAAGAACGGTTTCCATTTATTATGTAGTTTCATATGTTTAAACATACCATGCTTCAGTAGTGCGACACACTTGGATGCTCTAACTATAGCGTGAGCAGCTCAATCCGATTTCCACCGCCTGCTGCACTACACGCATCAGCCAGGGCGCAACCTGCTGACAGAATCATGTTTACTAAGTGCATTATTTAGCACACACAGATGACAGACGATCTTTCCAGAGTCAGGAACATGCAGGTATGTGGAAACACTGACAAACCCAAGCAAACAAAGTTCAGTGCATAGCTGTCATATCACTCTCCGGCTCTCAAAGCATTGTCACTTGATGGTTAAATATGCTCCACAGACTCAAATATGTTTTAGGACAGAACAATGCAGCTCATAGCCGCTCAGTGTTGACCAATCACTTGCTTGCTTTTTTGTTGAGACCACAAACTTTTTGTTAGAAGAGGTAAGCAATCACTTAGTCTATACTAATGCACTTTGCTTAGCTGTTGATACATTACATTAGCTATCACCTTTTTTTTTAAAAATTAGGTTTCTGGGCAAACAAAAGGTGCTATTGAGCAATCCATCCATTATCTATACTGCTGACCTGTTAAGGGTCGTGGGGACCTTTATCCCAGCTGACTTCGGCTGGACAGGTTGCCAGTCTTTTCCAAGGCTAACATAGAGATGAACCACCGTTCACACTCATGTTCATACTTATGGGCAAGTTAGAGTTAACGTAATCTGCATGTCTTTGGGTTGTGGGAGAAGACCAGAGCACCCAGATGAAACCCACTCAGACACAGTGACAACATGCAAGTACAAACCTCACACAGAAAACCTCAGTCAAAGAGTAGGTTTAATTCCAGACCCCTCTTGCTGTGAGGCGAATCTGCTAACCACTGTACCACCTTTAAGCTTCTAAGATAGCTGTTGAATTTATTGTTTTTCACCCTTGAACTACCCCCTTTTGGAAAACCAGTGCCATTTTCCAATGTTTTCACAATTGACTTACAGATCACAGCATTTAAGCAACTTACAGTATAAACTATCCAATGGAACAATTCCTCGTCCCAATATCTCTACTGCGAATGATTTAGGCACCTGAGTCTATAGCGTGCAGATTCCTCTCCCTTCATCCGTCCTCAGCAGCTTGCAGAGGTGAATAAAAGCTTCCATTGTGAGGGTCAGTAATCTCATGGCCTATGCCTCCATTCTTTACGTTGGTCTTGAAAGAGGAGTCTTGTCTTATATTGGAGTTGCTCACTGTCATCCGATTTCTGATAGCGCATGAGACAGAATGGAAGAGGAGATGAGGAGACAGGTTGAAGCGAGGGAAATTTCAAGAGAATGGAGGGACAAATTTATCAGAATGTATGACTTGCTTGCAATGATAATGCAGATTTGATATGAATTTTGTTGCCTTTTCTTTAATGTTCCGATTAAAAATGTAATAGGAAAAAAATGCCTTGGGAGGAAATTGAAGGAAAAAACATTCAAATGTATGTATATATATATTGGCTCTTCTATTGTTTGAAAAGTATCAAATTCCAGCTTGACCTTCAACCCTAACCATAACCTCTCGTAACTTTTATATGACCTTGTTCATGCCATTCAGATGAGTGAGAAACCAGTAACCTAACCTGCACTGAAGGATTCCTCTTGTGTTTTGAATGGGGGTTTTGTGAGTGTTCTGCTCAGTATTTCGTATATTTGAGTATTTTGGCCTTATTTACTTGGTGTGTAAAAAGGTGTGTACTCATTTAGTTAAAAGAAAATGAAAAACTGTGGATTACTGTTCCTTTTACATAGGCGGTATAAGGGGTAGGCGATATGACCAAAATATACATGAAGCAATTACTGCGATACATGATATTCATCATAATATGTAGATTTCCTTAAAGACTATACCAGAGTTTGATTACATTTTTATTTAGTCTACAAAAATAAAATTATGTTACAAAATGAGCATGCTGTAATTTTAAAGGTCCGCTATGTAGGATTTTGAGAGTATTTACTGGCAGAAATGGAGTACGGAGAAATGGGCACCTGAAAACCACTGTAAATTCTACTTCCTGCTTGAAAAGGAAAGGGCATGGGTGGGGCATTAAGGTGGTTGAATCCTACATAGTGAACCTTTAAAGATTACAGACAAAATTATAACATCTAATCAGCTGAGTTTGTGGTTATTTAAAAAAATCTTATGAAAATATATCACAGTACAAAATGATATATTCACATGATATATGAAAAGTGTATAGTGACATAATAAACGCATCATCGATATTGTTTTCCATTATTACCCAGGCCTAAGCTGTGTGTAGGCATAAATTACTAACGTGATAAACTGAGTTGATCCAAAAACATTTGGAATCATGGACATAAAACATAAATAATAAGCTAGTGTGCTACATGGAACCAAAAAAATGATATTTTATTGTCAGTAACACTAAGGATACTTATATTTTGGCTGCATTTATGTTCCCAATACACCTTTACATTACATGTGCAAAATACATGTTTACATTTTTCATTTTCATTCCTCAAACCTGTTTAGAGCTCTGATCTTGATTAGGACTCATCTTGGAAGATGAGAGCATTAAATGTGTGCACTGTATTTACAAAGCCTGGCTGTGTCCTCTAATAATCTTATCCTCAACAGTCTGCCAACAGAAGCTCTGACATTGCTTACGACTCATAATATAAATGTTTTGTAGTGTGATCAAAGCTGTTCTGAAAGTACGTGTTGTATTATTGTATAAATTAAACTGCTTGTGCCTGTTTTAGTGTATTCTTCAAACATGCCTAAAACTCTCACTTAAGTACTTAAATTGTGTTTTCTAACTGGGACCACACCCAACTCCACAGTGTATTGAAGTTCACAGAGCTCATGGGGTTTGCTGATTCCTTTGGGTGGCTGGTGTTAATATTAGGTTTTTGGATGTTAACCTGAGCTCGCTGTGATTATCAGGGTAGGGGACACAAATCGTGCTCTGGTGTATTCTTGATGAAAGGACCCAAAGCTGGGTGGCCCAGATCATGTTATTCAATTGTTAGACATTATGGGCTGAGAAGTTGAGAAGCCAAAGAGATTTTGAGAATGAAGCAATGTAAAAGGTTTTGGCTAACAGTGGTGCAGTGGTTAGCACTGTAGCCTCATTCTGGGTTTCGAACCTGATTTCCGACTGGAGCCTTTCTGTGTGCACGTTCTCCCTGTACCTGCGTGGGTTTCCTCCAGCTTCCTGTGACCCTTAATGGATAAATGGTGTAGATAATGGATGGATGGATGTTTTCCCTATAAACTCATGGACGAATCCTTTTAGATGCATGGAGGGCTAATGAAACATGCTATTTCTTATCTGTGTACTCTGGAGAGCATTTAATCTACTCTGAACATAAGAGCGGGTGAGTTCCTCAAAACGGTGTTAATGAAGGGTGCACTGAATACACAGAACACTCCCACACACATCACACTTTCTTGCTTGTGGGAGATTTCAAGGCAGAGAATTATAGATTGCAATTACAATTATTAATAATACAATGCCTATATAGTTAAATATAACTACCTATATTTAATAAGTTTGTTTTTATAGTTAATCCTAAAAGTAACCCTAACCTTAACTACACACACACACACACACACACATACACACACATACACACACTACTGACTTGTGTAGTAACTTGAATGATGAATTTAATGCAGGTACAAGGTGTTGGGGCAAATGAATATGCTTAGGAACTAAATATTGAGTCTTTTTGTATACCAACCTCATTCAGTTTTAGCCAAGTTTCCTGTTAGATGTGATCGGGAGTTAGTTACCTTCAGAGGGTTTCCATGGAAAACTGCCTTTTTTAATGTGTTCTAGCCACTTGACTGATCAGCCCTTTGCTTAGTGTTCCCGAAACCTTTCATGTGAGAGAAATGTGCTGCTTGTTTGACTATGACCTCAGCCTCCTCTTTTGTTTCGGGGTCACTCATTGGCTGGCCTGAAAGGATGTAGGCCAAGGCTCTCTCACATACTGGCAGAGCTGTTCGTTCACTCTGTGGGTGGAGGATGTCCCATGATGTGATCTAGCTTACTTAAATCCAAACCGTCATGTTCTACTAATATAAACTGAAGAGATCAAAAACCTCACGTCCATTTGGAGCTGTATTGTCTTGGTTAATGGTTTAGAGGGTTTTCATGCTCTGGACTTGTTGGTGTTCAAGAACATGCTGGATAATTAGCTGAATTGAGGAGTGTTAGTGCAGGCTATGGTGTGCAAAACATGGAGCCCCATGACAAATATGTTAGCTGAAAAGAAAACAAGTTCCAGTTTCATTAGTCTGTTGAGAGATTTAAGAACAGAGCACTCTTTATGTACCACCACCACCACCTCGTCACACTGCATTAAGTACACTCAAATAAATATAACTCATACACACTCAATATGTAGGATATTAACCTGTGACTCCTGTTGATCTGAAATACTTACATCAACAAAATCCTAGACCTGATGAGCTCACCATGTTGTCGTGGCAGAAGTTGGGATTGAAAAATCCCGTGACAAATTCTGTGTCTATTTTTTGCATGGCTGGGTCCACTGTCTAGGCATCTTGGACTGACGTCAAGGGCAGCGTTGTGACAGGAGCCGTCTGCCTGCTAAAACCTGGTGCTGACAAGCGACACGTCTGTACCTGTAACTTAGTTGTCTAAGTGGCCCTGCAGTTTGTGTGTGTTTGTATATACTGTATGTCTGTTTATCTATATAGAAAGGCAGGATTTCAGTACCAATCTAAGCCGTGAACCAATTTGAAGTAACAGAAAGTTCAAAATTGTTGTCAGGGATGATGTCATAACTGCTGAATGTCATGTTGCTAAATTGAATGTTGTTAAAATGGTTTCCTGACATCAGCCTTGCTGTTTATAACACCCGCTATTACAACTGCATTATTACCCAGCTGCTGAGGTGACCTAGTGAGTATTTTATAATAGGGTGCAACCACAAATTAATATATTGAGGCCATGAAATAATATATTAGGGTCACCAGAAAGATTTATTTCATGGTCATAAAAAACTTGAGCCAGCTATTGTGTTTTAAAATAATTGAGATGGTGAGAGAAGGTTGGCACGGCGGTGCAGTGGTTAGCACTGTCACCTCACAGCAAAAAGGTTCTGGGTTTGAGCCTTTCTGTGTGGAGTTTACATGTCCTCCTTGTGCTGGTGTGGGTTTCCTCCACCAGCCCAAAGACATGCAGATTAGGTCAACTGGCTACTCTAAATTGCCCACAGGTGTGAATGGCTGTTTGTCTTTATGTTAGTCCTGTGTGATAGATGGGTGACCTGCCCAGGGTGTACTCTGCCTCTTGCCTGAAGTCAGCTGGGATTGGATCCAGCTTCCCCACGACCCTAACTGATATGCGGCATAGATAACTGACGGATGGATGGAAAAGATGAGAGTAAGGAAATTAATACACTTTAATCCTGTAATGACCCAGTAAGATACACTGGAGTCACTGGTGTTGTGACATGGATGCCTGTGTCAGCTTAAGTGAATTCTCAAATGAATGTTTTTTTGGCCATTCCTACCGAATAATTAACTGGAGGTCATATGAGTTATTAAGTATGACACACCACAACATGTTAAGTCATTGAAGTCATGTTTTTGGTGATTAGTGGCCATGACTTTGGTAGAAGTCATGAAGTTAAATTATTGTAGCCATAAAATACTTAATTTGTAGAAGATTAACTCGAGGCCTCAAAATATCATTTTGTTCTCATATCTTATTAAAAATCCATATTAAATCATCTTTCACAGGAAAAGTAAAATAGCATGTTTATAGTTGTGTTTCCTGCATCATGACTATTAGATTTCATATTCTGAAAAGATGCTTGTATTTCTTATTCATTGTAATTGAAACGTCTCTGGATCCCTTGAACCTATTTAAGCTTATTGAATCAGTGTTCACTGTCGTTAGTTCTGCACAGTAGCTTTTATAACTGTTTTAATCAAATACCTCTTTATGGGTTTATTATACTGCCGAAGCATAACTTAAATGAATGACTCACAATCTCAGAGAACGCTACTTCGGGCAGGTGTGTGTATGGTCGTCTGAAATGTTTACTATGAATTCCTCCCCCGAGGCTTAAGTTCAAGTGGCACATGTTTACAACTGCAGTTTTTTTAAAAGTAGTTTTATCTGTCTAGTCACTGATTGCACTTAATTGCGTCTGGGGTTTTTTTTTTTGTTTGCGTTTGGTTTTTGCTCAGTCGCTTGAAAATAATACCTTCCTTGTAGTGAACAACTGTTTGCTACGAACTCTTGTTAATTAGCTTAGTGTTGAATTCTGTGTATCTTATTGTTTTTTGCATCAGGTAACAGCAAGCTGACATGAGATTGGATTCTTTTACTCAGATCCTAAATTAAACCATTACACAATATCCCTGTTTATGCTTTTTGAATGTAATCCACTGAAAACGCGACTGTGGAGAGATTTTAATGGTTTAAACTGTTTACTGACCATATAGATCATGAATTCTTATACTTTTTGCAGGCGTATATGAATATATTCCAACTATTCGAATATTAGGCTCATTATTTAAATGAACATTCTTCAAATGATGTGTAAAATGAACGTTTGGCAATTTATTTATTCCTGAACTTCCAATACACGGAACACTTTTTTTGCCATTAGATCCTGATGTACATTATTTACAGGCCATTTTTGTTTTTGAGTTACTGAGGTATGGATTCAATTGGATTCAATTCCGCCTGATTGTAAATGAGGATAATTTTATGTTAAAATAAGTACATGTACCTATGAAATATTGTTTTTCAGTACCTCGATTCTTTTTAAACATTGTGCAGCTAGTCATAGTAGCGACTAGTGCCTTGCAGTTATCCTGTGTATGAATTCCTGTGAACAGATCCCACACTTCCCTGCCGTCTGTGGTGTGCTCTCCTCACATTGTTTGATTGAAGAGGAGATTCCCTCGTTTGGTTTAAACTGTATATGGCTTTCCAGGTTTTTTGGTCAGAGGTCATATCAACAAAGTTTATGCACCACTGGGCAACGTGTCTGTTGCTTTGATTTTACTCAACGACGGGGTTTGCTGGTTGTTGTTTACAGTCAGTGTGTATGGTTTACGGGAGAGCTGTGTACTCTCACATCAGTGTGAATAAACAGATGCGCAGATGGCTGGATGCACTGCCTGCACCCCCGTTTCCACCAACCGCTCACTGTGCTGTGTTTCTGCTCATTCCCATGGATGGGAGCAATTACTGAATCAGTGGCACAAGCCTTCAAATGCACAAATTCCTTGTGCGGTGATTTGTCATGCTGTTTAAGTTACAAAAGTTTCTGAGCCTGTATATTTGGAGCAGGACTTTTATGATTTAAAATCCCTGCCTCTGGTTTTATGATCGATGAATAAAAATAAAAGCCAAGAATAATTCCTTATTTTCTCAGGAACCTGAAATGTAAAAGGTTTGTCCTGTGAATGGTCTGTATGGTTAATGACGCAGTGCTAGCTCTGTGGTTAAGTTGTTAGACTAAATGCTAGACCAAATGTCTACAAAATGCCATATATGTAAACTAACATAAGAAATGCATTTAGTTCTCCATTTCTAAATATTATAGACCAAGGTCTAGACCAAAGTCCCAGAGGCATCGTAAGGACTTAACAGCTTGAACTAGTGACACTTTTTCAACTGGTATTAGCCATATAGAGACAAATATGACTAGGTGTATGTGGCAGAACAGGCATGTTATTGCAGTACTTTGTAAAAAATAATATCTTAGCAAATGAAAATGTGTTTATTTATGTAATATTTCCTATTTTGAGATTATTATAAATAAACTACATGGCTGTTCAGCCTGTATTTAGATGCTTTAGTCATTTCAAGCTTAAAATTGTGTTATTCTTTTGGCAGATAATTTTGCTTCTTTCTATACTAAATGCCTAAAAGTAGAAATATTATCTGCCAATAGAACAATTAGTGCTGTAGTCAAGACCAACTGATCCGAGCCCAAGCCAAGCAAGACCATAGTGTGTCGAGACTGAGACAAGACCAAGATTTGAGTGGATGAGGCCAAGTCAAGACCAGGACCAAGGCAGGGCAAGACTGAGTCAAGACCAAGACCGACCTGTGCCCCACAATGCATGACGCGCTTACAATAAAATGTGGGACATGGAAACTATAGGCACTTCTGAAATTGATCTGAAAGATCCGTATTCCCATAAAAAACACCCAAATTTAAACAAACACTATTGAATGCATTTGAAGCAGGAAGTTGTATATCCAATCACGGTAATCATGTTAACAAATAAATCAGATAACGCATGGGCAATTTTTTTGTAAAAATGGGGTTGATTCCGAGACAAGACTGAGACCTTCAAAAAGTGGTTTCAAGAGCAAGCCCGATCTCAAGTACTATAACACTAAGAACAAGATTATTTAAACAATTGAAACAATGTTTAAACATAGGTTTAAAAATCTTAGGAAATACTAGGTACATTTGACCATATTCAATATATTTTTACTTAGAAGTCATTTTTGTCATATTTGTGGTTTCAGAGTCACATGATAATTTGTGATTGTGTGTAATAATGCCAAATGCGTTCTTTGGGGACAGTCTAGTAACTAAGCATGTATGTTTGTTCTTTCATTCAGTTTTCATTCCCTTTTATTCAGGTTTCATACTTTCAAATAAAAACAGGTAAAAACACTTGCTAAGCACCAGCTTTAACAAATGTCATTCTCCCAGGTAAAATGCCAGCTCTCCCTGCCGTGTATTTGAATTGCATAGAAATTGAGTGACTTTAGGAAACTCAATTAGGGGCCTGTCTGTCAGCAGGAAGTCGTTATGATGTTTATACTGCCTGAGGACAGGACTGCTAAACCCTGGTTTAGTTTAGTGACTGCTCACCTTACTCAGAATATTCAGGCTAATCAAAGTATCCAGGCTGATTTTATTAGCCATCTGTTTATTATATTGTATGACTTCCCACTTTTGTAAGCACTTAAGTGTCAGTCCTCAAATGTGAAAGTTTTGATAAATTTTCTATAACAGCTGGGTTCTGGCAGTATAGTATATTAAGGTGCTTGCGCTAATATATATTTTGTTCTGTAGTAAAAGCTCATTCACAACAACATGTATGGCAGGCCCTTGTATGGTACAACCTAAGCCTAGTAATATTACTGTATGGAAGGAGTCTTTGTTCTCATACCTTTGTAACGGTCAGTAAGTGTTCTGCCATGGAAAAAAGTCTTCAGTCCAGGGGGGGTTTGCTTTCTGGTTGCCTCATAACATGACAAGCTGTGTTTTTGACCTAAGAGTGACCATATTACTGATCTAAGAGTGAGAATAAAACAGAGGATGGTGAATGAACTACATTTATAGTTGTTATATCGGGAACTAACTTATTAAATAAATGAATAAACACTGGGACATGCTGTTTGATACCTTATTTAAAGGGGGAGTCAGTGTTTCTGGAGAAAGAGTGTTAATATTTGAACTCAACAGCCAAACAAATACACACCTCCCACCACCATTGCTCCTTCAGAAACTCCGCCCCCAAATTCATTGCCAAGGCAACTACACTAATAATGACTCCCCCATCTCCTCCCTCCCCTTCCCTCTGGCCTGTGATTGGCTGCAAAACACCCCCTGTACTGAATGGCTGGAATAGTGTTGTGTGGTTCGGTCCAAGCCACTTTTTTTGTTTCCGCATTTACAGAGCCAGGGCTATGTACGAGCACCAGATTTTTTTTCAGCGCCCACACTAAATGGACAGCTAGCAGATTGTCAGGAGATATGTGCTTAATTTTACAAAAAGTGTTTTGGATTAGAATTGATGACTACATCTTTAATTTATCATAATCGCTACTTCAAAAATCTTGAAATATCAGGAAAAGGAAAAGAAAAAAGTTTTTGTTTTTAAAGTTTATAAATCAGATTGGCCTGTAGGACTGACACGTGTGGCAAGTTCTCTTTCCAACATAACAGCACGTGCACCCGTATATCACCCTGCATTAGAGCAGAAACTGGCAGACAAAGTCCAGAGCACACAAGCATACACTCTATGGAAAATAAATTGCCATTCCTTAGATAACATAAACAAATACACTCACAGATTACATGTGTCTGTGCCAGAATCAGTTCTGGGCTTGTGTCATTTGGATGTGATAGAATAGAAGGATGTAATATTAATACTACTGCCTACAACTAAATCTCTATTGCAGTAAAGCTTCTTAACTGATGGTTAGCGTGCAGCAGCTGCACACATGAGCTCTGAGAAGAGGTTTTGCGTTCTGTGAAAACTGTCAAATAGATCATATCTTTGTTTGTCCATGGAATGTGAAATGTTGGCGTGACGTATTATTCCTTCTCATCCTAATAGCACTTGAATCATTCATCTGTCAGACATGATGGCGGTGTGTATAGCCAGGGAAGGCTGGATAGACTTTGATTGTCAGCGTTATTTAAGCGAACAATTCTGAAGTGGCTCATGTAACACTGAAGTGGAAACTCCTGTGAACAAAAGAGGAGGATATGACCAAGCTGACACTAGATAAACACGGCTAATGTACTTTCATCCTTTCAGCTTGCCTTGAGGGTAGCTTCTTCTCTCTCTCTCTCTCTCTCCCTCCCTCTCTCTCTCTGTAGCTGTCATTGCTAAAGAATCTGGGAATCTGGTGTGTTCTGTTGTCCATGTGCTTCTCATTCCTCAAGCAGAGAAAAGAAATCGAGGGAATGTGATTTCACAGCTTGCCAATGTTTCAGTGTCTTAACATTTCCATTGTCAAGACTTGAACTTCTGAACTGCCATTCATTCCTTTTTCAGCATAATAATGCTATATAGAAAAAGTTATTTCTGATTACATTATTCCATTTTGGTGGAATTTAGGACAAGATCTTGATTTGCAGAGTGACGACAATAATGCGGTATGTCATATGGTACAAAGTCATCAGTAGGACAGAAGGGAGGCTTTTAGATGGTGGATATAAATGTTTAAAGCCTTCAGTGAATGAGCTGAAGAGCCTAAAATACTAACAAGTAGGGCTTTGGCATCTGAAGAGCCTAAGCTACTAAACCATTTCTTCCAGTCACAACAAAATGAATCCAGTTAGTCAAAACATGAATAGTTGTTTTATTGGTTTCATTGGATATTCTAAATTGACAGTTAATTATCTTTAAATTAAGGGTTCATTTGATAAATTTGGTGCAGCCAATCCTGAGAAATTTGTGAACATGTTCAGGGTATCATCATAAAGTTTGAAGAAAATAATTGAAATTAAAGCATATCACACATTTATTTGGCCTCAAAAGTCATATTTATAAGTTGTTTTAGGATATGATATTTTGGTGACAGATACATTATAGATTAAGGAATATTTATGGCAAAATTGGAAATTCCTTTTTTAAGGAATCTAGTTTGACATCGCTATATATCGGAACGAGCTTTTGCGCAACTGGGCTTATTTTGTGGTCACATGCCCCATATGTTATTTAGATAGAACGACTGCCAGAACATTTAATTTAAAATGTTTGTTATGACAACCAAGGAGCACCGTTTCAAGCATACACTTAACTTTATACACACTTAATAAAACTTAACAAACCATATTAATTGAATGTCAGCACAATTTTTAAGATGATTTTTCATAATGAAGTGCTTTCCTCTCATGGACCGCTGCTGTCCCATTCAGGGTGTTTCCAGGATAAGATTTTTCTGTGACCTGTTTACTGTAGATAAATGAATTGTAGCATGGCTTTATGTGGTTAAAAACAAATTTCTCACAAGAATTATGCTACAAACTAAACATAATCTTCTGAGTTTCATGTTAAGCCTTTCCCTATACTTCCCCACAAGTAAATGTGGCAAATGCACCACAACAGTCACTTCACAATTTATTTATCATAAACATTATATTTGTGTGAAATAACAGTGTCATAACCTAAGCAAAAAAAACCCCGGGTGTTTCATGTTAAGCATTTCCACCATAAAGGAAACTTAACATTTAGTTTAACATGGCTTAATGTACCCCAATATTGGATTTAGGAGCAATTAGTTCATTTGTATTTTATTGATCATAAACACTGTGCTGCCAAACATAATGATCTCATAACCCAGCCATAAACCACAGTTTTATATTAAGCTTTTTCCCATACAAACCTATTGTAAGGAAATAATATGGCTGAAAGAACCAAAATTACAACAGTGACATAGAAACAACCAATTTCTTTAACACTTAGTTGATAATAAAGACTAGCAAAAAAGAATGATGCCATAAAAAACACACACACACACACACACACAAAAACAAAAAACACACTACATAAAGTTTATCACAAACTTTCTTATGTTGCTAATTTTTTATGTATGGCCTCTTTATGCATTGTCTAACCAATGAATGCTATACAGAATAAAATACAAACTTTCTTAACAAGATATCCAGCTAAGTTTCTACTGACTTGGCTAGGTTGACTGTTTTTACTACCGTAATTATTAATCTAGCTGCTGTGTACTACTGTGACCAATTTTTTTGCAAAATCTATACAAGTTATCAAAATGAAAGATTTGAATAAGATTGTAAACACAACATTTACAAAAGTTTCATCACTTTTTCATCAGACCAGAACGTATTTAATGTTTTTTCGTTCCCCCCCCACAGATCACATGAAAGATCATAATCATTTCCATAGCAATGGAAGCCTTGAAGAAGAGGTTAAGTCAGTATGGGAAACAATAGACAAACGTCTGCCTGGGTTGCAACAGTCAGCCTCCAAAATTCATCCCAATGGCAGCAGGAGAAAACGCTTCCTGTCTTATCCACGCTTTGTGGAGCTGATGGTCACGGCAGACGCCAAAATGGTGCAGCACCACGGACGCAATCTGGAGCACTACATTCTAACAATCATGTCAGTAGTAAGTAAGATATTTTTTAAAACTATATTTTACTTTTCCAAGCTATGTTTTACTTTGATTTCTGGATTGTTAGGATGGTCAATTAGTAGTGGTAGTCGCTATTGACATGACTTTGGGCTTTTTGGTTTTGTTTGTTTGGTTTTATCTGTTATTTAGTATTTTTGTATGTATTATTAGTTATTTGTGCTTAATTAGTTGTTTTTATACATGCAAGCTCAGAGCTGTACTGAGTGGGATAATTGTCCCTTATTTTCTCACAACCATTTATGGTTTATCTGCTTTGCTGTAAAGAATAAGAATAAGAGTAAGAGTTTATAAGGATAAATGACATTTATATTTTTTTACATTTACAAATTACACTTACATTTTAAGGCATCAGAAATGGTTCAATAACATAACATTATAAATGCTTGTACCATTCAGTAATTAATTCTGTAAAACCCAAGGTTAGGTCATAAACTCAGTGGTGGCACCCAGAAGGGGCAGACTGTTGTGTCGTCTGGTGGAGTGTCTGTCTGATGGATGGGGATCTTAAATGGGGATTTTAGCATGCTGATGATGTCATTATGGCGTGTTTTCTGTCTGAAAACAGTCTGGAACCACCCCAATCCATTTAAAGCCTTCATTAGTGCCCTACAGTGACTGATTTATATCCCGGGGGTCCCCTTTTGTCTCTTCTTTCTTTACATCTCCTCTCTTTCTATTTTTTCCCCTCTTTTCTTCCTTTGCCCCTCGCCCTTCTATATGTAGTAATTTATTTAAGATCTTTTAAGGTGTTCTGCTTGTGGTTTCCCCTCGAGCTCTGTGATATAGAAAGGATTAATGAATTCCTGTCAGGCTTTTAGGATAGGCTTTTTAGGATCAGGAGGAGCAAACACGCAAACTCAATTGGGGAATTGTCTTCCACTGTGCCCTTTAGTTTTACAGGGTCTCAGTTTTAGGTCAAAGTTGTTTTAGAAGTTGCTTAACATGATCGTAATGATTGTAATGAGCAACATAAAAAGCCTGGGTTGTAAGAATTAGCCTCAGCCTCAGGCTATTAGCTCTGACTTAAAATCAGGCTAAACTCTGTATGTTTTGACAAATATGGTTGAGCATCTGTTTGCTGTCTGTTCTGTGTGTGCCTCTCATTTCAGGTCGCTGCGGTTTACAAAGATCCCAGCGTTGGAAACCTCATCAATATCATGATTGTCAAACTGATCATTATTCACAATGAACAGGTACATGACACCTGGCACGTTTCAAAAACTTTCTGTGAAAGACATGCCTATTAATCAAGACACAACTCATCACAAAGTATCCTAGTGTTTCAGTAAAGTGATATATCTGTTGTGATTGGTGCTAATTTTCTGACTTTGCTGCTCAAAGCAACCATCGTAGGAGGTTAAAATTAGGCTACATTCACATTACAAGCCTCATTGTTTAATTCTGATATTTTGCTCAGATCGGATTTGCCTGTCTTGATGGTTCACATTCATTACGACTGACTTGTATTTATCAATTGTAATGTGAACGCATCTGTCCTCAGCATACATTGATACGTTTTGAAATGAGTCACCTGCATCACCAACAACAAAAACATATCTGTGAAACAACTCATGATATTAAAACTGACAAAATGGACATTCTAGTAGCTAATGTATGTATCCCATTTTGCTCTGGAGTGCAGCAAGCAGTTTGTCAGCTGTAGCTCTCGTCCACTGTTGTTTTGCTACGCTGCCCTTCTTCTGATGATTTGTGCTACCTTGACGAAAAATGCTACCATAATGCGAATAAATGTTACCGATAGCAGAGAACAATCTCGACTTTAGCCATAGCCCTTAAAATAACACTGATTTAGGAACACATATGAATGTGACTCAGATCTGATTTGAAGCAGATTTGTGTGTCCACACAGCCCAGAAAAGATCAAATATGTCACATGAAGGCAAACAAAATCAGATTTGAGTCACTTCAGCATGGCAGTGTAAAGTCAGCCTTACTCAACTTACTTCAGAATAGAATAAATGGTACTTGGACAAAAGAAAAATAGCCTGTGATCCTTGTGTGCTTTTCCCTGAATTGCTGATTTCACTTAAAATGCCATATTTTTGTTTTCTGGGTGAATCCCGGTGTGTTTAATCAGGCAGAGAAAAAAACAGTTAAAGGGTCTGTAAGGATATCAGCTAGCTTTTGCTAATGCTAGCAATATATAACTAGGTACAAGGCAGCATAACAGGGAGGATCTGCTGCACTGAAAATGAATAAACAAAAATGAATCTTCATAATGAAGCACAGACATAATAACACTGATGCATTCGGTCTTTTATTTGGTCCTCAAACTAGTTATTATACAGCGTAGCATTACATGAAACACGAGGATGTATTTAGGAAATGTATTTAGGGTTTTTTAATTTTATTTTCCAGTTTTTTTCATAAATGAAGACATGATTATGCTGTGGACATTGTGAATGTATTCGCACAGATTTTTCAAATAATCACAATGATTAAATAAAGGCTGTTGCTGAATCGTTTTAGGAAGGGCCAAATGTCAACCGCTATGCTGCTGCGACGCTACACAACTTCTGCGTGTGGCAACAAAGTCAAAATGTTCTGGACGACAGTCATCCGTCTCATCATGACACTGCTCTGCTCATCACCAGGTGTGCGCTCTTTAGTTTTTAACTTTTGAGTCTGTCCACATATTGCAGACCACAGAAAGCAGGTCGGAATATGGAAATGAAGTCGTGCTAATGCATAACAGCCCTGTTAAAGACCATAAATGCTAATGTTGGCATGCCCATATATGGAAGACTTCAAGTAGGAAAAAAGCTGTCATTGATATTAATATATGTGCGGATATTTTTTGTCGGCCATAAGCTAACTTGAAAGAATTTCTGACAGGATTTTAAGTCATATTTATAAACAATTATAATGCTTATTGCTAACATTAGCCAACTAGTTAACTTGAACTAATTAGACAGGATTCTTTGAGGATTTTTGAGTGTTATTGTGAAAGTTATTATCTTCAGTGTTAATGTTAGCCAACTCGCTAACATGAACTAACCTGCCAGCATTTCTGAGAGGATTCTAAATTATATTTATGAATATTGATAATCTTGAGTACTATTGCTAGCCAACTAGCTAACATGAACTAACCTGCCAGCATTTCTGAGAGGATTCTAAATTATATTTATGAATATTGATAATCTTGAGTACT
>JAQQZR010000012.1:15375227-15388227 GCA_030068235.1 Notoglanidium macrostoma
AATGTTTTACAACGTAGAAAGCAAAAAAACTAAAGAAAAACCTATAAAAAAGAGTAGGCGTGTCCAAGCTTTTGACTGGTAGTGTATACTTTCACACAGCACATACATGCCACCTGACACACTCAATCTGTCAAATTGTTCACATGAATATATTCAGGTCTGACACTTTCTGACACTTAGACCACACACGCCCATGCACTAGTCAAGCTGTACCCCTTAGCATGCTTACAGTGATACTTCCATTGTAGTGTATTTCAAAACTTTTCTTACAAGCTCTGCTGTATGGGTTTTTTCGAGTGGCTCTATTATCAGGAGATCTAATTCACAGCTTCACATTCCATAGCCATCTGTGGCTAACCCTGCTCTCTTGTTTATTTTCAATAAGAAAGATCCTAGCCATTCGCATACATCTGCAAGCTCATATTTAACGCACTTTAGTCTTCCTTATGCATGTCTTAAACTTCGAAATGAACAATTGCCAGTACTATTATATTTAATGTTAACAGATGGGCCTTATTAACTAGCTATATAAAACTGTGCAGTTGGAAAAGTCATAAAGAAGTTAGCATTAAAATGATCTAGTGGTACCTATGGGCAATTTAGTGTCACCAGTTGACCTAAATTGAACATCTTCGGGCTGTCGGAGGAAACCGGAGCACCCGGAGGAAAACCATGCAAACGCCACACAGAAAGGACCCAGTCGGGTGGCAGGTTTGAACCCAGAACCTTCGAGCTGAGAGACAACAGTGCTAAACACTTCACCACCATGTTGGCTGTTTAAACTAAATTTGCTACCCAAATAAACACATCCTGGAGCACGTCCTCTGGGCCTTTTAAACACTTAAGGCGAGGCAGACATTGGTCATATGTGTGTGTATGGGTGTGGGTAAGCAGGTTTCATATGTTGGTTGGGAACACATGTCTACGGTATGAGTATCTGACACTTTTGACCTTGTGGGGACAAAAATTTTTATTAAAAAAGCTAAAAGCGCCTTTTGGTTTCTGAGGTTAAGGGTAGAGGTAGATTTAGGTGTAGGTATAGCATTAATTAGCTGCAATAATAATTATGCTAATTGAAGTTATGCACAATGATTAATGTGTGTGTGTGTGTGTGTGTGAGATGAGGTACATCTGAATTTGGCAAAATACACTCATATTAGTTAGTCTTAAGTAAATCTAAATGATTTCCAGACGATTGGTGTTTTTCTATGCTACATATTCGACACATTCAATCCCTCTCCGGTTTTTTGTAATATGCTATTATTTTCTTTTCAAAGCATGACCGCATTAACAAAATAGTCTCTATGTTAAATGCAGCGTAATGAGAGGCAGTGTACGAACCTATAAGGTTGGCTTGACTAAGGGAGAATGTTCTAACATCTGACTTTGTCCTGTTTACGTGCTAAAAATAACAATCTTTGTGTGCACGTTTGCAGTGTGCTGTGACCTGTGGCCATGGATACCAAATGCGAGCAGTGAGGTGTGTGTCGGGTGCTTATGGCAAGACCATGGATGACAGAGAGTGTAATGCAGCGTCTAGACCACGAGATAGCCAGGTGCCAACAAAACTAACATGACACACACAGGCCGAAGCAAATTGTATCATTGTGGATGCTAAGTTTTGTGTGTGTGTTTGTCTGTGTGGAGGAATGTGATTTGCCAGACTGTCCTCGAACATCATCAGCATTCAGCACACCACGACCTGCAGCATCTGGACACTTACACACCCAGTGGAGATTTGGGTCCTGGACTACAGTGAGTAAGATGTAGAAACACTAAAAGTAACACACTGAATAAAAGTGTCTGTTTAATGAATACAGTGTAAATGTAAATAATTTTACAGACACATGGAATGGATTTCAGTATATGTGTGAATTTAAGCGTTGCTTGAGCGCCTGCTTGCATCAGAAAGAGACTGTGTGGTCCATCAGAAAAAAGTTAACCAATTTCCTCCTGCCTTGTGGTAATGACGGTTGTTACTGATAAGACCGTGAGTTTGCAGATGGGTTAATGCCAGCCAGAGTCGCCTTGATTACTTTAGTTATTCTGTAAGCCTCTCTTTAATATAAACCTCTCGTTCCTTCTAATCTAAAACTCCTCTCCAATCATAGTCTTTCTACACTCCTAAACTCAGGGCTGTACTTATCTAAATAGTAATAGGTAACTAAATTGTAGCTGTTGTTTTCTGTACTTTTAACATGAAAACATTGTAGTGAAACAAACCTATTTTCTGTAAAAATGTGACATGTTATTTTTGACTTAAGTATGAAATAACCATAACTTATATCTTTTGTATTTGTTCCAGTGTTATAATTGAGATTTTTAGACGTTTGACCCAGATTAATTAGATTTAATAGTGATTACACCACAGCACTATTTATTTTCCATTACCAATATTCAAACTTTGAAAATCACCCAATACGATTTTTTTTTTACAGAAATGCTTCACTTAAAGGCACAATCTCAGTCTTCCCAGAATCCAGTTTGTTGTTTTTGTTTTGAAAGCGCGTGACCCATACCTGCTAGCTCTCTGTGCCTCAAAACCCCCGCAAATCCTCTTCTAATGATCCCTTTGAAACCTTTGAAACATGTCATCCGTGGAACAAAACATGCCTTATCTTTTCTTTTCTTTGGGGCTGTGCGTGAAACAGCCAACGCGGTTCGGGTTCATTGCATAAGGAATAATCAAATGTAAACGAAATGGATTAGTCTAAAGAATTTAATCATTTAAATATAGATACTCTGACAAAATACTCAAACTGCTCAAACTCTCTATTACTCTACAGAGAAATATAATAGCCCTTACTTTAAAACACTGTACAAATTTACTGTAAATGATAGTAATTTACTGGCCACAGGGCTGTACTGTAATATCTTACATACTATAAACTAACATAAACCAGTACATTTGCTCATTAAGCTGATGCTTTTTAGAAAAGCAACTGACAATTAAGGCAGGATATAACTGAGCAAAGAGTTATGGGTCTTGATCTAGTACCCAACCATGGCATTAACCTAGCCTTACTCACTAAGCCACTACAGCTAGCTGAGCTAGCGTACACTGATTCAAGTTTTTACTAACACAACGTTAAACTCATGGTCAACATGACAATTTTTACCATTCTCACCCCTGCCTAAAACGTATTACTCTTCTTGGTATTTCACTGTAAACCAATGCACCACTCTAATTAGTTAGCTAACCACTGCACCACCGTGCCGCCATCGCACTATATAAGAAAAGAAATCAGTAATTTGACACAAAATATGGATTTAAAAATGATTTTATTATGTATGATAATGATGTGGTCCATAGAAATATACAGAATATAGATATAACAGACCATGGAATGCTGTAATTGACCAATTAGAATTGAGTATTCAGATGAGCCATGTAAAAATAACTATAACAACCTCTGTGTGTGTGTGTGTGTGTGTGTGTGTGTGTGTGTGTGTGTGTGTGTGTGTGTGTGTGTCCAGTGTTCTGTCTCCTGTGGGAAGGGTGAGAGAGCGCGGTATGTCAGCTGCAGAGACTCTCAAGGACAAATAGCTGATGAGGCTTACTGTGCCCATCTTCCTCGACCTCCAGAAACCTCAGCGTGCTTCAGTCCCTGTGGCCAATGGAGGGAGGGAGAATGGTCACCTGTGTGTATCACTTACTCACTCATTCACTCACTCTCTCATTTGCATCTAGTTTTCACGTTCCCATGCAGATATCCTGTAATGTTCCTGTTTTCCACCTCTTTTCCGTCTGCAGTGCTCTGTGTCGTGTGGTGTGGGTCGTGCTACGCGTCAGGTGGTGTGTATGAACTACAACCAGCAAGTGGATGAGTCCTTTTGCCACCTGGATGAGAAGCCCAGCTCAGAGCAGGAGTGTGCCGCAGCTCCGTGCCACTCAGCCTACCAGCTCTGGCCCAATAACCAGCCCTACTTCCCCCATGACCCTCGCAGCCATCCAGGGCACAGCAGCTGGAATGTTCCCTCAGCAGACCACCAGTGGAGGACTGGGCCCTGGGGATCAGTACGTCTCCTATTATATCTTATATATTACCACACATACTTGGCAGCAGTATGGTTGCAAATGATCCCATTTTCCAAAGCACAGGCTTTTTTGATGAACAATCTGTTCGGGATGATTTGCTCCTATCATAGTGCTCTAGTACGTGTGAGGGGGGCTTCCAGAGGAGAGTGGTGGTGTGTCAGGACTCAGAAGGCCGCAGCGCTAATTACTGTGACGAGAGAGTCAAACCTAGTGAGTCAAAGAGCTGTGACTCAGGACCTTGTCCTCTGTGGAACTACGGCATCTGGGGAGAGGTGAGCAATCATGATGAGCTGGTCCTGTATCTTGACTTTATCAACACAAGATCATCTAGTGTTCCATTTATTAAATTCGCTAGCTCCGAGTCTCTGTATGTTAGTAGGGCTGCTTGTTCTTTTGACTAAGATTTCATCTGTCTGTTATCTGTCAGTTATTTTATAAAAACTCAATTTGGGTCAGCCATAGCTAGGTTTCCTGTACATATGTGTAATGAAGTACTATAACGTGCTAAAATGCTCCACTCTCATCCTCACCAGGCTTCCGTATCACGGACGTTTGTTCTAACATGGTAACAGCAATTCACAATAAAATTCTGGCTCCAAGTAAACACCATAGACATTAATCTCATTATAATCTCCATTATTGTTAAGTGCTCTGCTGGAACATGAGTACATGTGGAACTATTATCCCCCCCACTGCCAATATTGATCTATGTGCCTGTTCTGTAAGAAATTTCAAAAACAAACATTATGCCAAAAACATGACAGAGCCATGAAAACAATTGGCTAATTGAAACTGAATGTACAATCTGGCAGTCTTCTCGCTTGTGCAGAAACACGTTTAAGAGAAATTACAGACATGTGGTGAAATTTTCTAACTGAACTGTCCCTTAGGACCACTCTTCCATTTTGATTTATATTCACATAATTTCCTGTCATTGTTGACCCCGGTCACTTTCTAAAACTCGTCTCACTTTCCCTGCTCAGTGTAATCTGTCATGTGGTGGCGGGCAGCGAACTCGGCTGGTAGTCTGCCAGCGTCCGAACGGGCAGAGGCTGTACGAGCACAACTGTGAAATGCTCGACAAACCTCCCGATGTGGAGCGGTGCAACATGCAGCCGTGCCCAGGCAGCGCTTCCTGGCACAGGCGACCATGGAAGCCGGTACGATAGTATTCCTTTTTCTTTTACACTCTTCTATTTCTCTGTCTCGTTACTATGTGCTCTTATTCACTGTACCATGCCTAGCTGAGTTCATTGATGTCTTTCTGCACTATAAATAGTGTGATTTATTATTATTATTATTTTTTTTTATGAGTGTCGAAGCTACAATCACGCAAGTGATTGAGTACGTTCAGCTGGGTTTCTCTCACTGAGCCACAATTCAGTCCAACTGTGATTTGTTGTGAATAATTAAGATGTAAGAGCAATTTACTCCTGACTTTTTTTCTTGAAATGACAAGATGGTGAACTTTTTCAGGGTGACATTTAAACCCAGCATGATGAATCTCTAGTGGCTATAAACATAGAGCTTAGCATTAGCATGTAGCACTGGCAGGGTCTGCTGCCCACCCAAGCAGCCATAGTACTGATTAATCAGAAACAAAAGCGTGTCTCCCCACCGGGCATTGTTTTATTACAAACACATGGAGCCAGTCTGTTACAAAGGTCTTAAATACAAGCTTTCAATGATCAGGCCTGTGTTGTCTGACAACACTGATTCTTTTATTAGGAGTATGTGATATTTATTTACAATGATATAGTGTGAAGTAAAATTTGTTGTGGTGCGACATGTATTCAACAAACGCAACATGTATATTTGTGCATAAGAGATTTAATATGTTGTTTATCAACCAGCAACAAATTGATTATTATTGTATATTGTATGTGTCTCTTTGTACAGTGAATGTTTTATGTATTCATTTAACCATTTTTAACCAATAATATTTAAATAATATTTTTTCACCGGTGCTGACCAAATCGCAAATGAAAACATGCCAACATGTACAGGACAGAGTAATGAGGCTGTTTTTGTTAGCATGTTTCATTGTGAAAAGAAGACAGTTTAGATAAATGAACATGAAATGCTGTTGTTTTTTCCTGTTTTGCAAAAGCAATGTATTAAAACCCTAAGTGATGATATGTAGCAAAATAAAGTACCTCATCATCAGGGACTACATTTTTTCGCTAAACATTGCTGATAAGCTTTACGTCATAAATGAAGTCTGACTGGGAAACTGACCATACCAAAACTTATAATGCACTAAGTGATTCATTGTATACGACAGCTTACTGAGAACTGGAGAAGCGAGCCTGGATAACTGAAAGCCGCGTTAAAGTTTCAGAAATATATAATTATCTTTAAAATCAAAGCACTTTGCTCAGCGACCATGACAGTCATTCTACACTGCGTAGTCAATATGGTGCTACTTATTTTTATATCCTAGTATCAGTATGACTGAATAGATAAACAGCATTCCATGCATTTTGGTAAAACATTTTAGCTCTTCACTATAATAATTTTATAGTCAATGATTAGCAGTACATCTATCCTATAGACCTCAACTAGTCGGCATGTAACTTAGACTTTTTCAGCCGTTAGCGATGTAGTCAATGTGACACATCGTCTTCATGAATGCTTTTTTTTTCTTGCTGATTGATTTGGACTTATTTTCCCTGTCTGTATAAACACAAATACCTCTTTCAGTTACATTTTGGACATTTGTTGATGTTAGACTGGCCATTTCCATTTTCTGAAGGATTTGTTTCGAGAGAATAATTTATTTGTTTACAGCAGAAAACAGAGAACTTCAGATTTAATGTGACATGTGCCTTGTCCTAATGTTTTTTGTTAATCTTAAACATCTGTTAATATCTTGGCAGTTTTACTGTGATAAATCTTCACTGCTTGGCCTTGATTACACTTGATCTTTTCATGCATAGGCATTATCTACATTAAAAGGAAGTGCACCAGAAATGCCTCAAACTGCTGAGATGTACTACAGCCAAATATTATACAAAGAGTATGTGCATTTGTCTGTTCAAGCCACCATTAAGTCACCTAAATACAACCCTGATTCCAAAAAAGTTGGGACGCTGTGTAAAATGCAAATAAAAACAGAATGCAATGATTTGCAAATCTTTTTTGATCTATTGTTAATTGCATTCAATACAACGACATAAAATTGAAACTGTTTATTGAAATGTTCAAATTGATACATTTTTTGTAAGTAAACACTCATTTTGAATTTGATGCCTGCAACACGTTATAAAAAAGTTGGGACAAGGGAAAGTTTACCAATGTGTTACATCACCTTTTCTTTTAACAACACTCACTAAGGGTTTATGAACTGAAGTTTTGAAAGTGAAATTCTTTCCCATTCTTTCTTGATATACGACATAATTTGCTCAACAGTCGGGTGTCTCTGTTAGATTTTGTGCTTCATAATGCACCACTGCAGGCAGGTCAGTCTAGTATCCACACTCTTTCGCTATGAAGCCACACTGTTGTAACACATGCAGAATATGGCTTGGCATTGTCTTGCTATAAAAACAGGGACGTCCCTGAAAAAGACGTCATCTGGCTGGCAGAATTTGTTGCTCCAAAACCTGCATGTACCTTTCAGCACTAATGGTACCTTCACAGATGTGAAGTACAAGTTACCCATGCCATGGGCACTAACACACCCCTATACCATCACAGCTGCTGGCTTTTGAACTTTGCATTGGTCACCAGCTGGATGGTCCTTTTCCTCTTTAGCCCGGAGGACATGATGTCCATGATTTCCAAAACAATTTGAAATGTGGACCACAGCACACTTTTCCACTTTGCATCAGTCCTCAGCCCATCTTTGCTTGTGATCGACGATGTCCCTTTCATACTCAATCATGATACTCTCACCTGCTACCAATGAACCGGTTTACCTGTGGAATGTTAAGAACAGGTGTTTTTTGAGCATTGCAAAACTTTCCTAATCTTTTGTTGCCCCGTCCCAAATCTTTTGGAACATGTTGCAGGCATCAAATTCAAAATGAGTGTATGGTTGCAAAAAACAATAAAGTTTATCATGTTTGAACATTACATTTCTTGTATTATTATTGTATTCAATTGACTGCAAATCATTGTATCCTGTTTTTACACAGCGTCCTGACGTTTTTGGAATCGGGGTTGTATACTTCAAACAATTGTTGATGCCTTTAAGGAAATCTTTTAAAAATCTTGATTTTTGATATAATGTGCATAAAATTATTATTAACACAGAACAATAATATTGCATGTTATGAGCGGATTTGCATATTAATGGACATCCCAGATAAAAGCCATATGAAATCACCAGGTGTAAACATTGCCCTTGTGTGTTTCCTGTTCCATTTTCTCCAATCTGTTGACTTTTCTAGCCTAAAAGCATCAAAAACTTCATCATTCAGGAATCAAAGTTTGACCATCCAGCTGTTGGTGGCCTTCTTTATTTATTGTTTTAAGTAGATCTGCTAACCCATGATGGGCTACAAGTCCTGTACTCAGGTGTATTTGTTTACAGCTGATCTACCTTGGTCCATACAGCAACCATCACAATTATGTTTACATGTAGTTTCATTAAAAAAACTATTAAAAATTTAATTGCGGTTATGTAATTTGCATCGTCTTGGTATCTTGACATGAACCTTAAGTTTTGCCCATTAAGTTATATAACTTTTATTGGGTAAATTATTGTGTTTATTGTACAGTATACCAAAACTCACCATATTGGTGGATATGTGTGAAGCTATTTACTAAATAATACTGGAAATATGTAATGGAAAGAAAAAGATTTCTAGGAATTTAGTATATTGTAATGGAAAAAAGTTTTTTTTTTTTTTTTTTATCCATTTACTTTATGGACATCCGAGGGAAATTTATTTTTATTTATTTATTTCTGGCATTGGTTGGGGAATCTGGCTGTGATTAGGGTAATTAGATCTTCAGTTATGCATTTGGTTAGAGACCACATATCACTTTCACTAGAATACATTACTGTTAGAATTATAATTGCTATTAATTAATGTTGGTGAAAAAGTTTCTAAGTAGAACTCGAGAAAAGCAAAACTTGGCTGTACATCCCATTAAGCACTGTTTTCCAACACATAGCTGTGTACAAGTATAAAGCTGGAAGGGCAACACAGTCATTTTAAATCTAAAAGATATTATGAGCATATAAATAGTCACATACACTTCATGTCTATTATTGAAATGTTGCTTTGACATATCTTGGATGTTTGTTAGTTCTGTAGTGATGGAAAATGTATTTTTAAGCAACATGGAAGTCTTACAATGGTTTGCAACGGCTTGTCAAAACAACAGACAATATTAAATGTAAATAAAAATTATTGGAATTATTTATCAGTGAATGCAATTTTTAAAGTTAGAAAAGTCTTCAAAAAATTTATTTCATAATTGTGATGTCACATTGTGTGGTGACATGGGAAAACACTCAATATGGCCAGATTTTTGACATTTTCTACTATATATAATTGTGAAAACCACAGGTTTTCCTGAGCTGAAATTTGTGTCTCAGCCACAATTAAAGAGTTAGCATCTGATTACAAACTGAATATTGATTAGGCTCGTGTCCGTTTCACTATGGCAGCTATCTGTCCACCAACCTCATCAAAACGTAACATTCATTGTGTGAGGAAGGTTTTTAGACATTTCTAAGCAAACTGGCTCCTTACTAAGTGTGGTTTTGAATGAAGATTAAAATATAGCATTTTGGTGAAATATATTTATGGATTCTTAAATTTGAGGTGTCTAAGTACATTATAGGTACCAAAAACTGTCCAGAACCCGTCATTTCAGAATTCAGCCGCAGAAACCTCTGACGAGATTCCCAAATTACCTCACTAGGAAAATAAATCCAGCATTCAGTCATAAAATGGGTCATGTTTTTTAGAAGTTCATGATCCATCATGGAGAGGACAATATGTCAGGGTATAACATTGATGCAGTTTTTTCAGCCACTGTTTCCGAGTCTTGACATTTCGGTGAGGAGGTTTATTGTATTGCATGTTTTTACAGGTGCAGTTCATAGACTCATTATATGGCTAATTATATGTAGACATTTGGATTGTTTTTAAAACTGTGTCACTCTTAATGGCCTTGTTAGGATTTGGTTTTGGCACCAATTGCCCTTTTAACAGACTTAGGACTTACCTTGGAAACAGATTATTTAGAGGTTGACGGATGTCTGCTTTGTCAACCAGATAAAAAGAAAAAAATAGAACAATGTGACTCAAGCCAAACATATCAGTCTTATCCCAATAAAACCAACTTGTAAGAAAGTAAAGGTAAAAAAATATAAATACTAATACACGTTTCTAAATGCTATGTGCTGGCAGAAAAGCTGCAGCACGTTGTGTTGAGCTTCATCCCAAGGATACAGATGTGACATGTCAGCACAGGGCAGATTGTAGCTTGTGTTTTCCATTTTTTCTTGTATGGCAAACAGTCTGCAATAAGTACATTATTATAGTCTTTTAGCTTCAGACCTTTCAATTTACTGGCATTGCTTTGGCACGGTGTACTCAATCATTAGGTCAAAAGACTACAAATTATACATACAAACATGCAATAAAGTACCCTGTGAAAAATCAGTCACACTCACCAATCTTTATTACTTTATAAGTCATATAAAGATTAAATTGTATTAATTCTCTACACAATAATGTAAGAAATTCGCTTACCGACAGTGTTACAGCAAAAAACAAAAACCATGTTCTACTTTAACTTAAGTTATTTGAATGCATATGTATATTAAAAGTTTATTAAAGTACAAAAGAAAATAGTACATATAACATTCTTAAATTCACTCAATAATCTATAACTCCAAATGTTCATTTCTGATGAGTTTTGAAACCGGTTTTGGACCAGTAAAGGACATGAAAGAAAACTTTCCTTGGCATTGTGTCAGAATACAAGTAGAATGAGATTGTAATCTGGAAATATTTAGAATAGGCTTTGCCTGGTTCATACTGTGACTGTGTTCAAACATTTAGATTTTTGGTCTATGGTATTCCACTTCTAGTTTAACCTTGTACGGAATAAAAGACAAGCCTTAGTAGCCCAGTTGATTCTTTTTCTATAAAAGAACATCTGACACTGCTTTATTCCTCTTATACCACAAAAATGTGTGGAAATTTATTTGTTATAGTCAAGCTTAATGTTGCAAGTTAGTTTCTGTTATTACTTACACTACAGCAGCTGTCAGCAATCATTCCCTCACTAGCCTGTCTTTTTCTTTTGCTTGAAGTTAATAAGACCAAAAAAAGTATGTCAAAAACTCTCCATCCTGAAGACTTTCTCTTTCAGGAGAAGCTTGACACTGGAGACTCCTTCCAGAAATGCTATATAAACATACCCTTACAGAAAGCTTCACTATATCAGTGTTTTTTCTGCTTATGTGGAGCATCTTCTATAGATTTAGAACTGAGATCTGAGAGCTACAAACTTTACTTTGCCAAGGTTCAAAATTCTAATAGTAGCATCCTTAGTTGTGAGGAAGGACTTATTATACCGGCTTCTTCCCGTTATCCATTCTATGCGCCACAATTACCTGCCTTGTCTGTTTCTACTTGAACTGTGTATGAAGTGACTACTGCTGGTGCACAGATGGGGAGGAAATACCAGCATGTCTATGTCTGAGACAGCTCTTCACATATATCCAAACCCGCCTTAATGCATAATTAAAGAATATGTCATTTAGTCGTTGCTGTAGTCCATTAACTCGTATATAAACATCAGTAAGAACACAATTTACATCTAAAAATGTCAAGTCAATACATTTTCAAAGTTTGAATGTGAGGTTGCCTTATTTCATCCGATTCGCCATAAATTCATTAATTTGTACACAAACTTATTATGCAATTAATTTGAAGGACTCATGTGAAATAAGAGTATTTAATTTATTTCCAACACACAAACCCATGGACTACTTACCTCTTTTAGAACTCCAACATAGCTCACGTCTCATCTAAGCCATAACATACAGCCAAAGGCCAGTGAGGCGATGTAAATGCAGCATGCTAATATAGAGGAGATGTATAGCATCCCCATGTCATGTGTTCATAAAGGAGACAGAATAAACAGAGCATTCTCAGCTTGGAGGAATGTGTTAATGAGACCCATGTGAAGCAGGTGTCAGACTTCAGCGAGGCTCAGACCAGAACAAAAACATCTGCGTGGCCTGTGCTGTATGATAGATGCTATCAGATGTCTGAGGAAACCAGTTACCTGAAGTATTCTTCAATCACCAAGCAGCTTAATAACAGAATAACTATAGGTAGTATATGTTAATCATTGCGTTACGATGTTTAAGCACAATTTGTCAGCTTCTTCACCTGACTTGGAAAAGTTTATCATTAGTGTCCACTAGCAGCATCAGACAAGGAGGGTGTAGTGTGGAGTTGAGTTTGCACTTTGAATTCACTTGTCCTTGGTACCAGGCATTTAACTGAATCAGTGGTGTTGGAGATTTGTGTGTTTAGAGCTCTTTCAATCAAGTTACGCTACTAGTGGTGTCCGTTAACTAAGTAGCTAGAATGATAACTAGCGTAGACAACAAAGTAATGAAAATGTTAGCTGTGATTCGTAAAATAAATAGTTGGCTACAGAAACCCCAATTTGAACACAGCAAAAAACAAACACAACAGACAAACACATTCGTCCTATCGTTCGGAGATTGCGAGGTCAAATCCCGACCATGCCACAGAGAGCAAAATTGTCCGTGACACCACTAGCCAATCATGGGGACCTATGAGCTCATGTATGTGGAAGAGGGCGGAAAGGTCTCACTTCCGTGTATTTCATTTCCTGGAGGAAGAAGCAGAGTGGCACAGTGGTACAGTGGTTAGCACTGTCGCCTCACAGCAAGAAGGTCCTGGGTTCGATCCCCGGGTCGCCCAGGGTGCCTTTCTGTGTGGAGTTTGCATG
>JAQQZR010000012.1:15398737-15414347 GCA_030068235.1 Notoglanidium macrostoma
TCAACAACCGCTCAACTAAGTAAAGAGAAACAACAGTCCATCATTACTTTAAGCCATGAAGTGTCTTTTAAGTAATATATATATATATATATTGTTTTCCAGTCCTCATCTTCTTATCAGACACTAGGCTTATGTCAAATTTCAGCCCACATCATTTATTTTGTCCCCAAGCCAAATTCTGCTTGAACTACAAAGTAAATTGTGACAAAGACCACATATCAATACACGCTGAACAAGATAAGCTAAGGAAGGAAGAAAGCACCAAGCGCAGTTGGTTCAGCTCAGCTTTGCTTTGATCCGTGCCACATGTTTAATGCAGGAGAAGATGTTATGTTCATAACGGTGGAACTTCAAACAGTTCATCTTGATAAGATCTGGTTTGACATAACTTTCTGGCTCTCGCAGACGATATAAATGAATTTAAACAGAAACGTTTGCATCAGCTTTATGTTTGGCTTGACAGCGTTGAGACATAATAACCGTGTGTGAAGCAGGTGCTGAAGACAAAACAACACCACTTTAGAGTGCTCACATGACATAAAAGCAGAGATGCTACTCGACATGGCTTTCACAATTTCATCTTTTCCCAGTACAGATGATATTATTTTCACACAGAACCCAAATTAGTTACATTATGTTAAATGTTCAATTTTAATTAATTGAGAAGAGTTATTATTGGAGTTCTAACTATGATAACTAAATAATAACCGTTATTATTATTATTATTGAGAATCACACCTCTGAATGGCTTTTGGAGCTATAATATTATGAAATGTAATAGATGCTGGATGCGTTTGAACCTCAGACTGAGGAGAAAAAACCAAACTTGTCTTAGACTATCATTATGAAAGAATGTGTGTGTGTGTTTGTGTGTGTTTCCAGTGCACAGTGACTTGTGGGGTTGGAGTGCAGAAACGTGACGTGTACTGTAGGTTAAAAGGCAAAGGTCGTGTAGAGGAAGACATGTGTGATGCTCGTCTCCGTCCCAGCAGTTTACAGCAGTGTGTGTCTCCTGACTGCCATGGCCATAGCTGGTCAGCCAGTGAGTGGCAGGAGGTGAATTTTCCTCTTTCCCATTTCCAGATCATTTTAACAGTCTGTTCTCTAAAATTGTTGTGATATTTCCCTTTTAATTTAGTCGCTTTACTTAACTATTCCAGTTGTCATCAGCAAATCAGTCAGTTATTGGATTGTTTTCTGTCAGACCACTTTTTGCCATGCTATTATGAGATACTGACCCAAAATCCACTTCAGCTTGTCTATCCGGTGTTAAAATAGTTTGCTTGTATAGAAAGGCACATTCGTTCTCTTGATTTCCTTGCCCCTTAGGAATACATAGCATTTTGGAAATCTTCCTGCTTGGTCACGCTTTATTATAGAAAGACCAAACTTTATATGACACCTCAGGCCTTCTCACCCAACACATACATGAAATCAGCTATGACTTGTCTTTGTTTTGTTTTCGTCCGTCTATTTTTCTCCCACGGGCAGCCAAGCTGTCCTGCATTACCTTGAAGGCGACCCTCTTCTTTGATTAAATGATACCCACACTATATGATTTGCCAAGCTATTTTCAGTGCTATGGACGTTACATCTGTATACAGTACAGGACAATACAATACAATACAATACAATATAATAGTTTTTCACACAGAGTGTAAGCATCTAGAAGAGCAATTTAGTTTGACTTTGGTCAGCAAGCTGCTGATCATTCATTAGCATGGCTAGAGCACTCATTTAATTAATAAAGCACAAACCACGTCTGAACGAGAGAAGTTTTTACGGGACCCTCAAAGGCATTGTTGGGGATTTTCTCAGACGCTCCTGCTGATAATGATAGAGTGTGTATGTGGGAAATGTGAAGGAAAAGAGATTGTAAGGCAAAGGAAGCAAGGTACTGAGCATATTCAAAACTGATCTCAATCTCACCCGCATACTGAAACAATATCATGCTAACTTTAACATTCTCCTGTTACGTATCATCATCCTTTTATCTGTCCTGAGCTGAGACCTAGGCATGGACCTAGACCAAAAACCCGCCGGGTGCATACGCTAACTAGTTTACATGCTAGTTGGAAAATATCCAGCAAGAAGCCTGCATTTGTTTATGAATTATAATTTCTATATCGGTTCCAACTTTTGAAATCTTTCCTCACATATAATAGCTTGTGACGTGATAATCGTTATGTTGTCCACTCTAAGATTTTTTCGATAGTTTATGAGAACCATCTGTTGTAGGGATCTCCATAGAACCTTAGACGTTCAGAACCACTTTGAATGCTAGGTAGACATTATTTAAAGGTGCAGCACAACACTGCTCCTTGTGGTCTATGACTTTGCTATATATTTTTTCTGATTTTTTTTTTTTAAATATTATAAATAATTTTAAGCTCTCTTTTCTTAATCTGAGACTAGCTTCAGCAGAAATCCTGTAGCTGGAGACAGCTAGACTATGGTCAGAAAGAAAGAAAGAAAGAAAGAAAGAAAGAAACAAAAAACACTTCCATACAGCAGAGAAAAGTGAACAAAAAGACGACTTTCCTACATGGTAACACTTACAATTGTTTAAGATACATTGTGAACAGTAAATGCATGTTTACCACTAAATGTCTTATAATTTCTTACATGCATTTTGATTAAGGTTTTGTCCCGCTCTTATTTTTGCGTGTCCAGTGTAACGCTACATGTGGAGAAGCGGTGAGTCATAGGACAGTCCTGTGTGTGGATGGACTGAAGAATCCTGTCTCTGAGAGACTGTGTGACCCCTCAAGCCGACCTGAACTTTATCAGCCCTGCATCACCACCCCCTGTCTGTATGTCTGGGTAACTGCAACATGGACACAGGTATCGTATCTCAGTTATCAAATACCTGGAATTTACATATTTCTGTAAAGCTGCTTAGTGAGAGTGTCCACTGTTAAAAGCACTATACAAGTAAAATTGAATTTAATATCTATACGACTGTTGTTTTATAATATATTCAGATTGTTGTCAACAAATTCAGGACTTTATATTATATTATTATCTTGCATTCATGATGTGCAGTATAGACAGGCATGCACTTATGGGAACATATTTGTGTGTTTCAGTGTTCTGTGAGTTGTGGAGCAGGTCATCAGCAGCGGATGGTGTCCTGCACTGCAGTACCTTCTGCTCCCAACCTGCAGGTGATTGGTGCTCAGTCTTATACCCAGGTTTTGCCTTCTAAGTGCTCACAGCCTCCTCCACCAAACACCCAGCCATGCCAGCTCCCGGAATGTCTGCTTCCTGTCAACTGGAAAACTGGTCCATGGAGCAAGGTGTGTGAGTTTTTATTCTGTATGTTTAATAATGACTTTCTTCACTCTTCCATTCTCACTCTCTGTGCTGTCCGCATGTCAGATGTCAACGCGTCTTTGCATGCGTTTTCCATGGTGATCAGTCAGTAGAGTTTTTTACTGCTGTGTTTCTTTTTCCTTAGTGTTCCCAGACATGTGGTGCTGGAGTGATGCAGAGGACAGTCGAGTGTCTCAATGACAAACATCTCCCCTCTAAAAACTGCTCGCTATCCGGCCGACCTCATTCTCAGGCAGCTTGCAGACAGAGACATTGTTAGTATTATTTTAATTTTCTTACTATTTAGTATAATACGAGTAAAACAGTAAAATTAATATTACGTTTTATTCGTATTGCTGTTTGTGCATGTGTGCGTGTATGTATGGTGTCCTTTGGGATCTTAGTCAGTTTCTTGGACAATGTCTCCAGATTTCCACACATGGCTTCGCTCTGTGTTGCTTGTGGCTGTTGCTCATACACATACCGTATGCTTTATAATAATATTCAGTTGCCTTGACTGAGCAAGACTTGATAATGTTTAGAGGAAAAAAAAATGTTTTCTTTAAAGTTTGGATTGGAGTGGGGATTTGATATTCAGCCTAGTTTGAAGTTATTTATCCTTGAAGTAATAAATATCCAGGCCTCTATCATCAAGAACGACTTCTAAAACCAGCTGATGTAAGCTTTTTGATCGATCATGAGTATTACCTCCTATTTGAACCTAACCGAGTGAACGCTGGCTGCCAAGCCTTTTTAGAATTGTTCTCTGGCTTTCAGATGCTTTGGCACATAAGCTAGAAATTTCAGATGTAAATTTTCCTGCCAAGTCAGGCTTGGGTGTTGAGCATCCACATATTACTGCCAGTCAGTGATTCGCAGAATGCGTTTCTCAATCCGCATAGAAATGACAAAAAATAATGGAGGGACCTTCTTCTCTCTTTTCATCGTCACCGTTTCATTTTCATTGCTGAGTTTGTTGAGTTTATGTTTTAGGTGAACTGGCCTCCAACTGCAAGGAGTTACAGATGAGAGAAGGCGTTAGAAAAGATGGCGAGCACCACATCCGTGTTAAATCGAGAGTTCTTCAGATTTACTGTGCAGAAATGCAGAGCAGTTTTCCAAAGGAGTATGTGACCCTACGCAGTGGCCACACCGACAATTACTCAGAGGTGTACGGATACAGGTAACATTTCCTTCATGATCATATTCGAGTAAATTAAGAAATTCTATTTTGGATTTGATTCAGGACTTTGTTACAAAATTCCGTGATTTTCTTTGACCATAAACAGTATTAAAAAATAGGCAGATAAGTGACTTGACTGACTGAATGAATGAATGATTGAATGAATTCATTCGTTTTCTTTCATCGCTCTTTATTTTTATTTTTTCTTCTAGACTGATTAACCCCTTCGAGTGTCCTCATAATGGCAGCAGACGTCAGGACTGCGCATGCAGAAATGACTATCCTGCAGTGGGCTACACTCTCTTCCACAGAGTGAGACTGGACCTCAGCACCATGCGAATAATCAGTAAGTATGCTGTAAATGATTACCTCATCATATGCATTTAGAAGGGCAACACGTAGCTTTATAGCCTGTAATGAAATTCAGAGCAAAAAACTGTTAATCATCTTTATATCACAGTGCTTAGCAGCTTTAAATCTATGCATTTATTATGAGACACAAATCTTGTTGTAATGGGATTTAGCTGCAGGCATTGTGTTTAACCAGATTATTTTGCATTCTCTTGTATTGTTTAGCCACAGATGTGCAGTTTTCTAAAACCCTTCTTGGTCACCCTGTTCCCTTTGGCAGTGCTGGGGACTGTTACAGTGCTGCTAGATGCCCTCAGGTAGGGATCTGAACTGAAATAGTTAACCATATCAGCCTCCAGTGCTAATCTAGGAGCAGCCTCTGCTGCCCAAACACTGTAGGTGCAACAGCGGTAGTAAAAATGGATCATTTTGTGATCGTTTATCAGGGTCAGTTCAGCATCAATCTCACAGGGACAGGACTGAAAGTGGCTGAATTGACTAAGTGGGTGCCTCAAGGCAACTATGTCTCGATCAAAGTCCATCGATCAGAGGTAAGGAGAGGAATGTCTTTTATTTAGTGATGATCCCTGATAGGTACAGTTTGTTGCCATGGTAATCTAAGGTGCACTTTTGGCATGAGATTTATGTGCGTCGTTTTTACGGTATTTTATGTGACCTGTTGAATATCTTCCTGTCAGGACGGAACAAGGATCTACGGGCGCTGTGGAGGATTCTGTGGCAAGTGTCTGCCTCATCCTCATACTGGCCTCCTCGTCCAAATCCCATGAAAGACGTTCTAGTCAAGTCTGCAAGTGCGCAGAAAAATTTCCATCACGGTCTTAGCATCGCTGCAAAGTTTATTTTGTGAAAAATGATCGCATACACCAGACTGCACGAATGCGTGTGAAGAACTGTTGGTCAGTACATGCGTCTGTGGTTTGCCTTGCAGATATAGGGGGGCCTCGTGTCTCTCTTTATTGGGAAATGTCCTGCACAGTCCGTGTTGCTCTTTGGCAGCTCTGGTTAAAGATCAGGATTGTAGTGAGCCACAGTTCAAGTTTTCTTCCATAATCACTAGGAGAAATGTCACGTCCTCCTTCATGCGCTCACAAGTATAATGTCTGCGCTGTATCAGAACTACAGACAAGATGTGTCGATAAGTAGTAATAATATATACCATGGATAATATCATATATCAGTACTGTCATAGTGTGCCAGCCCGTTTTCCATATCCGAGTAGAACAGATTAGTAAGCATTGTTTATGATCGCAATATAAATCATGCCCTTTCTGGAAGGATCCTTATTTTGGTCAAAATCTTAGTCAAATTTACCAAACAAGAGTGTCTTTAAACCTTAACAAAGAACCAGCATTCTGAAGCTGGGATTATAGGGTATCAAAAAGCTGTGATTATGGGTTAGACCGTTACTGGACTACATTTAATATCAGTACATGCATACTGGAAAACAGACGTTTTCCTCCATGGTAAGGGTGTGTTATTATATTGTAACCTCTCTTGTCTTGTAATGGTTACAGACTCATCTCATACCACACAAGTATTTATTCCTAACCAGGGAAAACAGCAGAAATATAGTCAGTCAGTATTCAAATACACTGATTGAAAACATGTTAAAGCTGCCTAAGGCTTCAACACTGAACAGTTTTCTTTGACAGAAGGATGCAATCTATAAGACCTTCTACACATACAGTATATATTTGATAAATTTAGCAATCGTTTGGACAACATATCCTGCTAAAGGGATTATTTGATGATTGTGGAAATATTTGGCTCCAAGGCTTAGCCAGGAGCAAAAAAAAAAAAAGTGACTACTGAAAGACTGTCCCCGCTATTAATGTGTGATAACACTGACTGAGGGGTAGTAGATAGGTTTTTATACAACTGTAATATTTTTGCTTCATTAAACAAATTTGAAAAGAGTAGAATAACCTGACAACAGCAAATAACTGTAAAGATCTGAAAATGAACAAACAAACCAGTGTTTGTGAATTAGCAGGAGTGTTCACTTTATCCTAGTGATCATTCAGAGGTATAATCACACCACACCTAGAGGTCTTGTTTCACAGCGCATCACAAAACGCACTGTAAAGTGAAGTAAATCCGCTGTGGGGTAGAAGTCGCTGTAAATCAGATTTAGTGCTATTGTGTGTCCGTAGCCAAGAAAGTGAAGAACCATCACAGGGGGGGAAATAATTTTAGTAAAGAAGTTTTTTTTTTCCCCCGCCACCCCAGCGTTGTTGCATTTTGATGCGCTTTACAATGTGATGGTCATTGTAAAACCGAAAACTAAACGTATACAATCAGTTGCTGCATTTAGCAATAAAGCAATAAAGAAATTCATTTAGCTAGTTGTGTATTTCAGATGGAGATCGGCTGTGATGGAATAACAATCTGACCCTACCTCCTTCAATTGCTTATTCAAATTATGTATTTTTTTTTTTCTATAAGTTTCTGTATGTTTCCTGCTATTTATGTATGACAATATTTATATTGTAATGATGTGTGTAGATATGTACATTGTTTTGTTGCTATGACTACTACCAATGGCAAGCACTGTATGTTACAGAAATGGCATTACATTTTTTTTTAAAGTGTTAGTAATCAATTAACTTTCTAAAGGAGTATTAAATTGCTGGTGCTTTTTTTTTTATTACTGAACTTACCTCTACAATTGGTTTTCAAATAATATAGAGGTTCTTATAATTACATAACAGAGACTTGTGGTACATGTAACATCATGCTCAGGTGTAGTGTTGGCATGTTAAGTGAGTGTGTTGCACCACATGTAACAGCTGCCACTTTGCGTTTGATGTTAGATTGTCAGTGGCAGTAACCAGGAGGGATTTGGAAACAAACTGATCTGGCACTATACTTAGACCAAAGTGTTGTCTTGTAGGTGCATGCACTCCAATCAAGGGACCTTCGCACGTAATTCTGGTCTGAAAGAGCAGTAGAACGAGTCTTATATATATATATATCTGTGAGCAGCTAACAAAACATTGCTTATCGTTGTTTTGAGGTCTGTATCAGAAATTACTAGGTGCACAATGTGCCAAGAACTGTGTAGAAATTGAACATCACTTCCACATTCATATAATAACAGTTTAAAATTGTAACTTTTTTAAACACGTATACTTGAAATGCAAATGATGCGTACTGAACATGTCTAGGTACCATGGTGAAATGAAACAGTGGCCATGTATTATCCAAAGATGTTTTGCAGAGGCCTGTTTTTCCTGTGTATGTTTTATAACGAAATCATGAATTATGGTGCTATGTTTAGTAGTAGGAAAGAATATATGATCAATCATGTAAGACATGCCACTGTACTAATTCAAATTTAAAAGAGCAATAAAATGAATGACGTTTATTTACCTGTTGTCACAGCATGCTTAAAATGCAGTCACCAGTGCCTGGGAAGAAATAATGCACTCATAATTCTGCTGTGTATAAATACACTCCTTCATCCAGTTGGTAAAAATATCGGTAGGGTATGGTGGAGAAAAGAAAGTTAAGCCCTAGGTCATGTGTCATGTCGTGTCCGAACATATTGCTTTCATCATGTAACTCTGATCAAAGTAAAAAAAGATCCCTATGATCTCCAAACTACTCGCGCTGAGCCTTCAGTCCAGTCAACAGGCAGAAAACTTTCAGAACATAGTTCTAGTGACATGATCAAGGAGTGAAAATACATTATACCACTGTTCATGGTCTGGCTATTGTCCTGAAAGTCTGACATCAGTCTGGGATTCTCTGATTAGACTCAAATCCGGCCTGAAAAGACTGAGACATGTTGCCCCATGGGGAACACTGACCCTCTGCCTTATGACTGATTATAGTGCTTTAGAGGAGGCATGTTTTACATTAGTCTGGCAAAACATTGTACTATTATCTTTGGGGACAGATCTCAAATTATACTGAAGTTTGAGAGCAGTCCAAATGCAGATCATTGTCAGACTGCAGATATCTGGACACTGTGCTTCTTATTAGCTACGTATATGCCTACGTTTTGTAGTGAATTACAGTGATTTTGATGATCTACAAAAATATTTCATAACCTTTTTTATTTTTACTTGAAGTACTTTTGAATTGTAGACTACGAACTAAACAAGCTGACGTTACGTCAGTTCCACTTGTTTGGCTAGCTAAAGCTGGGAGCTCTTTGATAAAAGAACGCGCTACTAAATATTGTACTAATGTGAGTTGGGTTTTCTGTAGGCTTTCATTTTTAAACTAACATTTTAGTTCTGCTTGGTTTCTTGTTTGCCAATCATTCTAGGCCTTTCAGTTGTTCATGGTGTACAAGTGTAATGAATTAATAAACGCTGATGGAGTCCTAATCTCATTTTATTCTACAGTGCTTCTGAATTCTTTTATCTAAATGAAGGAGTTTTAGTTGTATAACAGCAGGAGCCTGACTCCAGTACTGACTGTAATTCAAAGCAAAGGTTTATATTTATGCAGACATTCTAATATGGTACAGTTTTTACAGTTCATTCACAGGTACATATATGGTAGACACTCCACCAATTATTATTATTATACAGATAAATTGATTAAAATATACTGTTATTTGGCAATACAATGTATAACGGTTGACACAGTGAATATCTTCTTTAAGAAGATATTTATTTAATATTTATGATGAAAGGATGTTTTGGGACGACTTTTATCACAGAGATTCTAATAAAAATGAAGCTATTTTACTAATAATACCACAATCATGAATAATAAGGTGATGTCTTATTGTCAGCATTGTGCCGCGTCAAACATATGTGTGTGTTATCAGAATCGGAGCCAATCTACAGTAACATTTCTGCAACAAATTTGAAATGATTAGCTATGAATAATGGGAAAGGCTGTTACCATGGGAACTCTAAAAATGAGTTTCAGGTTGCTGACTATCTGACACGGTGGGTTTGGAAACACCCCTTTCTTAGATTTAACACTTAGACTTAATATTAAATGAATTCAATTAATTCTTTAAAAAGATCTACGCATAATAATTCATAATGAAGTGAAAACGTTTTGTGAAGATCTTTTTTTTTTTTTTTGCAATTTATTAAAAGTCAAACACTGAAATATCTCATTTATATCTTAATATTACCGATCTTTAGCTACGTATTCAGATCTTTGGCTAAGGCTCTAAAATTTAATTTAGGTACAACCTGTTTGCTTTGATTATCTTGAGCTGTCTCTAGAACATGCAGTTCACCTTTAGCAAATCTGATTGATTGGACGTGATTTAGGAAGGCACACGAGGTCGCACAATTCACGGTGCATGTCAGACCAAGCCATGAAGACCTGACTTAATTCTACATCATACTAAAAAGGTGTAGAGAAGTCCTAACAGGCCATGGATTGACATATTTTATTCAGGTGGTTTTCATGTGATCTTGGATTATTCCTGTCATGACACAACAAATGTTGTTTTCTTGTCATAATGAGTTTCATGATCTTGAGATATTGAGAAAATGATGTCGTTATCATGAGAAAACTGAGTTTCATTATCTCAAGGTCTTAAGAAAATTATGTTGCCGTCACAGGATAATTATCTTTATGTCATGAAAATTAAAAAAAGTAATTTGTCATTATAAGAAAACGTGCCCAATAGAAAGTGTAAATCCGTGGCCTCTTATGGCTTCCGTAGTGGAGTGACCTTTGATAGAAGAATCTTTAGCAAAGGCTGACTAAAAGAGCTGATGATTTAATCAGTGGCCTTTGAAGGGCTTAATTAGCATTTCATCTGACGTCATGACTGATTTCTTGCCAACAATGTTCTCATCCGCACACTAAACTGAGTGAGTGATTTACTACTGACCAGCAGATGGAGACACTGAACAATGCGTAATAATCTGGTCTTTTCTGTTTAGTCCAAGGACTCCCACATTCGCCATAAAGTATTAATATAGTGTATGTATTAACACATTTTTTTCTGAAAGTCAGGTAACTATATATTGCTCAAGCAGCCTGAGTTGCATCACATGATGTGGTGTCCACTGGGACATATTTGATTCACACCATGCTGCAGGAGCCACATGAAGACAGTACAGGCAGTCAGTGACGGTCATATATAAAAAGATAAGTGTTACCAGTTGGCACAAGTTGCATGGAAGACTGCAGAAGGTGAAAGTGTTACATTACATGCTTCAGCTGCATCCGAAACAGCTGCAGATGGCACATGAAGATTCCAGCAGAGAGGCCGACAGGCGCCTGAACTCCACGTGCCACTGTGCATGGGTGTCTGAACTGACAGCAGGACTGAGACCTGTTGTTCTCTTCAGAGTTTTACAGAATATTCAGAAAAACTGCAGATGTTCTGCACATGTGCTACGTTCTGAATTACGGCATTGATAGAAGATCCGCTTTACTGTTTGAGGATGTTCTCAAAGATGATGTAGCAGTGTAGGCTTTTTCAGGATATAAGATCCAAGGTGGGGGTGGGCGCTGGATCCCAAGACAAGCCTGACACAAACATACTTTATATGATTTATTAGTCATATGGAGACAGAGCATGATCTGGATCTCCACCTTGCCAGCCATGAGTATATGGGATTGCTATGGAACATGCAGTTACTTTCCAAACATATGCAACACAATATGAATTACTCTATATATAACTGTATAATAATAATATACTGAAATGTGATTATGGTTTAGAAATATCGTACATGGTTTTGGATGAAGATAACTAGGGAATTATGGACGGAGATATTGCAGAAAGCACATGATTATTGTACTTAATGCAATTTATTAAATTAGAAATTGAGTTCCCAAATGAAAATCTTGTATTTTTCAGTCAATTATTGAACAATATTTATCTTTTGCAACAGAACTGCATGCAAGTATATATAAATTGATACTGTAACACTAAGTAAAGCAAAGAGGAAAAATAAGCGTCTATTGTGGACGCTGCCAGAAGTGACGCAGAGTGTCTGGAAGGGCTCAGAGGGAGTTGATAGAGTCAGAAGGGTGTTTCCCCACCAAAAAGACTCATTATTTTTAATGGCTTAACACTCCAGTGGAGTGAGCTTGTTTGAACCCCTCAGCTCGCTGTTTTGGACGACGTCACTGGTGCATACTAATGCCTATATAAGCAGAATGATGTCTTTGTGTTAGCAGAATTAATAAGAGCAGCATGAAAACACACACACACACACACACACACACCAAGTCTGTCATGCGTAGTTAACCACAAACCCTGCGTTTAAGTGTTGATAGGTTTTCATGTCAGTACCGCTATCAGGTGCTACAGATAATGTGGATTCATTTATATCTTGTAACTGTTTATTTAACCATATTGGTTTGTTTTTCCTCTAAATGATTAACTCTAAAAGATACAGTATGTTTTCTCTTTTTTATTACATTTCAGGACTCCACAACCCCCGTCTCTAAAGAAAGATGGAGTTGACTGTGAGACATGTTAGTCTGGCTACTTGTGTAAAAACGGTCCTGTGAGACACTGAAGCTGTTCTCAACTGTCATTAGCAGTGATGAAAGCATTCATAGGCTTTCAAATCAGACGAATAACAGAGCTACGTCTGACAGCCCGTTACTATGCCAGGGCAAATCTCCCAAAAACATCAAAGATCACATGTGAGACATGGTGAAGCATTTCACAGACTGTCACAGCCCAAACTACCACAATACACAAAGCATTCTCTAGCAGAGGATACACCATACAGCTTTGGAGTCTGTAATGACAAACAAAACCAAGCAAAATATGTGGACCAAAGTACCGGTAAATCTGGTTACCAAAAAAGCATGCTTGCAAAACCCCTCTATATTTGGTTGCAACTTTATAATTGTTAAAATAACTGTGTTTGCATCTGGAAAAGCCTGTATTTTTGGATTCGGCACAACTGAAGATATCACCCATTAGGGGGCTCTATTGCTACAATCACCATATACCTTTTCATTTTGAAGGGCTCACTTAAAAAATGTTTTGTGTTTGGCAAACTGAGCATTCCTCAAAAAAAAAAATTTTCATGTTACTTCCCCTCTTACATAGAAATCAGACATACTGCAGACCGGAGTGCACATATAGTCTCGTATGACATGTAGTGCCCTATAGTCAGCTCATTCAGAGGCTGAAAAGCCGCTGAGGAGTTCAATCAGTTGTTTAAGCTAGAACACTGAAAACACTTCTGTTTCTACTCAATGCTGAAGAGCCTAGATCAGCTGATTCAGCCTACTTTAGGATTTGGAACCAGGCTTCACATGCACCAAGATAAAGAACAGTAACCTCCTGTTCCTTATAACAGCCGGACGAGACATGCCATCAATATACTGTATTTAATAAGCAATAAAATGTTACATATATTTACTGAGAGTTCAAGGGATTTTTTTGCTATATTTGTAAATGTACATAAACCAAACATGCTGTGACGCAACGTTATACACAGCGTGTAAATGGATTGTAAGACAATGTAACACCCTATTTTCTCTCTTTTATATGTCTTTTAAAAGTTAAAAAGCTTCAAATAAGTTATGCCATAATTGTCCCATAAAGACCCTACAATTAAAATTTTGCTTGGTTCGTTAACATTACAAGGCCAGTATTTACTTTTCCCCCTTTTATTCGTCTTTTTGCCACTGGGATGCCGGTCATATTTGTACTAAGAATAAATAAGGCAAAGGGCCTCATAACCATCTGGCACTCTGAGACTCTCACTTACCTTCAGAGTTTATTTTTTAAATCAAATGTTTTCCTCAGCCTGGCCTCAAACTTTAGAAGTCAAACTTTTAAAGCGCAAACCATTGCAAAAGCGCAACACTCATTTCCTGTGCCTTTTCTGCAATCCAGCACTGATGCTTTCATACAAATGCTTATCCTCTGTACTTCTGCCATGCCATACTGCACAGGAATGTGAAGCACTAGTTGAGTGCAGCTGTATTTTGACAACATGATTGGCACGCTGCTTTGCTTTTGCCAGAACCATGTTGAGTGAAGTGCCAACCACAGATCCTGGGGAAAAGCCCGGTTCATCTAAAAAAAAAGGTTAATGGAAGCAATTCAATCAGAAACCCATTGCTTGGCTAAAATGAATCATATTTCTCAAATTTATATTCATGCTTGCAACCGTAATGTAATGTAACTGACCTGATGAAGAATGTTCACATGAAAAATAATATAATCCACAAAGAAAGGTAGGTGAAATACTGCATACTGTATATAATGCCTTTTGACATAGACCCTAATTTAAATGAATACACATATTTCTTTACCTACGCCAGCATCTACACTAATCCAAAGAAATTATTAGAAGGAGAAATATGAAAAAACCTCTTTATCCTTTATCCACTGACAACCTGACCATTTTTAGAGTCCCCTTCCATACATCTGTCCATCATCTATACTGGTTATCTGTTGAGGGTCACATAGAAGCTGGAGCCGATCCCAGCGGATTTCGGGTGAGAGGTGGGGTATACCTTGCACAGGTTGCCAAGTTATCATAGAGCTAATAAAGAGAGACATAAAAACTTCACACTCACACCTATGAGCAATTTAGAGTAGCCAGTTGACCAAATTGACCTGCATTTCTTTGGACTGTGGGAGGAAACCGGAGCGCCTGCAGGAAACCCACACAAGCACAACATGCAAACACCACACAGGAAGACCCCAGTTGGCTTACAGACTCAAACCCAAAACCTTCTAGCTATAAGGTGACATTGCTAACCACCACACCACTGCATAAACTCATAAAACTCATTAAACAATATGAACAACCCAGTGGTGACATTCGGCAGAGGTCGGGATGCTGTAAAATAAAAATTCTTACATGGAAATTATAAAGAGGTCAGTTAAGACTTTTACTATTTATTTCTATAAATAGCATATTCTCATTTATAAATAATAACCTTAATGAATGAGTGGATTCATTCATTCATTCATTCATTCAACCTCAGTAACTGTTTACCCGGGACATGGGTGCTGTGGACCCTGGGGGAAAAGTAAGGATTCATTCTTGACTCGATGTTAAACACTATGCACAAGTAGGGGCAGTTTAGACAAGCTGGCAAACACATTTTTGGACACAAACGCAGATAGCACATGCTCAGGAAGTAATCTGAGCTCAAGATTGAACCAGGGACCCTGCCTGTGGCACCACTGTGCCACCATTCTGATAAAGGCTTCTGGTTGAAATCTGTTTCTAAGACAAATAACAATTGTCTTAGAAACAGCCTACTTGGGAAGTTTAAGGAAAGCCTTCTGGGTGAAGCTCCCTCATGAAGTTGGTAGTGAAGATGCCAGTTAAATTGCACATTAAATATAAAATTGTTTCATTTGTTTAGCACTAGTGATTTGGTCACTGTATAATTCCATTTGTGTTGTGTTATAGTGTTAATGCCTAGTAGATATATAGAGCAAAAATAAATGAAGAGAGAAGCATGAACCTTTAACAGGTTGTGTACATTTGAAATTATATCACATATACACATGGTCACTCACACCAGGCAGGGTATGTGGTAAACTGAGTCTAATATTATATACCTGCTGCTGAGCTAGCATACAAACAGACATGTTCACTCATTCGTTTTCAAGAACCACTTCATCCTGATCAGGATGCTATCTCGGGCATGAGGGAGAAATACACAACTCCATTGCAGGGCTAGAGACATGTTCCATCCATCCATTATCTATACCGTTTTATCCGTCTGGGTTGCGGGGAAGCTGGAGCCAATCCCAGCATCTTCGGGCGAGAGGCGGGGTACACCCTGGGTAGGTCGCCAGTCCACCAC
>JAQQZR010000012.1:15420187-15444183 GCA_030068235.1 Notoglanidium macrostoma
GTACTTTGTATAGCCGAGCTGCAGTCCTAGTAACAGAGCAATGACTTTAAGATCTCCACAGATATTCCAGTTGTACCCGGTATACTAGACGTGCTTCAGCAACAGTTCCATATTCTCATACGTTGTGTGCTGCATAGCCAACAGGTACTGAAGGATAAACATGGCAATTGTATAGCAGAACAGCTTTCAGGCTTAACATTGACGAATCAATGAAGAGACGCCACTCTTACGGGTTGTGATCACAACCCAAGGCCGAGAACAATTCTTCAATGTCACAACAGAAACAGAGCCTGTCGACTTATGCAAAAAAATTTGGTTATATCATGATGTCGGCCTCGAAACACAGAGATTTCTGTACCTTCTGACAGCAAACACCATTCCGGCAGTCTCGAACCCAGCAGCTCGGCTTTTGATTTTGACAGACCCAAATCTCTGACCAAATTGTTCAATTCGGACTGTGTTATCAGATGTGGATCGCCTGATGAGCACGGTTCAAAATCCAGGTCAATGTCACTGTCAGTATCCTGCATTGCAGTTTCTTCTTCTGGTTCATCTAAGGTCCAATCCTCTGGTGGTTTCGGAATTGGAAGACTGTCATGTGGCACGGGTCTCATGGCTGAAGGCAGATCAGGATAGTCAATTGACTTCTTGTTTTTGGCAGAGAAACCAGACACATTAATCAAACAGAAGTAACAGTCTGTCACATGGTCTTTCTGTTCTTGCCATGTCATTGGAACAGCAAACGGCATCGTCTTTCGAATGCCTCTGAGCCAGGCTCTCAGACTGACAGCACATGTCACACAGCAAATGTGAGGCACCCATTGCTTGTCTTGATCACCAATTTTGCAGCCGAAATACAGATGATAAGGTTTCTTCACAAGAGCAGTCATCCAACGTCTCTGAGGCGCAAGTGTATATTCGCCGCAGATATAGCAGAATGTATCGCGGCTGTTACGACATTGGCGAGACACCAAAACGTCTTTAGCATCAAGCTTACTTACTGTTATATTGCTACAGATACTATACTGATACTATACTGATACTATACATACACACTCACTATCTATATTAACCAAATGAGCAGGATCGGTGTATGCAAGCCACCTTTATAGCATGCTGAGACAGCGTCAAGCTCGTTCAGACCTGCCCAGGCATGCCCAGGATGTCAACTTCCACAGAACAGCTTCCACCCTGGCTTGATTCCATGCCTGGACATGCCCAGGCTGCATAAACCGTTGTTGATAAGTCACTTACGCGAGCGAAAAAGTTTGGATACAAATATAAGAAAAAATCATGGCAAAACTGAAGATTTCTCTGAAACGGTACGTGCCGGGTACATTTTGATGTGATATTCGTGATCAGCACACAAAAATCTATAAGAAACCCCCAACAGTGTTCAAGAAGCAAAAACTTTGTTGTGCAGTGTATTTAGAGTTTATTGTATTAGATGTGTCATAAAGATTATATGACAATGCACTGAGTTTCGAGAGATTATGTCTTAGAGGCATCTGACAGTTTAAATACGCAGAACTAATAGTGAATAATTATGCTAGATAGTTCCTTCATACTGTACAAGAAAGCTTATGGAGGCAGCATTGACCTTGAGCTGAACAATTTGCTATTGGCCTACTACTCTCTTTAAAATTGCCCTGGTGTTTCCAAAACGTAATTTCCTGAATTAGGTGATTTATTACTTTTACATCAGCCTGATGGATTGTGCTGTTGGCATAACAAGATTCATGAAGAGATCCTTAGAGATCATGAGCAAAAAATGAACAAGTTAGAGTAACAGTACATATAAACTGAGAAGGGGTCAAATTCCCTCAATCTAAAGTCAGCCTGGTGGTTAATGGGTGGAGGATATCTAAGTAATGTGGCTTGTTTCCAAGAAATCTTTGGGCCTTACAAGACAAACCGATGGCTTGGTTCCAAAAGCAGTGAGAGGAGCTTTAGTCATAAATCCCTCTATCCCAGCCTGAAGAATCAGCATAGCATCGAAGCAGAGCATAACAGGAACAACAAAAGGGTGACATTGGCTTTGTAAGTTTTAGTGCCATGACTCAGGGATGCTCCATTATGCGCCTGTCAAAGAGAGTTAGATGAGAGACTGGACACTTTCATGTCTGGCTTAAAATTTAGCTGATGCTGAAAACGGGATTTTGCCTACACTAATCTCTTCTCTCTATTGATTTTTGCCTTTAATAAGTTCTTGCTAGCAAGCAAAATTTCATAACAGCAAGAATTCTGACAGCCAAGCAAGTAAGACAAAGTCCTTTGTCTGTGGTACTTTGTAATCATGAATTTTTATTTTATGTAAATCCATACACAAAAGAACAGCATCATGCATGAAAGTAAATCCATATATTGTGTAAATCTGCTTGGAGCCTGACATAGCCACACTATTCCTGTTGTATTAGCCCTAATGGTAGCACACTTTTTATAGTAATTAAAAGATTATTGCACATTATACATTAGCGATTTGAAATTTGGTTGGTGTACGTTATGATCTATCTCTAGACTTTAATGAAGTGGTTGACATCATGATTATGCAATATTGATAGCTGATGCAATGAGTATGAGCTCCTAAATGTTGAAGGCAACTTGAAGGCCTTTCCTTCCACCTGACTCCATTCTCTTTTATTGCTGTGGCTCACTGCCCCAATAACTTAGGTTTGAAATGAATTGATTCATGTGAGATTAAAATGCTGAATGTCACCCTGACCCCTATAACTTGTGTGGTTGATGCACCCTTCACCATGGATGGATCCTCCTTCATTTTAGATCACCAGTATATTTGTCATCACCAACTACTTATAACTAATAATTAAAAATGGTCTGTCATTCATTGACATCCTGAATCTGATGAGGCTGGATAGTCTGTTGAAGGTGCAGACTCAATGCAGCAGTTTGAGAGAAGAAAGTAAGATGGTGGCAAGCACATGTCAGTGAGCCAAAAGGTATTCCAGTACCTCTCTGCTACAGTGCCTCTTGTGTGAATTCCAATATTAATACACTTTCAGAAAAATGTTTACTGGACTGTATTTTTCCTTGTTGTTGGGGTGGTACCCTCAAGGGTACACCTTTTGCACCTTTAGTATGTATCTTTTCCCAAGTAAGTTGCATGTAATGTACCTTTAACTTATCTAACTAAATCATTTAAAAAGTATATTATATCCAGGTATACTAGTTCCAGGTGAAAGATGCATATTAAAGGTTAAAAAAAGGTGTACACTTGAGTGTACCATCCCAGCAACAAGGAAGTTTAGTACTATTTTTTTCTGAGAGTGTATATTCTGTCTAGACTGAGATCATGTAGAGTTGTTATTGTGGTGGAATCATGCTACCTCTGCATCCACTGATATAGGAACATGCTACTTAAATAACATGACTTCATTTTAGGATATGGTACTAAACACAACTATCTGGTTCAATGTCTAAGCAGCCTGCTGTTGGTGGGAACCTCAGAATCAACCTCTGTATAAAGCATCTATGGTAAATATAGATTTTTACCCATTCCATTCCAATTTGATTTTGTGTTTTATGGCAGTGAGGGACGATATTGTGATGCAGTGGGTAGCACTAATGACTCGCATCTCCAGGGTCCCTGGTTTGATCCTGAGAAGTGTGTGAAATTTCTGTGCATGTTCTCCGTGTGTCCATATAGGTTTTCCCTGGGTTCTCTGATTTCCTCCCACCTCACAAAAACATGCCAATAGGTTTGTCAGCTATGATAAATTGCCTCTAGGTGTGTATGTGCATGGTGCCCTGTGATGGACTGGTGTCCCATCCAGGATGTTTTCCAGACTCATGCACATCACTCCTGGTATTGGTGCTGGATCCACCATGACCCTGACCAGGATAAGTGCTTACTGAAAGTGACTGCTATCTATGAGATTGATTTGCAAACTGATACAAATCATCATGCAATCTGTTGGACTATCTACTAAAGGTAGAACACACCAAAATTTACAGTCAGCAAGGACATATCACTGCACAGCCAATTTTCTTTTACCCAGAATATAAGAGAAAACCAAAAAGCATTCAGCAATAATGCACATTGAAATTCACACAGGGTTCATCTTCATATTATAGTGCAAACATAGCGGTTATCAGCATAGTTGAGGGTCTATAATACAGTTGTATTCAGTCCTCCGGGGAAAAAAGAGGGAACAATTCATCTCTCCATATAAGGCCAATGGGAATAACAAGCTCTTTCATGTAATACTGTTTGATGTCTAACACACAGTCGTTGCTTATTCTGCTGCTTTTCCGCTCAGATCAGATGGAGACATTTTTCAACCAAGCACTAACCACTAAGTCACCTCTAGATAGAAACATTCTTTGGACCTCAGCTTTATCATTTCATTTAATACTAAAACTTATAGATATCAGGATAGACATTGTCTTACAATTCATAACTCTTAAAACAAATATCCCCTTCACCTTGAGTGCTGATGGAATCCTGTGTAGTGCATATCTTTACACGAGAGAGAGAGAGAACACCTGTTCCTGCACATTCACTCACTTTTACTTGTGTTAGCCCTGAGGGCTTTTGGGAATTGAGAATGTTAACTATTTAAATAGCAGTATGTGACAGCTGTGCACAGAAAGCACTGTCAAGATTATATGTTAAATACTTACCTTGGAGAAAAAAAGTCCGCGTTTACGTGTAAGGATAAATGTAAGGCACCTAACAATAATAGTGCATGAATGTCTGTGTGTGTGTGTGTGTGTGTGTGTGTGTGTTCAGTGGAGGCAGTACCATCATTAAAAAAGTATGTGCTTGTTTCTGCATTCAGCTCTGCCAAGCATTACTGTCTAGTGGAACTATAGCCTTCTAGACAAAAATATTTATATTGAATATCATTCCTGAGTTAATGGCATTGGATCTCAGGAACTCTCCCTGTGGATGAGCCATATCAACAAGCATTCAAGCACTGATACAGAACACACAAAAGAACCGGGTGAATTAGTGAAAAGGTTCATACATCCAGGATTGATTTTATAGAGCATAACAGAGAATGAAAGTATGATCCAGAATGGAATTGGACTCTACGCCACATCCTATTACCGCCATTTGATACAAAGCTTTCATTCATCAAACTAGCCGCAATGAGAATTAAAACATGTGAATTCTACTTAGTGGTTTCTTTAAGACCACTTTTCCCTGCAAATGTTTCCAAACTGACTTTGGATTCTTTAGTCTAAGCTAATCATGGGTAAAATTTAGAGGATTTGAATGAAAGTGATTTTGATAGATTACAGACAAAGCCATGAAATCACAATGAAAGCAATGAGCCCTGACTTTAAACATATTTAATATTTCAGTTTATTATTTCTTCTATCAGTGACCAATTAATCCTGATTAGAGTCACTGTACTAGAAACACAGTCTATCCTGCCAGATCTAGGTGCTAGGTAGAAACTCACCCTAGACACCAATCCATCATACGCACCACACATGCACACATTCATTCACATCTAGGGGCAATTCAGAGTAGCCAATCCACCTACCCACATGTTTAGGATGGCAGAAAAGCATATTCATAGTGCACCCCTGTGATTATATATTATATTAATTTCATGAATTACAATAACATATTAATATAACTGACACTTGCTCTCCAGAGCCTCATCCATTAAGCTGGCATGGCTCGGTGTAGTTCACCCACATCTACAGAGGGGCTTTGGACTTTAATCCCTGATTTTTCCCAGTTGCTGAGCTTCATGGTGAACCACTATACCTCCCCTTTCTGTTATTTAGGCACTCCTGGCTTTTCCCTGGAATGATGTCATGTTTGACTGTTTCCAGTGGAAGGCTGTTACACTGTATGCAAATATACAATACGGTTCATGCTTTGGAATTTTCACTTACCGGAAGTATTGAATACATAGTAGCTATATTAACCCTTTAAATTCTCAGCCCATTATTCAGTTATTCCTTAAAGCATATTATTCAGTAACTACTACAAATTATTCAGTAACTACAGTGAAACTAGGAAAGGTGTGTAATTATGAGAGGAAGGATTGTACGTTTCAACCCTCAGATGACTTCCAGGATTGGTCTTGTTTGTATTTAAGTAGCTAGGTCAGAAATAGATTCATGTGCTTTATGTCTATTGTGTTTAGTTGTAAGAAAATGGAACTTAATTAATTCAACAAGCAAGTTTTTTCCTCACTTGGTTCAGCCCGTTTTCTAAAAAACTAATTTCATCATCAGAAAATTGTAATTCCCAAAATAGTCAACAATTCTCATAACATTGTGCCATTGTACAAAGAACCTAAAGCACTCAAAACGGCAACCACGTGTCAAACCTTACAAAGTCAATCAATAACCAGATCACTCCAAAACCTGCCAAATGATAGAACCCCGCAATGGATCACTGCTTAAACATTGACACAATGAATGTGAATCAAACCTGTACATGTGGGGTTTTTTTTTATGGTTCTGCTGGAAATACAAACATAGATAATCTATATGGCCAAAAGAATGTGGATGCTGACCATCACACCCATATGTGGTCAACTAAACTACTGCCACAAAGTTGGAGGCATATGATTGTGTAGGATGTCTCTGTATGCTGTAGCTTTACAATTTCCCTTCAGTGAAACTAAGAGGCTCAAGCCTGTTTGAGCACAACAATGTGCACAAAATGAGCTCCATAAATCACATTTTGCCAAATGTAGAGTGGAAGAACTCAAGTGGCCTACACAGATCCCTGACTTCAACCTCACTGAACACCTATGGGATGAACTGGAACACTGACTGCACTCCACACCTCCTCACCCAACATCAGCGCCTGACCTCACTAATGCTCTGGTGGCTGAATGAGCAAATCCCCACAGCCATGCTTCAAAATCTACTGGAATGAATCAATCAGACAACATGAGGTGTGCTCAAAACAATTGTAAGTAAATACCTTATGTCTCTTACCCTTGTTCCTTCTGACCAGAACTCTGTATAGTTATCCTGTTATCTTAGATAGCATGCTGTCTATGGCAGACAGACTCACAGAGAATATATGAAACATATCAGCACTCTTAAAGCCAAAAGGTTTTACTAGGCCTCAGCATATTGACTTTTCCGTCCTTCTCTGGTCTGAATACTTTACCACCAGAGGAAGGCTAAGGAACAAAAAACAAATATACTGTATGAGTTGGTCACACACCATTGCTTCGAGACTTTAAATGTTGTCTTATGCAATGACCACTTAAAAAGGAAGCAGTAATATGCAGTACCGTGTAAGTGATGGGGTGTTTAGTACTGTTGAACACCTGTTCTCATTTATATTATCGAGGTAACAGAAGCCCAGTTTAGCTGAGACTGCACTTTTCCACCTGCTACAGCTGTGTTTACACTGTGCTTGGTTGCATGGTAGTAGTGCGGATCTCAGGTGAAATATTCACATGCATTCCCATTCCCCTTTTCTTGTCCTCTTCACCACTTGCCATAACAACTCACATCTGACCATGTTGTTTTTCTCTTGCAAGGCCATGTTCTTGTGCCTGTCTGACATTTACCTCTTGCTCCAGTATCACAGGGAATTTACATGTGCTTATGTTGGTTCTATTACCATGTGGCCTACGCTTATGAAGTGGAATTGACAGCAAGTATGTACATTTGAGTTTTCAACTGTCAGAAGCTTACTGACAAGGTTACACCACACCGGCCTCTTCTTTTCTCCAAACACAGTGCTCGATGTTAAAAGTATTTTGCATTCAATGAACTGTCGGTTCAAGCGGGAAATGAACAGTTAAACAAGTGTTCACTATTTTGAGCAGCATGCCATAATTACATAAAATTCCACTCTCTGCAATGACAATTGCATTTTTTCCCCACAAAATATGCTTCAGCATTTGCATTTTATACAAAAACAAGTACTGAAATAGCAATTAGACCACTTTTGCAGTTTTGATAAGGATGTTAGCATTTTGAGAAAGCTACTGAGAAAAATTACGAATGCAAGTTGCTCCTATGATTTGCATGCATCATTATTTGATACAGTTCCCACACTGGTAAAGGAATAGACCAGATGAGATAAAATACTTGTTCTTAATTAAAGCAAAATATCAGATCCTCTGGTATCTGTGGAATGCTGGAGTTGAATGTCCTACTTTTATACACACTAGGGGATAACAATAAGACTAAGAGCTCCATTTTTATAATCATGACATGCATGCAAAAATGAGGCTTAAGATTGTGGGTAGCATAGCCACCTCAAACATCCAGAGCTGCTTGCACAGTCCTGAGCTCGGGTTACTGCCTGTGTTTCGTATGTTCTCCTCATGTCCATGAGGGTTTCCTCTGGGTCTCTAGTTTCCTCCCACCTCTCAATGCACCTAGGGGTGAATGTGTGTGCATGTTGCCTTACGATGGAGTCCTGCACAATCCAGGGTGAATTCCTGCTTTGCACCCAGTGTTCATGGGATAGGATCCGGATCCATGATGACCTTGACTAGAGTAAAGTGGGCACACACACACACACACGCACGCAGTGCAAAGGCTAATGGCATTAAAAAGTATCATTTACACTTAATAGACAAACTTGTAAAGTATTTATACATCCCAAAAGCCTTGTATTTATACTTTTCGAACAATCTCACATCCTGGAATATTGTGATTAGACAGCAGACATCCCTGCTTACCCTCACTGCATCCACAGTCTGCATCAAAATCCTGGAACATGCCCAATGTGTAACATTAATTACAGCTTCACCAGCAACAAAATAGGGAAGATGATTGTACACAGCCGAGTGAGTATAATACAAAATAATATTTTTGACCAGCACATTTTTACCTAATGAGTTTATTCCAAATCTTTGAAGACCCTGAGCCCTCACCTGGCAACTTCTCCAGATGTCTCCCATGGCTGTGGGTTTCCTGATTTCCTGTGATTTTCCATTGTGTCATTCCATACACTAGATTTTATAAATTGGTTCATCCTGCACTTTTCTGTCAGAATTTAAATGCTGTCCTCCCCTATTTGTCACTTTAGTGAGAGAAATAAAATGTTTATGGATCTAAAAAACATGACATGCACATATTGCTACAGCATCTGTGTGTGTGTGTGTGTGTGTGTGTGTGTGTGTGTGTGTGTGTGTGTGTGTACACTACTGGGTGGTCTTATTGGTAGGTGGGCTTTAGCTTTAGCACATTTTATGGATCTCTGTAGGCATTTCGTCACACAACCTTCCAGCAGTTCACAGTCTGACTCCAAAACGCACACCAACCACAGGAAATAACAGTCCAATTTTCCACTTGTTTTCCACACTGCTCTGTTCACCCCAGTTTCCTGAATAGACACCTATACACACATCATCTCTACACAGCCTAGACAGCCAAACCAGCTACTGAACTTACACCATAATGTGTTGGAAATATAATACAAAAATGTATACCTAGCACTGTTGAATTTTCAATTCTGATTGGCCAGAAGGTGTTAATTAATATTCTTTAACAGCAGCTCTGATAGTAGTATAGGTTGTAATTCAAATCACAGGTTTATTTTACGGCAATTAATCTAATATATTTTAATTTCGATAATATATATATATAATATAACTAATATATATATTATATATTAAGCCTCATAATAAAAATTTATTCAACACCTTTATATAATATAATAAAATATAAAGTTATTGATATAGTGAAGTTTTCCATAAGGATACGCTTATTTAACATTTAAGGACGGCATCTCCAGTGTCAATATCTTTTCTGACATGGGAGAGTCTTCAGGAAAAAGGACGTGTTTTCCGGTTTCTAAGTTGCTTCTGGTCTTGTCTTTGGGCTTAACTTCACATGAGAGAAAAAAGAGAGGCTGCTGAGTGACCAACTGTTTCAGCTGCTTTTATGTAAGTGATAAAGGGAGCTAGCTCCTCTCACAAGTATTTCACAACATTAAATGTAACTATAAGTGGATAAAAGCACAATGTGTTATGAACAAAGAAAAGAATTCAATCATTGTCACATTACTCTGGTATAAGAGTCCTGCATTTATGGGAAAATGATCAGGCCCTAATGTTTTAATTATTTTCCTGCAACTGCACGTCCAGTCATGTTTTACTTTAATACATTTATAACAAGACTTTGTTTACATTTTCACATCCCTGTTGAAGACTGTAGTCATGTTGAGTAAGTCTCACCCACATCAAATGAACACCCACACAGCCACAAGCTTATTATTCTGTTATTGATATTGTAGTATATAATTCTGTAATTTCTGTGAATTATTCAGTAACTTCAGTGAATCCAAGGAGCAACGGCATGCAGTTACAAGTGTGAGGAATGTAAGTTTGGGTGTTTATGGCGTTAATCAGATTTAATCTTTTACTAAATATTTTGCTCTTGTAGATCTGTTTTGGTCTTAACTGTTAACTTAGCATTTCGATCTTGTCTGCTTCTCTGGCTATCTGGTATCATGTTTCTGTTTATGAGGACATTTCGTCCCTGCAGTTTTGCTTTTAAGGCCAGTTATCTATGGTCTCTGCTTGCTTTGAAGTGAGTCTTTAGGGGGATCCCTCTGCAAATCTCACACTCAATCAGGCACTTATGAAATAAAGCTTCAACAAGAGGGAAATTTTGTCTGGATCTCAGGAAGACACTTGATTCTTTTGTTCTCTTTAGTGACGAGCAACAAAAGGAAGATGGCTTGACTATCTTTTAACAGAAATACGCTGTTAATCTGCAAGCCAACAAGAAAAACAAATGCTTGTTTATTAAAAAAAATATATTTTAAAGCTAGGCATCCTAAAACATTTGAGCAGCATTCATATAAGACGTTTTATGCTGCTAGTTTCTACAGCTGAACTTTTTTTTAGCTGTCAATCCTAAGGAACTGAAGTACAGACTGGATTTAAATACAGTACATAGTATTTACTCATGGCTTCCCTTCAGCATACAGTGTATATCATTTAACATAACATGGCAGAAATATTATGGAACGGAAAGACACAAATCATTTCGACCTAATCCCCACTTCTAGTGCTTGTATTTGCATTGAAATTCAATAAATCCTCTCCATGTATATTTTACCCAATGGTCAACTGTGGTGTTTCCATTTCTCACTTAAAATGGCTCAGTTTTGTTTAAAATAAGTCTTTTTATTATACCTATTCAACAAAATAACTCCTTTTTTGGTAGAAATCCTTTAAATGTACATGAATTGGAGATTTTGTTTAGGCATTACGGCTTTACGATGAATTTACATTATACCTTTGTTCCTAACTGTTTAAAACTACTTGACTTTAATTTCTATATACAAACATTTATTCTTGAAGTTCAGTCCTGTTTTGAGAGTTCTGGTCTCTTATGCCAGGCTTTCCATTCCCCTGGTTAGCAGCAATAAGATATTTTATATATATATATATACTGTATATATATGTTACTTGCTCTGTCAGGATAAATGAAGTACAACTCTCTTGCCCTATTACAGATATGCAGATTAAGTGATCATACATCAAGGTAGCATTCCTTATCTTTATTAACCTAAAATCCAGGGAATCTGCTTAAAATCAGACATTAAAATTCCTTGTGACAACAACGCTTTTAGCTTTCAGATGCAAAGCTGCCCAGTATCTTACCTCCTACAATATAACATACTACACAAAGGGAGCTGAAATACTTTGGAAAGTATTTTCAGATCGAAAAGGCTGCTTCTAAATGGCATGCTACAGTTGCAGAATACTACTATTTGGCATGGTCCAACTGAGATATTATCAACTGCCCTCAAAAACAAAGAACAGAGAGATCACGTGATAAGATTTCCATCCCAAACTACATGCATCAATCACTAAGACAGAGTCTGACTGTTACCTAGCACATGCAAACATGTGGAAAACAGTCTCATTCCTCAAATAGTTGCGGCCTTTGTAGAGGTTCTCATTGTAAAGGCTCATTGTCACGACAGATGCTGTCTTTTAGGCTGGAACCTATAATACAAAATGCTTACTGTGTAGTTTACAGTATATTTGGCTTAATTTGGAACATGGGTATACATATAACAAATACTCAAATTTGGCACTGAAGGAAGAACTGGAGCACAGACCAGTACAATGATGCCCTGCTACAAGCAAATCACTTAATTCCTTCTGCCGTGTTGTTGGGATGTTGTGTTAAATGTATGACGGAAATTTACGATTTGTCCTTGACCTTGTTACACTGTTTGGCCGAGAAACACTACAGGGCAGAGATCAAAGCAGCATGAACGAGAGCCTTTAATTTGTACAGCCATCCATCTTCTCTACAGTCAACAATGGACTATGTAGTATTTCAATGAGGTAAAAAATGTTCTTCATCTCTCATTGGGAAGCTGGTATTTTACCATTTCGGCCCACTCCTCAGTCCAAATGACTATGGAAATAAAACATCTGTAAAAAGGGTAAAACTAATGACTTGTTTATTTTACCACTTTTTCGTACATATGAGAATTTATGTCGTGAACAATGAACCTTCCCATGTTATAGTTTCATGCAGTCCGTGTTTTCCATTATACAATTATCAGCCTGTTGTGCCCATCTGAAAATGTTTAATTTCTACTCAGATCCCTAGAATTTCCTGGAGAACACATTTTCCATCATTTCTAGGCTAATGATTGGGGAGTGCATGGGGAAAACCCATAAAATCCTTTTACAACTACCTGGACTGAAACATTTAAGTGTGCAATCAGGAAAAAAAAAAGATGCAGGCCAATACGTGAAAACGATCCATGTAGATGGGCTGTAGCTACCCAGAGCACAAGTACTCTGACTGTAGCTATAAAGGTTTCCAGCCTTGTATCCAGCAAGTAAATGGAAGGGATGGACATCACTAACCTGAAGTATATGAAAATTCACAAAAAGTGGTCTAATTGGTTTATGTAGTTTTAGACGGACAGTTTAGAGTGCAAAGGGAATGGTCAGTGATGATTTTGAAGACGAGTTTGCTTATTGTTTTCTGTGGGACTGTGAATCCGTTACACCACACAGCACCAAATTTTTGGACACATCTGCTTATAGTTATTCCTCATGATCTTAAAGACATTCTGATCGAATGTTTTATACTTTAAGCACATAAAGGCTCAGGACCCAATGTTTTTTAATAATAGCCATTAAATAATATGCATTAAAGTTATGGAATTATAGGTTGTACATTTAGAGTCACATCTATACATAAGACAAGAATATGCTCCCTACCACATGTTTTTTTTTTTTTTTTTTTTTAAATCTTCAAAGTAACATTTGCTTTTTAGGGATAACAAACACCTCGAAGTTGCTCAGGACATATTAGGAGAGGAATGAGGCAGGGCTCTCTGTAATGAAACAGCCTGCCAAGTCACCCAAACGTTAAACCAATCGAGCTGCTCTGCATGGAGTCGGATCAAAAGGTTTGAACGTAGTGTCTAGCCAGCTCTAAATCCTTTGGGAAGTCCTGCAAGAGACACGGCAGAGCATTTCTCAGGGACACCTGGAAACACTGACCACTCATATGGAGAAAATGTGTGCATCGGTTAAAGAGGCGTTAAATATGAAAGCGATTTCGAAATGCTTGGTGTTCCCAAAGTTTTGACAGGCAATATAAACATCATTTATATGTATATTTTTTAAAATGTCGCCCCACCAAGTAGTTCTTAGAAATGCGGCCAACAGTTGCTCAGTATTTATGGGACATTCCTCAAGACTGTTGGAAGAACATCATGGCTGAATTCTAAAATACATAAATGTTTAATGTTCATTGATCACAGCATAATTCCATTTATGTCACAGCACCATTGAATTCTCAATTTCGAAGGGTCAGGAAGTGTTGATGAACTTTCTGTAACAGCGTGGATCTTACAGTTATATGAATGGATTTATTCTAATATATTATCATTTCTGTCGTAGTAAGTAATTCACAAGGATTAGTACTTCTGGATGCTCTATATGAATAGATAAAGAATATATAGAATTGAAGACATGGTGAAGTTTTATGAAAGGAGGAACTTATAGAGTTTAGCTTAGTTAGAAGACGTTTCTAGCATCAGCGCTTTGTAACAGTCAGAGGTAAAGCTGTAACTTTTCTTTACATGGAAAACGCTTCAGGATGGAAAGCTTTTCGATTTCTCGGTAACATGACATGCTACAATTTGTTTGTTAATAAATAAAGCATTGTTAGCACTGGTACAATTGCTGTGGTATGAGAGGAATAAAACCCTTTGGTATATATGTGGTTATATTTTACTATAACAGCATACTCCATTGTGTTTAATTCCTTATTTATTATTTGAATACTTGATTCTGATTGGTCAATTACAACATTCCACTAGCTCTTATTTCGGTATAACAGATGTTTCTATGCATGGCATCATTAGCAGAAGCAATACAATCATTTTTAAATCAATAAGATCACTTTAAATTAATATTTTGTGTCAAATGATTAATTTCTTTAGTTTGTATCCATGTAATAAGCAGGATAATGTACAGCGAGCCAGTAAATAAAACCCTACGAGGATTTGTGTCGGGGTCTTGTTTGAGATTTATTTCGCAATAATGACTGTTTAATGCATTATCCCTTATTTATATTATAACATAGATCTATGTCCATGGATCCTCGCCCCCCAGTTTTATGATGCATTTAACAAGTGAATGCTACCACAATATAGACAATAAGAATGGACCTGCATCTTTCCATGCTATTTCTGCTCTATACACTCATTGGAAGTCAGGAACATGATTAAAATGGAAGGTTGATGTAGTAACCCAGGCAGCAGCAGGATCCTAACTTGGCCAAATAAGAGCTTTCCATCATTGTTCTAATGCGCCAGCACCCTGAACAAAAACAGACATACACTCTGAAGGCTAAACAAATTATGCACATTTCACTAAAACCACAGAGAAAAGACTTCTCACTTGTTGCGCAGATCAGCATCTTAAACCAATCAAAAACATAAAGAATGCAGTGTGTGCGGAAAGGAAATTAGTTACATAAAAATTAAGTCATAGGCCGGTAGCCTGCAAATGTACACACAGTGCAGCTGATTTTATATCACATCTGACTTGACTTAATTTATCAATGTTTCAATGGTGAATGAAGGGCTAAACATAGACAAGTATATAATAGAGCCTAAGAAGGGTGGAATAGACGAATACAATTACACATACTGCCTTGCCTGGTCTTTGCTATTAAAATCTGTACAAAGATCTTACTAATCTCAAGTTTATGCCATGAGAGAAATTATTTGAAGCATGTTTCCTTTTGAATATTTCTTTATCTTTTCCTATCGCAAAGCAATGAATTTGCGCTTATTTTCAGTGCACAGTCCCTTTAAAGTCTCTGTTTATTATTCAGTCACTCATGATAAAACACATCACTCAGTACAGTGTGTGCAGATATGAGAGTGAGGAATACAAGTCTGGATCCATCAATGGCTCCAAACATATCACAATACTGTATACAACATTAAAACCGTTTATAGTAAAAGTCAGAATGGGAATTTTCACATTTTAAATAACTGATAATAAAACTCATGGCCTAATCTCTGTAAAGCCGTGGCTAGGGTCACAAATGTGCCTTACAACCCCTTAATCACTAGTACAGGTAAACTAGGGTTTGGGGAGTATTATGGAGTATTAGATCTGCCTCAAATCCAGCCTTAGTCACCTGTGTTTATGAAATTGAGATATAAGCCTTTGCAAAATATTGTGTAAAGCCCTACATTATTAAACCCTTATGTTGAAGTGGACAACAGTTTACCTACAATCTATCTGATATCATGTTTTTCATAGTTTGACTATTAACTCTTCATCCGTTGTTAATAGATACTGAAATTAATCTAATATGTCCTATTATAAACTTATAATAAACCAAATATAAGATTATTAAACCTATTTCTAGACACATTTTACACAATTCAGCTGGAACTAAGCTGGATCTATTGGCAGATAATTCTTTAATTTTAACCATTAATTTCTTGAAAGAAACAAAATGATCTGCCAATAGAATAGGAAAATGAAATGCTTGAAATGAGAAAAAGCATCTAAAAACAGGCTGACTTATCTTTTATTTGATTTACATTTCATAATAAGAACTATCAGATAAATTTGCTTATATTCAAGGTATTTTTACTATTTTTTTGTTGTGTGGCAGTTCATAAAAACATACACGCCTCGGCTGGAATTTTAACCTTGTGCACCTGCACATCGGATCATAGACAATATATCCAATGCTAAAGACATACCATGGACCTAACATACAAAAATAAAGACGTAATGTGTGCTTAACGCTGCACATTACGGGTTACTGGTCATGAGACTGCATATTGCTGACCTCACCTGACCCTCACCCCTGTCAGATGTAAACATTACCTCACTATCTACAGAGTTCTTATCTATGACTATCCATGCATCCCTATTTTCAGTTACCATGACCCTCCTATAACCTCAGAGGCCGTGCGTGTAACTCAAGCCAGCGCAGACTGAATAAAGCTGGCTCCCTCACAGAACATCAAAGGGCAAAGGTATAGCTCCGGCTTTCACACACTAATTTGGTGTGTTGTTGGCTGATTAGACATTCAAACAAAGCGTTCAGAAGAACCCTAAGAGGTGATTTTTTTTTCTACAGCAGCACAAAAAAAAAAAAAAAACCATTTTATATTACAAAACCCCCCCAAGTGCTAGATTAAAATAACTGCCCTAGTTCAGTCAGTAACATTTTATTTATGTTAGCAAAAGATAATGTGTCAGTGCTCAATTGAAGGCCTTAATGAGATGCTATTCCTGTACCATGGGCACTGAATCATCAGAGAACAAACTGCAGTCTGACCCTGGAGCTCCCTTGATGGAGAGGAATGTGCCTGGGAGAGGTCAGAAAATAGCGTAACAAGATAAAATCTGATTCTTTGCTTTACAGAGTGCCACCCAGAGCTCTAAACCCTATCACTTTAGGCACACCCTCTCTGCATCCTGTAAGCCAAAAACTCTCTGCGGAGCAGAGAACGGGCTGATAGCCCTCAGACAAGAGGAGCCTCAGAGAAGCCGCAAGGCAGCCAACAGCGCCATAATTCTCTCAGCAGGAAACCAGCATGCTAGAAGTTTAGCTCACCTTAAAGTACGTCTTAAAGTTGTTCCACGATACCTCAATACCGCTGGAAATGAAGCCAGATGAGGACTTCTGCTGAGATGTATAACAGCAATCTTTGCCAAGAAAGTTATTAACTTGTCAGTGGGTGTTTATTATTAATTTACGTTTTGATATGCATCGCTACACGTTGGAACGATTAAACAGCTAGTCTTCTGAGAATGTTCATATGGTTACAGTTCAAATGTATACAAAAAAATTTGAATTAAATGTTAAAATAGGATTAATGTTCATGTTAAAATAAAGCCTTACTCTTACTCCAGTTAATACAGAAAGCCCTTTCAGCATCGGATGGAAAAAATACGAAGCACGTTTCTATTTTAAACATAAAATAGAATCCATGTGATATAATTCCCAGGAGAGAAATGTCCTGTACAAACTCAGCAGAAGCATTTACAGTACAACAGTGTCCTCTCTTTCTCTTTTTCTGTGAAAAGCTCTCAGAACTAAGACACCTGTTTCCACTTTACAGGACATACCAGAAACCACTTACCTAAGCCAATAAACTCACTAATCCCCAAGAAATACAGCAACAGCGCAATCACAGAGACAGGTCGTGGCAATAGTTTTTCATTGTGCTTAGAAAAGCTGTACTAGTTTCCTACACTACCTGCGTTGCCCAGAACTCTTTACAAGTAATAAATATAACCCTAGTGGAACATCATTCTGATAGATACATTATTTCAAATGCTCCCTGATAAATAATCATGCTTTTCATAGTCCTCATGTTAACTTCATTTTTACAAAATATTTTTTTAATCTCACTTTTATAAAAGAAACTTCAGAACTCTGAGATTAGCTCCTTAAATACAAGGTCTAAGTCTTTTGGAAATACATGTCCACGAATGAAACAGTGCAGTAATAATATACTGCAGGTGTCTAGCTGTACGAGTATACAGTAACCCACAAGGCAATCCATCACCACCACTCCCAGCGATAGAGATCTACAGTATATTCAGTGTCGTGCTTTGCCACAGGGAGAGATCTCAGAACAGAGCGAAACAACAGGGTCATATGAGACAGTCTCAAGGCTATACAGCTGTTTCTCCACAATAAGGCTCCGCATTTGACTTGTTCCTATGTGGAGTTGCATACTTGTCACTCATTCTTTGAACAAAAGTATCAGTTCAGTTGTTTTCCCTAGCTGCCATTCAGCAGAAAATACTTAAGGCTCAGGTGATGAGAGACAAAGAGTAGCTCCCGCTCTTCCAGGGGAAAAGAATCCAGGGAGTAACTGCGGTGTAGTTACCTCTGAAACACGCTTTTTCTAATAACACTTAATTATATCTTGTCTAAAAAAGATCTAAAAAAGATGAAACAGAACTTGAAAACTAAAAGATTCACATATGCCTTAAAACTTAGCACTTAACAAAACCCACTATGTAGGATTCAACCACCTGAATGCCCCTCTCTTACCCCTCCCTGCATTAGAAGCTGGCCGTCAGGTGCCCAAAGCATACGTACAAGTATTTAGCGGTAGTGGTAGCTCAGTGGTTAAGATGTTGGCCTAATGATCGGAAGGTTGTGAGTTCAAATCCCAGCACTGCCAAGCTATCTCTGCTGGGCCCTTGAGCAAGGCCCTTAACTGCTCAATTGTATAAATGAGATATATGTAAGTTGCTCTGGATAAGGGAGTCTGCGAAAAAATGTAAATATTCACATTTCCTTGCTGTTTTGTGCTAAATAATAAGTATGATTCTCATTTTTTCAAAAATTTGCATTTTCAAATTAGTTTGAGAGTCAGCATTAGCAAACACTGCTCTTATTCCTTCTTCCTAGTCTTCCTTTCTTCTTCTTTGTCATCCTCCCGGATTCATGCTGCCACTTGTAAAAATGCAAAACTTAGAAGGCGCTCTCCAGATGTTTGTCCGCTGTAGTGGCTCGACATAGCGGCTGTGTAGAGGTGGACCCGCTGCCTATGTAGATATAAAGGGCTCATTCTAAGCATATGAAAACACAATGATTCATAATGACTGGGAAATTGACACTAATGAAAACATACTTATAAATTTCGTAAAAATATTACAGAATATATACTCCATTTCTGCTCATACATACCTTCGAAATCCTAGACCTTTACCATGCCTTATTATTTAATATGAGCCATATTTTCAGGTTCAGGGTGCAAAGGTCAAGCAGTGACCTGGTGTAAGAAAGGACAGAATGCACTGCTACTGCTGCATCTGTCTTTCCATGTAAAAACCAAATATTTGAAAAAAGGAGTTGACATTGTACATAACGGCTTATAATTAGAGTTTAGTTATAGATTATATTGTACATTCATTAAACTGGATTGTCAGAAAGGGGAGTTAAGGTCAGAGCATTAGGTCAGAAAAATGCCATGTTGGCATTGTGTGAAGAGGAGGTCTCAAGAGTGCATTCATTTCTGACCTTAAAAATAGCTGCAACTAAGCACAAACAGGCTAAAACTGGCATCCTGACAACAAAAATAGCAAAATGGCACCATTATCTAGCAAATTATGCTTGCACGAAGATTGAGCCCATAGTCTGATGGACATTATCTTAATGTAATTCACAATCCAACATACAAATGGCCATAGCTTGTCAGGGGCATATAGGGCAAGTTCAGCACAAATCATGGCTAGCAGGTAATTAAATATTTATACAGTCCTTCCTGGTGCAAACAAATATGGTTTTGGGGTCAACAAGACCTGCTGTAATGGTGATTATAAAAAAAAGTGCTTGCCCGTAAACTAAAATAGCACTTCTAAAACAGAGCCCTTATGGTGTGTAAATAGAGACCAGACACAGTAGGGCAGGAGAAAAATGGGATTCCTACTCGGTTCTGTCCCAGAACTGGCAGCGAGGTTAATCCCATTGCCATTGAGAGTTCAGAGGGATTAAGAGTTTATCTCAACCTGCTCCAAGAGGAACGGCACCCTTAGCAGACGGAAAACCCTGAGGGAGAGAGAATTGAGCATGCAGGCTATTCCCTCTCTGTTGGGTTCTGCCCTAAAGCTTTGTGTGTAAAATTGAGGGCCAGCTGTCACACTCCACTGTCTCAGAGCGTCATCCGGGACACGTCTGCTCCGTTTGTTTACAAAGATTGGCGTCATGGTGAACGCAATGGGGATCAAAGCCAGAGGGATAAGCAGAGGAGTCTGACCCATGTGTTTCAATTTGTCATTATATCAAATTATTTCTGATATATCAATATATCATTATATCAAAGTCTACATTTTAAACATTTCAGAATGTCTGATATGTTTTTTGCTGTTGCAGCCTATCCACGTCAAGGTTCAACATTTTGTGCATTCTGAGACTCTTTCCTGCTCACCATGGTTGTAAAGAGTGAATATATGAGTTACTATACCCTTCCTTGGAGCATGAACCAATCTGGCCGTTTTCCACTGAACTCTCTTATCAATTAGGCGTTTTCACCCACAGAACTGTCTCTCACTCAGTGTTTTTGTCTTTCGCATCATGTTGTGTAAACTCTACAGACTGTTATGTGTGAAATTCACAGCAATACAGCAGTTTATGAAATACTCAAACCGGCCCTTCTGGTACTATCATCCATTCCAGAGATCACACTTTCTCATCATTCCGATGTTTGATGTGAACATTAACTGAAACTCTTGCCCTGGATCTGCATGATTTTTTTTTTTTGCATCGTTCTGCTGCCACATGATTGGCTGATCAAATTATTGCAAGTGTACTGGTGTTGCTAATAAAGTGGACGGTGAGTGTATGTAAGGAATGAATTACAGGACAATAATCAATGTGGTGTAATGCTGATTCCACTCCAAATTTGCTTATTTTCCAATAACAGCATGTTTTATTCCTCTTATACAGCAGCAGTTGCCAACAATGACAATTATTGATTTATTAAAGAACAACATGCCGTACTTTTAACTGTTTATACTTACAAATGATGGAACATCACTTATATTGGAACGGCTGTAAAAAGTCATTCTCTCACCGGCCTTTGTTTTGCATCGGTCTTGAAATTAATTATTTGACACGCATCTTGCCATGATACTGACGAACCAGAAAGACTCGTGCATTGAGAAACTTACTGTTACAAAGTGCAGACATTGAGGACTCCTTCGACAAATGTTAAATAAACATCTCCTTACAGAAAGCATCATCGTATCAACAATTATACATCCTTGTTAAATAAGCTTTTTTTTTTTTTTTTCAAGGAATGTGTTTACTATTAGCCGTAGATTATGTGGCGTGTTTACCGTACAAGTCCCTGTGAATGAGATGTTATTACAGGACTGATAATGTATTAGAATTAAAATAAACATGCGATTTGCAATATAGCCTACACTAATGTCAGAGCTGCTGTTATGTAAAATTAATCAACACCTTCTGGCCAATCCGTATTGAGAATTCAGTAGTACTGTGGTGTGATCAAATGTAATGCTTTTGTTCATCAATTTAGATCTCTTATCAATGTGGCAGCAGCAAGGTTGAGCTGAAAAGCCTGTAACCAGGTCCTTGAAGCATTTAAACAGCTTGATAAAGTTAATCTGACATAATAGGTCTTGATCAAACAGCATTAGGCTTGTATGAGTTGCAGCTTCCAAACAGCCATACAAGAGGCAGTGAAAAGGGCTGGATGAGGTCCAGCTCTCTCAGGAGTGAAGCACTACACCTGCATGGTTATGGCAGGAATGACAAACGCTCTGGACCTTCACTGCTGCTGGGTGGTCGTCGCACTTGACTCTGCTAGCTGGGAAGAGCCACAACAGCTGCTTTCAAAAACCAAGATCTATATTCGCAAGATAATTACATATTTTCACACCAGCCAAAAGAACAGCAGAAGGTTTGTGTATTTAGATCTTTAGCTGTGTCTTCCTCCAGCACGGTCTCCTGAGGCTGATGCTTGAATGAAGACAGATGAAAAGATATGGCTCCTGGGACTGTATCAACAAGCAAATATGCAGTGTTTTACTGCCGGCCTTATTAATGAACCAATGAACAGTCTGGTGTTTTATCACGTTTGTGTCCCAAACGCATTGGAATGCTTTTATACCACAGATGTGCCGAGAGATTGTGATGATTTGGCACAGATGTTGTACATTTAGTGCTGGACTGATGCTTCTGCAGAATTGAAGGGTTTGCTAAAGTTTGCAAAACATGCCTAAACAAGGACATAAATATAAATATAAATAAAGATATAACAAAGGATTTCTTTATTGTCCAGACTAAAATGCTTTTTTTCTTATCTCTCCAATTCATGTCCACATGGCATACATGGTTACCTCTGTTCACAGTAGACATTACATTGATACTAACATTTAAAAATGCATGAACTTTTGGATACTTTTATAGTTACCATGTGTAGATAAAACGGCACTGGCTCAAGTGAGAACGCTTTGTCCAAGCATTTTCACATCCAACGTTAATCATATCCAATCTGTCAACATTCGTCTCATTAATGTTCATGAAATCTTTCCCAGATAGCACACTAATATGGATGATAAAATGTAATACTATAATCTTTTTAAGCCACTGGTAGGTGAGGAGAGGGGGGAAAAGCCAGTTGTTATACTCATCTTCAGGACACGTGTGCCCCACAGGGGTTTAAGCTCCAGTGTAGTCCACACCCTGCTCTGACCTGGAAGTGAGATATACTTTCAACAGTGCCTGGGATGGATGAATTCCATCCTTTCATCCTGCAAGAAAGAATAATTTGGGATTTCTGTCAGTCCTCCCTTATTTTCTTCCCCCTGCTGATATGCTCCAAAAAGCCTGCAGACATCAGTGAGTGATGTTAGCTTGTGTTTTGTGTCTACGTGCTGGCATGGGGCCTTTCTTTTTTCAATTCTGCACACATGGAACCAAGCTATGCTAGAGAGAGATCTCTAACGATGTGTCAGTTTCAGCCATACAGCTGAATATTTAGTATTAAAATGATTATAGTTTCAAACAACCCATTTTTCAAGTGTCACTGTCAGTTTTAAGTAGCTGTTTCTTGAAACCAATAATGTGAAGTGTTGAGTGAGGACTCTCAGCTCTCAGTCATGGTTCATTCGTTCATTACCATGTTGGAATCATACCAGAGTTTTTCGAATTTAAGGGATCTATAATAAAGATTATTCATTATTATATTATTAGATTATTCATTATTATATATTATTATATTATTAGATTATTATAACACTTTATTTGAGCTTCTGGTGGATGTAATTTAATATGAATACATTACTCAGTATGAACGGATAATATGTTCTAAACAAATACAAATACAGATATGGATAGGAGAATGGGACAGACATGACTAGGATGCTCATCATGCTTGTTTTTAAAGCTTCCAGAAGACTTCACGGGACAAGAAAAAGATAATGAAAACAGGAGATTTTTCTTTCATGAAGGCAGGAGCAAGCGTGAATCTCAGCTAGGACTTTCATTCATTTATTAATCCTTAGTACCTGCTTGGTCAAGCTTGGTTTAAGTTAGCTTGCTAGATTGCTTAGATCTTAGGAAAAGAACCAAATGCATTAGAAAATACCATAGACTGGTACAAACCATTAGAGACCGATTACAGTCCGACTATTTCTACCTCTGTTTAAACAAGCAAACAACCTCCATGCCTGCTTAGAAAGCAAACCTGGAGAGTTAATGTAAGGTGCGCTCAACTTGACTCAACATGACATAAAACCTTTTATGTGATAATATATTGCTGTGTTTTTACATGAAAGAAAGAAAAGAACCATAAACTCTGGACTGTTTCAGACTGTCATTTCTGTATCTTTTTCAAACGACATATATCAAGTTATTATTTGGTCTTGAACACGTTCAGGAAGTATTGTGAAGTATATAGAAGTATAAAGTGTCATCTTTTCTGTTGGGATGTACACTACCAGTCAAAAGTTTGGACACACCTTCTAATTCAATGTTTTTTTCTTTATTTTTATTACTTAAAAGACACT
>JAQQZR010000012.1:15453640-15465722 GCA_030068235.1 Notoglanidium macrostoma
TATATATAAGGCAATAAGATATTTTACACCGTCACACGAGTTCCTGTTTTGACGTTTAGCATGTTTGAAAGAAGCCGTGCAGCACCTTTGCTCGTTGGTATTTTAATATGAGGTATCCACTTCAGTGGGGAGAGAGAGACCACAGACTTCTGCTCTGTTTACATACTTGTGAAGCCACTGACAGATTCCCGTCAGAAGATCTGCGAGGAAAGCAGCTTTGCTGGCACGGCTACAGCTTGCCCTCAGGAACTGAGCCCTACATGCTTCCATGAAACCCTGAGATGCCTGTCGATCCCCTAAAGGCTCTTATAGCATTGCTGGAGGAGCATCGTTTCAAACACACAGTTTCAGGGCTGTTATAGATCTCATGTTATACATGTCTCTATAGTATATGTCATTAGGATGGTTTTGACAACAGGATCCTAATGAACACTAGGATGAAGAAAGACGAGGGGGGAAAAAACAGCTAGAGCAAACAAAAGAGACCAGAATAAACATTATGGCAACTTTTCATGACTGGATACATACTGACTGTCAACATGTAAGCCAGCTAGATGTCCAGAAACGTTATGTTGTCCACTGACGTCCATGGCATTTTGGCTGTAAATTACTACTTAAATGTAGATAGTGAACCAAGTTCCCGAGCAGAGTCATTGATAAGTGTTTTGGTTACGAAAGACTTTCTGTTCCCTGCTATACGTTTTATAACATGCATATGTTATAGGCGAGGATCTTTTAAGTGAAGAATGAAAGTATAGGTTGGATTATTGCTAACCGATGCTAATTTCTGCCAAAACAACACGGCGTAACTTCAGTTATAAAATTTGGGGGAATAATTTACCTTAGTCCACAAATAAACAATAATCTGCATTAATTACCAATCCAAATCAGCAATTAATACTGTAGGTCATAATATTAATTAAAAGAATGAGTTTGCAAATCATTAAAAGCTAATTATTACCTTGTTAATTTCTATTCATATAGTAAGAACCAGTTGATTATTAATATAAAGTATATACTGCATTATTTCCTGATGTGCTAAAGATTACTTATCATTAGTGAAGTATTAATGGCTTCATATAAACAGTATATACTGCTTCGACGTGGATTTTATAGTAGTTCTACCAAAGTTCTTTCATTTCATTGACAACGCCACTTTAATGCTGGATTTATCAGAACATGTGCTGGAAAAATGTTAGGTCTCTGCCATACGTAGCTTTTACAGCAACATTTTGTTGGCCTTTGTGTGTTATTTTAAGTATGGATATGCTCATGTGCACAAAACCACTCAAAAAGGCAACTGCCTATTAGCCTGCATGACACAATACGAGCATGAAAAAGCTTCTCGTCATTACTCAGAGGTGACATTCAATTTGTCATCGTCACATTCTCATCCATGTGGTAATATCCACAGCTGCCCCCATTCAGATTCAGCAGATCTATCTTCGGGGGTTTGTTGTTTTTAGCATACGAGATCCTCCATGGCTCTGCAAGGAGCTGTGATAACCCATTTGGTTTAATATGTTTGGCTTGAGTCTTACAATGCTAGAACATTTGTTTTCTTCCTCGAAAGCAACAATGGGTGTGACTACCAGTATCATGATTTTCAAATATGGAGCTTTCAACACCTGAACAGCTCAAATATTCTTAACATAAAAGTTATTCATATAGAGGAAAGGGAATATGTACTTTTCCTGGCAATAAATAGTTTGCTTAAATTTAAACAAATCTGATAAAGTGCCGATGACTTTGCATTAGGTTAACTCAAGTTCAAGCCATATTACAGTGTGAATTTCCGCTCTGGATATTTTCCAACATACCGTATACCCCCATACAAAACATCCCTTGTACGAAATGACCCAACTTGCTGAACCCAGTGACTGGGTTGTGTATGTAAATGTCAGGATTTTATTCAGCATGTTAACTCAATTTTTAAATAGTTAACACAGTCTAACTGCTGGGTTTCCATTAGAACCCAGTGTTCGGTTTAATTCTTCCTCTGACATGTCACAACTCGGTATTCGGGTCACCATTTCTGCTGTTGCGTACAAGTTTTACATGGGGCAAGTTTTTTTTTTTTTTTTTAGACCTATTTATCTAATGACCTCTAGCTATTCTAACTACTTATAGCAATGAGCATTCATTTTCTAACATTACTCAATTTGATATCCAATGGTAGCTAGTTAGCCTCAGACTTTACATGACATCATCCATTACCAGCAAAGTTAGCTATAACCAGTTAAATATAAAAGGCGAGACTATTCTGGCGGTTGGATAAACAGATTTTAGGACTCAACCGTCTTAAACTGATACCAACGAGCTCACTGTTAACACTGTTAAAAGGTTTGAGAAGACAAACGTAGCTAACATTAGCTATCAAATGCAACCTCAGATCAGAACCCAGCTGACTAGCCAATAACTAAAGGACACTTCTTTGAGGAAAACAATTTACAATTTAGTGGAAAATAAGATTTGTCTGATATAGAAAAAAAGCATTTGATTTCTATGCGAAACATTTTATGAGCAACAAATAAAATTACATTGATTATTGATCAACCAACTGAAAAACTGATCTTTAGTTGCGTTACAGTTGAGCAGTGCCCAATGGCAGTAGATATTACTTTTTACTTTTCCAAAATGGCTGTCATCCATCTTTGTCTGGTGGACAACCTGACTATGATTTCCTAAGGCGCTGGTTTGTTGTGTAATACAATGGTTGAATAAAACAACAAAAAGAGGCTCACACAGTTACCACATCTTGACACTGAATAATATTTCCAGCCCACCCCTATACAGTGTGTAATATATTATCTCTATTGTTCCTGTCCATTCTGGCTTTGAATGCAGGACAAAGAGAAGACTACAATAAAGCAATGCAGCATGAAACCCAGACACAGTATAGTCACACCCGCCCTTTCTGCATGGTATTTCCACTATGGCCACAATTGTAATCACCAGCCCATTATTCGGCTGACAGGCTCTATCCCACATGATGGAACCCCCTCTCAAAAGAGTTTTCGTGACTGATGGAGTGATCCCGAAAGGACAGGAGGAGGGTAAGCTGGGTCAGACCCAGCTGTGAGTCTCAAGTATTTGTTGCCCAAAGGGATGCAATGTCCAACTGTCTATCCATCTCCTACCATACACATCCATTCCTCAGCCACTCATCCACCCTAATGGCATCATCTATTATAGCAGGTTCAGGGACATCCCCCTTTTAAGGTCTAGTAGAGACAGAAATGGCATGTCCCAGATGACGGATGTACAGTTTAAGAAGAGAAAGACATCAGTTGACAGGATCATATACACAAAAGTTATGCTACACCATCAAAGCTATTACACCTTTTGTGCTCCGTGGCAGGTCCCAGGGTTCCTGTAACACGTTTTAAATGGCTGTCTGTAGACACTAAAGTCAAAAGTACCAGGTGAACAAAAATAGGGTTACATTTCTAATTTATTAGCCCTTTGGGAAATTATACAATACAACTATACATCTATACAACCATATTCACACCATTAGTAGTAGTCATCACTCCTTTGGATATTCCTGCAAAATGAATTCAGTGGACATGTTGAGATACAGATATCCTATAATGACTGCACATTAAACCATTCTGGCCATTTCTGTTCATCTCGGCATACAACATGAAAAACATTCATTTGTTATATAAAGAGGAGTGTCATTACAGAGTTCGCTACTGTATTTCACCTCTCCTAACCGTCAGGGATAGTGATAATTACCTGGATACCTTCTTGAGCATTTAAGCATGCATACTGAAGCAGCGTTTACAGCAGACCTCTTTCCTCTAGCCCTTGGTCTGGCATTCCTTCCTGTTCCTCACCTGAGGAGCATAAGCATGCAAACTCTATGGCTACATCTGGAAGATTTTTCCAAGCTTATAGTGAACTGCTAAACTCTTCAACTCTAGCAGTGTGCAGAAAAGAGTCTTGATCGATTGATAGGCCCTAAAGTAGCCATTACTAACACCTTCTGAAAGATAACAGTCTGAATAGGACTAAATATTCAACTGTGGTTCTGTCTGGCTGAGCAAGGCAGCTCACTGGACTAAGCAGTGGTAGTGGTAGCTCAGTGGTTAAGATCTTGGATTAGTGTTCAGAAGCTTGTGAGTTCAAACCCCATCACTTCCATGCTACCTCTCCTGGGCCCCTGAGTAAGGCCCTTAACCTCTAACTGCTCACTTGTATAAACGAGACATATGTAAGTTGCTCTGGATAAGGGTGACTGCCAAATGACATAAATGTAAAAATAAGAGAACACACTGCCAAATGACTGGCCTCTCTGTCTACTGTAAGGGCAATGCTAAAGGTACAACCTGGATGGCATCTTATTGAGGGTTCATAAATTAATACTTATTCCTGTTCTGAACAGACACGGCCCCTCTGTCCACTACACTACCCCAAGAGGTTTCTGTGGTTTCTCTACCTTTCCCTGGTGTACTTTAAGGTCTCTCCTTATGAGATCATGCAAAATACTGAGCTGAAATGAGTGTCTTTAAAACTGTCTTTTTGCAAGCAACCACCTCAGCAAAAAGAGTGGAAGAGCTGCATGATCTGTTGATAAGCTCATATTGCATGCACTGGTGGCCAGGGGACACGGCTAAACGTTGCTAAACCTGAGGTTTCTGCCCAAAGACATACAACCTCATTTTATAGCTAATCAGGTGACCTTGCAGCATTCTGTGTTGGATCACCCCTCCCAGTGGCATGAGTGTGGTGGTCACATTTATAGTCAGTCCCAGGGTGTGCCAGTTTCTAATGATAGTGTGTCATACATTATCCTGGAAATATTCACCAACCCCTGGTGGTTAAGGTGATGAAATAGAACTGTTGTTATATGAAGACCAGATTACCACCATGGTTCTCTGTTGTTCAGAAGCATGGCAGTAATCTGGTGTTCACAGAACGCTCGTTGTGTATGTAGCGGTGGTTTCATAAACACAAGAAATCCAATCCAGTAGGAACTCTGGAAGAAGGTTGCAAGGAAACAATGGCTCTATGACAATAGTATTTATGTCAAATGCTATGCTACATGGTTACTTCGTGGCTTTGCTGCAATGTCTCAGAATGTCTTAGAACATACGAGTGCCTTAAGCCTAAATGAATGCTAAAGACTTTTTAAGAGTGAAAACAGCCAAAGGATTTGGCTTGTAGACTTCTGTCATGGAGTTGAAATGAAAAATGCTATTTTAGTATTCATTCAAGTTCACTCTTCCAGATAAGGCATAAAAGATAGTGTTTAGTGCTTCAGCAGTGCCTAAATTGACAAGATAAAGGGCTGCTCCTTCTCCACATGATCTGGTCAATGAAAGGAGTCAGCTGGGGCAAACCACATCCCCACATTAGCATCTAAATACTTACATTACCTCTGGAGACTGAATCACATCCAGAAAAGGATGCTAGAATTTATTAATTATGGCCATAAATAAAAATAGACTACGTAGCCTGGTTGTCAACTGGAATATTTGTTGCAAGGAACATAATGAAGGCAAATTCCACATAGTGGCATGGTATCAGCCTGAAAGTCATATTTGGTTTGTCTGTGTGATTGTGTTTCTAAGAAAATCAAAAAGTCCATCTCTTTGAAAGCAGAATAGCATTTTAGTGCTACAGTGCAGCCGTGTGTCTTAAGAGGTTTTAAAAGCCACGATTTAGCTCCAGCATGGCAATTGTTTTGAAAGAAATTTCAGGAGTGAATAATACCTGACAAGATATGCAAAGAAACAAGATCTTACTGAGTGGGTTATAAGATGTCTAAGGAAGATATTAATTAAAACAATCACCTTGAAACTCAAGTCAGGTGAATAAAAACTGCTACTCAAAGATCATCATGCGAAATAAAAAACATAAATAACATTGCCAGATATGCTTTCTCATGCCACATATAGCCACTTAAATTTCCAGGACCTAATCTAATATTGGTCACTGTCATAACTACACATAATTCCTGTTACATATAATTAATTACTCAGTAATCGGATTTAATATGAATGACTGAATAATGTGTTTCAAGGGGTTATTCTTGGTATTCCTGTTCACCGGTCAGCAGGGTGAAAGTGACACAGTTGCCACCTCTGGTTGTTAAGGGATTAGGAGGCATCCTGGAGTCACACCCAGGTCTAGGCAGATGGTTCTCGATTTGGGAGGTAGTGAAAGATGTGCAACCTGCCCCCCAACTCAGGTCCTGTGGCGTGCTGTATCGAGTCACATCTGCTCATTAGTGTTCAGCTGGTGAGCTGGAGTCTAGCATGTGCAATTCCCTAAGTGGAAGGCTCACATAGCTCTCTTATGAGTTAGCCCAAACATTAGAGACATGAAGTCAACACAGACCACTAATATGCCTTTGAAGTACAGGTTTGCTTGTTCCATAACCTTGAGCTCAAGCTACTTTTGGGATCAATTATATTTTACCTAAATCATGATCAGAAAGATTGGCAGAGGATATTTAAAGAAAAATACTATTTTAAAACTGATATCTGGCTTCCTTGCAACATTTATGAACATGTGCTAGGCCTACAAAATCTCCGGTGAACATGTTGTATGTGTCCCTGACATACTTTCCACACTGTATAGTTGATAGCATTAGTCAGGACAGATCAGAAAGGGTTTGTTCCCCTCCATTTTTTGCGTATTTCTTTCTTGCGGAATGCTGTGTGGTACTAATTGGGGCATTACAAAACTCAGGAAGTGGTGGCTCAGTGGTTAAGGCTGAGTTACCAACAGGAAGAGGCTGAGTTCAAATCCAATGCTGCCATGCTGCTACTGTTGACTCCTTGAACTACTATTCTCTTAATTAATACTTACTTTGGATAAAAATGGCAAATGTAAATGCCTTTGAATCTTTTAAACAGCAAACAGTTTGATATATAAATGGCTAATCAACTCCGCATTTCTTTACTCATTGTATATTGAAGTTGACCAAACCTGAATGAATCTGTTTAAAAGATAGCATGTGTCCATTATGGCTGAAGGTTTCTATCATTGTGGGATACCAGCAGTGAATTCAAGGAGCTGCTTAGCCCATGCAGTTGGCCTTGGAGCGCATTAGCTGGAACATCAGGACCATGTAGATACATCTGGGGCATTTCTTTCATCTTTACTTGCCCAATATGTGAGGTGCAGACAGAGCCTTTATGGCATGAAGCCAAGCTGATGGCTTAGAAACATGGATATATTTTACTGCCCACAATCCCGTAAGTAAAAGCCGCCATGATATTAGAATTTAGAAACATACAATATTTTGTGCCCCAATTTTTTTTTTTTTTTAAATGCCCTGGAATAAATCCAGTTATTCAGCATTGCCACCAAAGAGCAGTTACTGTAATGCTTCTGCCGCATGAAACAGGGTCCCGTGTCCCCATTTAATTCAGGAAGTATTACTACTCTGGAACAAAGCTGTTCATGGTATTTTCCGCAGATGTTTGATCCAATGCAGCATTCCAGAGACACATATTAAATTACAGAACTGTACATAATTTCAAGAAAAGGTAAAGGTAAGAAAAGGAGAAGGTATCAAGAAAAGGTATCCAGACAATTTTATGAGACAGGCAAAGAAAACGCTACATGGTAAAAGAAAGGTGGTTTATTTTTTAATGTCAAGGCCAGAAACATATTTGAATGAATTATTTCAACCTTCCCACATTTGGGACTATAAAATCTCAAATAAGTCTGTGGTGTAAACCACACACACATATATATATATATATATATATATATATATTCCTCCAGTATGTGACATATTAGATTAAATACACACGTTCACACATATAGTCTTCCAAAGATTTGTAGCCATAAGTAAACCACCACTTCACTATTGTACAACTTGTCATTTTCTTTTAGAAATAAAACAATTGAAGCACCACAAGCTATGTTTTCATGAGGAACTATTGACATGTCTGACACATGGTTTTACTTTTACTTTACCAGAAGAATGAAAGACATTCGAGCAGACCTGACCGAAGGCTCGCTATGCTGCTTAAATGCTAAATCTAGGTAAGATGAGGAATCTTAACTGGATGCAAAGTTTCAACGCTCCCCGAAGAGGAGGAAACAAGGAGCGTCTCAGCACAGCAATCAGGATTAACTGCGGAAATACGCCCGAGTCTGGGATAGACATGAAAGACAAGAGAAGTCACCAAGACGGAAAGTAACTGCTGAAGAGTAGCCTAACGTACCAGCCAATATTTTCCTACTGCACAGACCACAACACAGGACATTTGTTGTGACAACACAAGATATTTTGTTGAGAAAACACTTGTGTGTCGCAGTTAACTGTCGAGGTTGGTGCCATTTTTATTGCTATTCTAGGTTTTAAGAATTACAGTCCAAGCAGGCTGCCATTCATTCTGTTATTTATTTATTTATTTATGGCTATACGTAATCTGGACAGTGTTCTGGATAATATTTGGATAGGCGACTACTGAATTACATTTACATTGATCATTATTAATTCATTAGTTTGGATATGGATCAAATGCATTTGTGTGTGTAAAGTTAGCAAATGATTTTATTCGAAGTGAATTATAAATGACAGCAAACACACTTTTAAACCAGACAGTACCACATCGCCTAAACTGTCACTTGTCCACCTCATACACAGTCCCCTCCAGAAGTATTGGGACAGCAAGGCCAATTAAACCACTACCACAGTGTTTTACAAAGCCATTATGTTGTAGCAAGCAACCATGCTGAATAGGAAGCCATTTTGGCCTCAGCCTTACCTTTGGGTGAATCTTAGTGCATGAAATATAAAATCATGCTAAATATGAGTGACATGAAATCAGGTATGTAAGCTGGATGTTAATAAGAATTGATCTGAAACATGTATAATACATATAATTATGTAGCAGTGGTAGCTCAGAGGTTAAGACGTTGGACTAGTGATCGGAAGATCGTGTGTTCAAATTCCAGCACTGCCAAGTTATCGCTGATGGGCCCTTGAGCAAGGCCCTTAACCCTCAGCTGCTCAGTTGTATAAATGAGATGTATGTAAGTTGCTCTGGATAAGGGCGTCTGCCAAATGACGTAAATGTAAAATATAATAATATAGGGCGGCATGGCGGTGCGGTGGTTAGCACTGTCGCCTCACAGCAAGAAGGTCCTGGGTCAAACAGCTGACAAAACAGCATCATGGATTTGTTATTGCATTATATGGCATGCCCCAATGGAAAAGCATTACAAGTGTATATTAACTAAGCAGAGACAAATACAAGATAGTTGTAGCAAGGACAGAGTGTGAGAGACATCTTAAAAAAATCATACAGAGAAATATATAGAGAGGGCCAAAGCTACTAGGTCAGGAGTGCTAAAAATATTCAGCCAAAGTGTGAATAATAGAGTGAAACCGTGGATTAACAATACTGTCAATGAATCACAATTAGCAACACTTCATCTGAATACTTTATTCAGTTTTCAGAACGTGAATATCTTGAAATAACCTTAAAAGCTCTTTTCATTGTACTGCTGCTTTTATAAACAATGGTGTGATACATACAGGTAATTCCACTGGGAACAGCTTTCAATGGTAACAGACTGGGCTGTCAGAGTAGAACAGTGTTAATTTGTCTGCGTCCCCCCTCTCCTCCGCAGGCCTTCTGGGCCCACGTCTGCCCGGTATAGGGGGAGCATTGTATCTCCTCCAGTCTAGACTGCACTCCTCCCTATCACTCCTCCATACCTTCAGCAACCCAGGCCACATGTTGCATGCTGCAAAAGAAAACTGGCAAAACCTTTAAAAGAGGTGCTATGGATCAAATCGAAGTCAAGTAGTTCCACGGTCTGAGTTGATGCCCGTGAAATGGTCAGGCTAACACACATTTCATACCTCAAGAGTTGCTCTAGCAGTTCAGGAAGCATATCTGTGTGACTGATTATTTCTTATAAACCAGACTCCTACTAGGAAACAGCATGGTGAATTTTAATTCATAATAATGTTTCACCTTTCTGACAGCGCTGCTGCAGTACATCACTCAAGATTGCATTACTCGAGGATCAGAAGTGATTGAAGATAGGAGAGCTGTGTATATACTGTATATATATATTTCCTGATACAGTGCTTAACTTTGAACAGATAAAGTATTTTACGTATGGATGTGTCAAGAGCGTTGCAATTTGCAGGAATAACTGCCAAATCAGTAAAGAATGCTGGAAAACGCTATTAATTTCACATGACAGGTGAAACTGTTTTCCCTTCAGGCCTGCTGACCTTCACTTCAGTGTTCTAAGCAACGTCGAGCACCACATCATTTTCCCAGTGCTCAACCCTGGCCCTTAGGTTCACAGAGTCCATAATCTGATGGAGGCAGCGTCAGTCTGAACCCGACAATTCTTTGCTAGCCCTGGCCGAAAGGTGTTGACTCATGAATACCTAGTAGTTGTGCTAATATTGTAGCAAGGCACACACATATTGATTTGCAGCCTAGGGTGACTAAGCGTTTCAACCGAGAGTAGCTAACGCCGAGGTTGTTATTAAACAACTGCATTAGTGAGTTTGCTTTAGTAGTACTAACTCATTTGTCATTACGTGACAAGCTCTATACTAACAAGTTGAGTAAACAGAGAGAAAGCTTGAGCCTTTCAGGGCTTAGCTTTGGGCAGTTGGGTGTAATTGGGCTGTTTCAGCATGGACTGAAGCCAGGTGACCACAGTAGAAGAGCAGCTGCCCAGTCTGCTCTGTTTGTCTTCCTGCCTTTGTTGGTTTTAGTGATTTCCTGTGTAAACACCGAACAACAAGATCGCTCTTTTTCAAATGAAGATTCTGTCAATCGCATCAAATCCACCTTTCACTGGACGGGATGGAAAGTTTGTTTCCCTTTTCTATCTCTTGGCATTAAAATGCTGCTATTTCTGGACTTTCAGATCAGTATTGATCCCAATGTAAAGCCTATTTCTGAAATGAAATTTTTCCAGGCAGATCACTGTGTCTTTTGGCTGGTTGCGGCTCAACCCTTCTGTATATACCGTATGTATGATCTTAAACGGCTGTGTTCCTGTGCGAACCTTTAAGGAACAAGTAGCCACGTAAATATGTAAGGAAGAAAGAAAATAGGGCAAAGGCATCACCTATACGCAATGGGGAAGTAAAGGAAGTTTTCTGCTGTGAAACGGCACCTTTGCTTAATTACTGATGGTTTGTTTGAGCACTGGCACGGCAGGAGTTTCCAACCTTATTAAGAGGATTAAAGATTTATCCAGCACATTTACTCTTGTGTCCTGGCATGGGATCGACGGAAGCGCACATTCATGGCTTCTGAATACAAACAAAAGTATGCTATTATGAAAAGCTGTCTTTACCAGACCTGCTGTCTGGTCCTTAAAGATACTGATTAACTCCCCCTAAAGCAAGCCTCATGATGAAAACAGTTTTAGTGCTGCAACGAGAAGAAATGTTTGCAGAAGACGAAACTGTCAAATGATTTAAATTGCTGTGGCTGTAATTATCCTGAAATAATAATGCTGCATGACTTTTTTTTTTTAATGCTTTTTTATGTCACACACAAATAGCAAGGTCGAGGCCCAGAATCTGGGGATTGTAATTCCTTTCTGAAGTCATCTGGTGGCAAAGAGTGATAAATTATCTCCTATCCCAATACAAGTTATACAGTCTTGCTCTGGTCAGTCAGCATGTCAGTAATTTGGAGCTATTCTTTAACAAACATGTTTGAAATCCCAATAAATCCCACATTATATATACAATTAACATCTCCATCATCTGAAATTAACATCATTACCATGACTGCATTGTATAGTCATTGGACTGTATCTTTTATGAAAAGTGAACCACCGTGAATGTCATAAATTACACAACATTTTCACTAAGAACACTCTTTTTTTAAATATATTTACTTAGCGAGATTAGATCGCGCTCATGTCCTTGTTTCAATGGCCTACAAGGCTCATGATGAGTCGCCTGTGAATAGAAGGCAAGATACACTACCAGTCAAAAGTTTGGACACACCTACTCTTTTTCATAGGTTTTTCTTTAAGCGTTTTGCTTTCTACGTTGTAAAACATTACTGAATACATCAAAACTATGAAGCGACACGTATGGCATATACTGAATTAT
>JAQQZR010000012.1:15466793-15511902 GCA_030068235.1 Notoglanidium macrostoma
TCAACTAAGTAAAGAGAAACAACAGTCCATCATTATCCAGTCTCTTTTAAAGTCATAAAAATAAAGAAAAACACTGAATTAGAAGGCGTGTCCAAACTTTTGACGGGTAGTGTATATATAAAAGCTCAATCTTGGCGATGTTTACATTTTCTAGCCTTTTCTCTCAAGCCAAAGAATGAAAATCATAGTTGCGCCATTTGTCAAATTTACTCCTACTTCGATTGGACAATATGTACCTTCTGCTGTATGTCACATGTGCCTTCTCACTGGCTGATGGTATGCTTTGGATGGACAGAATATGGGCTTAAAAAACATTCACCTGACTATACTGTCTACAAGCCCAACAAGTTACATGAATCTACGGCCTGGGCTAGAAAGAAATCAGCCTTTGCCTTAAAACGTCATAACATTTTATGTATTTTACTACAAACAATGGTGTTTTGTTCTTGATTCTATAAACAAATGGCAAACTTTATGTCACAGAATTTAAAGGCGAAAATATTTGAACTGGAATGCGGATCCTGTAATAAACATGCTGGAGAGCAGCTCTTGCTACTGCATGCCATAAAACCACTGATAGCTTATAAATGAGTGAGCCACTTATAAATGACAAGGTAAGTCCATTGTAGGATGAAGAAGAGCGCAATGGGTCTGTCTTTAGTTTACAGCTCAATCACGTTGTTGAGAGCATTTTTACAACCTCCGCCATAAATATCGAGCGAGATAAAATGGAGATAATCTCCAGACCAAGCCCAGATAAGAGCAAGTGAAAGAGGCTATGCTTTAGGCTAATGAGTTAGCATGTCTTCAGGCACACTGGCTCACTTAAATCACTTGGCTTAGCAGATATGATATCTGTTACTGTGGCCATTACTGAGAGAAAGGCTGACTCACTAAATGCCATTAAGCACTCCTTTATTTACAGCAGAAGATAGCTACAAGTGCTCTGGCTAGGAAAACATAGCATGGATGCCTCACATTTTAAAGCTTTTACACATCTGGTTGGTTAATCAGCATTGAAGCTGCCGTATCAAGCATGATATTTGTCTATTTCTAATTGTCTAAGCTGTGCTCTTTATGTAACCTAGCAGACGATCAGTCGTAAGCAGTCGATCCATCAAAAATGCTTATTAAATCTGACAGAGACAAATGTGCACTGATAAGAAGTCGTCCCTGCAGCTGAGTTTACACCTGGCGTACATTTTCACCGTTGGTGTCTTCAGGTCAAGGTTTGCACTGTAGTGACTGATAGAACTGATACAGTGGAAATGTTGACCTTCTTTATTCTGACAGAAGGAGCTTTGCTTTTTTCAATCAAAAAGATGGGGTCCATCTGGTCCATATGAAATCGCTTAACAGCAATCTGCCTGGTTGTTGTTCTGTAAACTAGCATTCGTGCACAATGTGATTGACAGTTTTTTGGCTGCGCCCTGGTCCCACTTAGCCTCCTCCGACATGGGCCAACACGTATTGGTCAGCAGGTCACAACCTCAGCCAACTTCGGTGCCAGAGCCTGGAACCGACCCTCAGGTCAGCAGACTCGCAAATGAACTGTTTTATTTGTTTGTTTTACTGGTACATACTTAAAACAAAAAAAGGTCAGACTGTTGAGCCTGTCACGCAATTTTTGACTGATGCGGGAAATGTTTTCATTTCCTGAATCGGTCAAACTGACCTTGACTATGACCGGAAAAATCTAATCCAGACATATAAATATTGTATCGTATTTGGCCGCTGTGTTTGCGTACAGTCTTGCCAATGCCATGTTGGTTTACCATTCAGCCCGTAGTGGTTGGAATTGGGTTACAGTGAACACTGAGAGTTTGGACTCTTTTCGGTTAAGTCAAAGCTCAGTGAGCAGTGTGAAAAGCGAGCAGAGCCTTTAAAAGCTGATCAGGTTTCCACACGCCTACAGCTGGCCATGGCTGGGAAAGGACACCACAGGAGGCCAGCCACTGTTGAGATAAGCCCACGCAATTTAGGAATGTAGCGGCAGAGAACGAGAGATAGAGGGGGCCCTGGTGAGAGCTGAGCTGGAAGTGTTTTGCATACTGTCCAGGACATTCATATAGGCCGACAAAAACAATGTAAATGACCCTTGGCTCTATTTTGCATTGCTGCAATTGTTTGATGTGTCCTAACAGGATATACTATCAGGAAAAAGGGCACCACACTGCCCTACACTACAGTTCTACTACAGTCACTCACGGTGGTACCTTCAGATGTACCCTTAACATGCACTTTTCCTGGAAATGTGCGTGTAAATATTAATCTTAAAGCTAATTAAAGGTACAAGAGTGGTTCTTAAGGTCTGATCATGTAGCTTAAATCATTTTAAGGTACACTCGATACAGAGTAGTGGTAGTTAGTACTACCGCAGTGACAAGGAAAGGTGCTTTTGATTGTACAAGTAGATATCTTCGAAACAAAAGCAGACACTATGCATTCCAGTATGATAAAGATGCACATTAACATTTACACGGAACACGGTTTTATATGGAAATAATGAAGGTTATGCTGCTGGGATTTTGTCTGAGCCTTCACACTTCAGGCTTGCTCCACTCCAGACAGCCAAGAATGTGTTTCTTTCTGAAGGGAGGAGGGTGAATCTAAACCAATAGGCTGAGAGCAGCAGAGCTCATGTCATTTTCTGTGTGTTCCTGATTCAGGAGAGAGAGGTACACTCTGCTGCAGAGGTGGCACACACTTTATATCAAGAGGATTCGGTGAGATCAAGTTTCTATTAGTCTTAGCTGAGGCATGGACATGCATCCAGGCGCTCTGCACAGGACTATGTGCGTTTGTCCGGCTCTGATTCACGCATGAGGGACAGCTTTAACACCAATGACACCCAAGCACAACTGCGCACGCAGATAAAGGACTATTGGACTCGGGATCAGAAGTGTGTCCTGCTGGCTACAACTTTCACGTAAGTCACTTTTACACTGACATCGTTTTTAATTGCATCCGCACGGAATGGCAGCTCGCAAGCCGACTAGTGTAAATGACACCGGGTTGCGCACGTGAGTGTGTCCTGGTACTACGCGCGCGCGCACCAGCTTATTACTCGGTATATAGGCTAGACTTATAATTAATGATCACAGCCGTAACAATTATCTTAACTTTTGCCTGTTATCAAAGTCTGCTTTGAACTGAATAATGAAGGCATGGCTGCAGATAGTCTAGCCTGTGTATTTGGTGTGGTGGTGGGGGATTTCTTGCGTGTGTAGGCAAGTCGTTATGAGAGCGCGTGTTGAAAAAAAAGTCGAGTCTGCAGTGGCCTTGTGCCTGAGGCTCAGCTGTTGCCTGTCACTTTGGTGCCAACTGCTCTTCACAGGGTGCAGTAACCATTAGCCATTTTAAAGCTTAGCCTCAGCTTTATCTGCGCCTTGTCGTCTAAAAATGAATAGTAACCAGTGTGAAATATGACATTTTGAGGTCATGTTTATTCACATTACTGCCAGCTAACAGTCATGGAGCTGTGATTCGTCACCTCGGACAATTTGCTACACCATTTTATAGTTTGTACACTCTCTCAAATATAGATACCAAACTGTAATCGTCCCACACCACTGACGTTTCTACATTCACTCATAAATAAAGGTACCAAATGACTTTGTTACTATTTTGTAGTTTCTACACACTTAAATACAGGTACTAACATGTACTTGTCCTGCACCATTTTGTAGCTTGTACATGCTCATAAATAAATGTACCAAAGTACAGTTTTGTAGTTTCTACACTCTAAAATGAAGGTACCAAACTGTTCTTGTTACACCATTTCGTAGCTTGTAGACTCTTAAATAAAGGTACTAAAGCGTACGTGTGCTGCAAGTACAAGTACACCTTCATAAAAGGTACTAACCTTTACCACAACTACTATTACTTTTACACCATGCTGTAGTTTTGTACACTCACATAAATAAAGATATTAAACTGTACACCATTTCGTAGTTTGTAAACTTTTAAATAAATGTACCAAACTACTTGTCCTATATCATTTTGTAGATTGGAGACTCTTAGGGACCAGACTGTACTTGTACTTGTCTGTGGGGGGGTACCACCAAAGGAACATCTTTCGCACTTTTGTATGTATTATTTTACCTGTGAAGGTGCACCTTTAACTAGCTTTCAAAGATCAAAGTACATCAGTTAGCCCTAAAGTCCAATTATTTACCGTATAGTTTATATTCACATTTCCACTCACTGAAGCAGTGACAAGGAAAAGTTAGTGATAGCTTGGTACCATGTTTCTAAGAGTGTACACCCCTGTTCACAACTTGAAAGCTGATTACATTCAATGGACTATATAATCATCTCCGACTGTGCTCATGGCAGACATTTAAACCACATACTACAGTTGGATCTACATTCACATCAGCCTGTCAGAAATTAATGTATTCTTCAACCTCAATAAAATGGTTTTAAAAAGTTTGTTTGGTATGATCAGAATATAAAGTCTGCATTTTTAAACGTTTATAGATTATACTCTTCCTTTAGAAATAAAACCTACCAAAACCTCCTTGTATTTTTATGTATAGCGCTTACAGAAACACCGTAGTGCCCTCTAGTGGTTATATTTGCCATTACATGCTCATTGTACTCGATAAAATTTGGCACTGGGAAAACTTGCTATTGCTAGAGCAAAGCTTCATGGTGTATTGGGTAAAAAGGTACAAGATAGGCAATAGGTATTGTAAATTAAGTTTATTAAGGACAAGTTGAATGTGCTTTACCATAAATAGAATATGATAGTAGTATCCATGTCAAGGAAAACGAAAACGATGGTCCAAAATTGTAATTTGTCTTGTTAGATACTAGTAAACTGCCATCGGGTTATTTCTTCTAAATTATATAATTCATATCATACTTCTGTGTGAAAGAAACCCGACCAAGTCAGTACTGATCTGCTTTCCATTTCCATATTATTAGAGGTTTTTTTATTATTATTTTCGCTGCTAAAATCTCCCAAGCTCCATAAATGAAAAACAGGGTCATCTTTCTCATACCCATAACCCCATCTCTCTCTCGCTCTCTCTCTCTCTCTCTCTCTCTCTCTCTCTCTCTCTCTCTCTCTCTCTCTGTGTGTGTGTGTGACTGGCTCCTTGTGTCTTTGCCAAATGGCAGGAGAGACTCCATGAAGTCTCTGACACCATATGAGTGCTTTACCATTACAGCTCAATACTAAACCCTCACACACGAGGACATTAATATGTGTTAGATGGGAGCAAGATAACGGGAACATGTCTATGTTGCAATGTAAACGGATGGAGCACGGTGTACATATGTATGTGCTATAGGAGTCAACAGTTAATCCCTAGTGCCAGCATGTGTACGTCTCTCTGTTGATTTAATGCCTGGGCTGGCGCAACGTACACAGAGAGGCGTTTGTGTGAGCCCGAATTAATCACCGTTTGCCTACTTGAGTGCTAACTGCTCCAAACCCAGACCCTCTGGCACTCTTTCACATGGTCCATCTAGGGGAGAAAGGGGAGAAGAAAAGTGGGTGAATAAACTCATGGCACTAGGAATAACACTGTCTTTCATAGCTGAGACAAGAAGCAGTGACTGGGCTTTCCTGCTGCCGACAGGCTGTGGGGCCGAGGCTCCGGCTACCCAAAAACAGGTTTTTGGCCCTCTGGTTGCTCTAGAATATGATTGCTTGTTGAACTGATGGTGGTCTATGCGTATGTGGCCGCTTAATGCCATGTGGATCAGACAAGAAGCTATCACAGTGTGGTCGGTCAACCAAGAAGAAAAACAAACATTAGTTGAAATGAAACACAGTAACTGTTTCTGCCCGGTCTTTCTTTTTGTATCAAGACTCGCAGCCCTTTAGACATAGCCTATACACATTGATCGGTATTTAGTGGATGCTTTTATCTAGAGCAAATTACAAGAGAGGCAGAATATTGTCCAATCATTAAAGGGGATATATTGTGAAACTGGACCCATCCTATACGTTAGATGCTTTTATAATCTTGAGTTACACCCACACTGAGAAAACTGAATCTTTTTTCATATTGTAGTTTTCTTTTTTGTAATTTAGCCATGACAAAATAAGGACCTACTTGCACAAACCACTCAGAACACAGAATCATAGACTCGGGCTTGAGGAGAGCATCCTCAGATGAAAAGTCGGAACTTGAGAGAGCGTTTTCTTGGGCATTTCGTATTAATTGCAGCACTAGTACTTTCCTACTACTTTTCCACTTGATAGCACCGGTCAGCTCAGTTCTACATATTACATCTGTTCCTCCATGTTGATGCTATTTCCACTACAAAACAAGATTTGGTCAAAGCACTTCTGCGATGGATACGGACATCTGCCAAATGTCATGTGTGTAAACGTAAAAATGTAAATGTGACATACGTGAGGAGTTTAAAAAAAAAAAAAAAAGTGCAGACTGGTGATTGGTCAAACACACAAATTAACGTCTCTGGCTGTAGTCACGTCTCGTAGCTCATCAAAAATCACCAGTGATTTTGACTGTCTGCCAACGTGTCTACATATTTTCCAAAGTACTTTTTCTGCAAGATTCAAGAGGTCACACCGCAGGATTAAGCAACAGTTTCAGGTTTCAGACTCATTTCTATCTATTTACACACAGTAATATTTTGTTATCACAATTTAGCTTCATTTTACATTTCTTTCCTGCGATCCAAGTAAAAGCTACCATCTTCTACTCAGGTCAAATCCCAAACAGTTTAATTTGCACCCTACATAGTGAATAATACAATGAAGCTGAACAGCCTACCTAGTGCCCTTAGGCATAATGCAGCAATACATTTAAGATTGAGTGCTTCTTGTGTGTTTTTTTTTAAACATTGTCAGGTAAAATGTGCACTCGGACGTCTCTTTATTTTCACTAAAGATAAATTTGGCTATGACTTGGCTATGTTTTTGTGCATGCGAGAATCATGCTGTATCTTGTGCTTTCTAGTTTACACCATACACACTGTAACATGACCCGGAGAGATATTTTAAAAGCATTTTTTAGTCGGAGTAGTATTTTAGTACCCGTGCCTGTCACTTGCTAACCTCTGGAGAAACTTCTGATTTCGTGGGTAGAGTTATGTGACGTATAAGCAGCACATGCTCAGGTGGGATGTGTTGCTAAGCTGTGTCAAGCTGCGCTGTTCTGTATAGAAGCACTGTAACTGACCTGGTCCTGATAAACTGCATTGACTCCTTCCTCCTATTTTACGTCAGATTCAGGCTTATGAGTTCAGATGTTGAGCTCCAGCCATACTTTGGTACTTGTGTGAGTCGATCAGTGAACATTAAAGAATATTATGATTCTGCTAATGAATATTGATGACTGGTAGTCTCAGCTAAAACAGCCTGTGAGTTGGAGAGGCAGTTTATTATCACTAAAAAAAAAAAAAGTTTAATCCGGAAACACATTAAAGGCTCAGTGGTGGCTCTGCGGCAGTAGTGGGATTTGAACTCTCAACCTCAGAGTCACAAGCTAAGACGTTTAATGATGAGCCACAACTATCCCAGCAGTAATAAGAGCTATACTTACTTAAATATATGAGCTGAACTGAAATAAAACTGAATCGCAGCAAAGAAATACACTGCTGTCACTTTTCATGGCATTTTTATCATCTTACCTTTTATAAATGTTGACTCTAATGAAGACTTCGGCCGAAAGTGGTTTTCATCGACGCCGTTTTGGAGATTAACGAGATTTAGCTTTGTTGGCTTATGACGTAGTACTTTCTGTTAGTGCTCTGTTAATTAGCTTATCCATGGAAATCATGCTAGAAAGGATTATGAACACCAATATTTCTATCCAGCATGCAAATCAAGATACACCATGCGCCTACTGCTTTCCATTCTCTGTATATATAAAGGCAAGACTTTGGAAATGGACAGTGAAGGAAGCCAGACAAAGTCTATCTGTGGTACCATCTGGGAAAACAGCAGCTCAGTTGTTCGTAGTAATCACATAGAGTTATGTGAAGAGCACATGCTCATGTTACTGACCACTAATAAGGGCTTATTTGTCATACAGCTATTGCTGATTACTTGCGTTAGGAGTGGAATTTCAGATCTGCACGCTATGCCGTAAGACTGACGCAACACTCCACGGAGTCAATTGACAGTGGGTTATTATGAGAAGCATATGCATTATGGGGTTTTTTTCTTTTTATATGCGAGTTACTTTGCAAGCTGGCTAAGATGTGCTACCCTTCTAATACATGAACAAATATGTATTGCGGTGTCTTCAGAGACAAAACAGGTTGCGGTGTTGGATTATGGCATGTCATTAACAGAATCCGGTTATAATCGGTCACTTGTGCTTCTGACTGGGAAACAAATCAAATGGCGGAAATCTAACTCGTGATCTGCACATACACGTGACACGTTGAGCCAACTTTCTTTCTTCTAACATAAAGAAAGATGATTTTTACTTTCTAAGCCAGTCGATTTAAAATAGCTCCCTCTTCACCATGTTACCGTATGTGGGCCAGTTTTTCAGGTGCACTGAGTAGGTATAGAGTTACGCACTGTAGCCCATCAGTTGCTATGCTCATTCGTTTGTCATCTCCCCTCCATCACCGTTGCGTTTTATGCCTCATGGTAGTGACATGAGAATGGGTGTGGGCTTTGAGTATATTAGGTGCAACAGCTTAGCGGGGATTTCCAAACCATACAGTAACCCGAGTACTGGTTACTAAAATCTGTGTGGTTTATTCAGATTTTGAAATCCAATAAGTCTTAATCTGGTGTAAGATCTCAGCGCATGCTGTTGACATGAGCGCTTGAATAATCAGAGAAATACTGACATTCGATAATGATCCGATTGTTTGCAGGTATGTAAACATGCTGGGTGTCACAGCTCAGCTGAGAACAAATCCAGAATATCAGCAAATCCAAAATATCCAGTGATGAGATTTAGAGACTGGCGCCGATAAAGGCTTAGAGGAGGATTGCCACAACCTGCACATGGGGAAAAGATGAACCATTCTCACTTTTGAAACAGTAGTTGCTGTGTTTTATCCTGTACAGTGGTTGCTAAGTTAGTGAGGTCCCTAAAGTTTTATGACAGAAGCGAGCATCAGTAGGATTTGGGGTCAGCGTACAGGTGGGTCAATATTGACTAAAGCAGGATGAAGACATACCTCCCAGTGTCATCCTCCAGCCCACAATGGTGCAGAGGGAGGGGGTGACAAAGACGAGTGTCTTGCCTCCAGCACACATGATGGGGGTTCAAAGAGTGTTGAGTTTGTTTGGAATGCTCACACTGTCTTCCTGTTTGAGGGTGAATGAAAACATTGGAATGGCAGACAACCAGATGTGCATGGGATGACACACAAGTGCGCACACACACGCTCAGCTTACACGCTGTAAATGGACACACTTATTATTTACTACCCAACTCGTATGTTTTCATTCATGAGCTTTAACTGACACCCAACAATGACATTCAAGTGCTTGAAATTTAACAGACATTTAAGAGGTTTTGATTGTCACCACATCAAAACATATGTGTATATTCATTTCGTGCCTTGCCACATAGACCGCCGTTTTCCGGTTTTGTTACTTATAGAAACGCACACAATTCCAACAGCCAGCTTGTGAGCAATAAAGACTCGTGATGGCTGTAATGTCTAACAATAGGACTGATACTCAAAGAAAGCTATAACAGTCTGGAGAAAGCGAAGGGAATAGTATTAGAAAATATGTTTAATAATATGTTTAATGGAGAGGTTTGGGGACTTCCACCATAAACTGTAACCTCAGTCTGGGCAGGTCAGCAGTCTGCAGTGTTTGATTTGCTTTGGAAAGAACAACAGGAAACTGGAGTAAAAGTTTGTAGAGGGTTGACCTTTGCAGGAAGAATAAAATGCAATTTAGTGCTCACAATAGACAGACAGAGAGGCAACAGCCGCATGTCGCTTGTAAGAGACAATGAAACTCTTTTACTGCGTGACGGTGCAACCCTGAGTCAGCTCTGGCTGGGTGATATTACTGAGGTCACTCTAGACCATTGCCATGGTCAAGCAGCCGATCAACACAGTAGACAAAAAACGTCCTAGTCGTGCCGCAAGTCAAATCCATCAACACCATCAGTATAGCGCTGACAATGGTTAAACAGGGCATAGGTTTGGATACTTTACGAGGGACCCCAGACATCTGATCTTCCTTTGTATTTATTTAACACACTTCCATATCTAGACCCATCTATGACCATGTGGAGAGTACAGACCAAGGAGGAACAACCCAATAATGATATACAGTGAGGCCCAAAAGTCTGAGACCACACTGAAAGTCTGTTTTTTTTTTTTTAAATTGGAAATAAACAAAAAGGTTGTAGAGTTGTGAAATATTTGAAACAAAAAAAGTACATGTTCATAATTTTTTTTTCAAGATTCTTGCTTAAATGTTAGCAAATCTGCGATATTGATCATCTTAATGCCTTTGTGCAAAAGGTCAGATTTTCCTCATGCTTGCGTTTATTGGATGGTAAAGTTTTGTGGAGTCCATGCCAGCTCGAGTGCACACTGTCTAAAAGCGGCTGTACCGAACTACTAAGAAACGGAAATTCTTAGAAATATTTCAAAGATTGTACTTTTCACTCAAGTTCTTGTCAATAATAAATTTGTAATGAACATTTTTGTATAAAATAATGAAAGAATGCAAAATAGAAGCATTTTCACTAGTGGGCTCCACTGTACATCTGTAATAATACATACCTATAATAATAGATAACTATAAAGGAACTCACGTCTGAGAGCAATCATGAGTATTTTGGTTAGGGTAGAACTGAACCACCTTTCACCTTTTTATCATTTCAGCTTTACAACTTCTCCTAATGATTCAAATGGTGCCCAATTAAGCCAGGTCTAAAGTGAACAGGCCAGTGAGGCTTCTCCCTGTGCAGTGCCACTGAGGCATGTGTTCAATTAGCTGGTTATAAAAAAAAAAAACTATAATGGAGCCCTTCTCGGAGGAATGTTAATGATTTGAGGGATCGTGGGCTGGGAAACGTTGTCAACTGTTCAAGAGTATCGTCGAATGTGGGGCCACTTAGATGATTCCTATTTGAAGTGTTAAGACAGCCTGGGAGATACTCGCATGATGTGTGAGAACTGGAAAAAAAAAAAATTCAGGTGATGAATCAATTTTTTTCCCCAGTGACGATATGTGTGTTGAACTCACTGGCGTTTCGCGTTGAACTAAGTTTTTAACAGCACTTCATCAGTGTTGTTGAAAGTGCTGTTATTTAACGACCTTCTGAAATGGATATGATAAGATACACAAGTAAAATAAGCACAATTACGTGTTTGGTGATTTCATTACGTTTATTTCCTTACTGTTCCAGAAATGTAATCAGCCATATTGTCATTATACTATGGCACGCTACTCTATAACACAATCAACTTTTGATATTTTTCTTCTGCCTTTGTGGGCAGATTCTCCTATCAGATATACATGTTTGGGCTAAACACTCCCTTTGCCCAAGTGTATGTGTGTAGACTGCCACATGGTCTTTGTGTATAGTGTGACAGTATAAAAGGACTTCCTACACTTAACAGAGTAGGAATGTGTCAGTCCACTTCCCATTGTTCACAATGAGCTCTGCTCTTTACAGCTAGGTGAGAAAGACTCAAATAGAGGGTGAAATACAATGTCCCATCATATAGCCCAATAGAGTAGATCTCAGATGGGGTAAATTCTTTTGCATTTGTATAAAATTCGACACGATCCCTCCCACTTACAATTAAAATTACAACAAACTTTTGGTAGTGTAGGGTTCCTAATGTCTACGATACACTACCATTGGAATTCATATAAATTCTACATATGATCTATCCCAAATTTAGTAGCGGCAATGAATATTGGACAAAACTAAACTATTGATTTGTTCACCTAGACATAGAATTCAGAAATTCTCAGATTTCTGAAGCTCCGCGAATATGTCACATTGGTGTATACTTTCTACGCTATGTGAACCTCGTATATATGCGATTAAAAGGGTTATCTGAGGGTTATAGGACCACTGATTGACCCAGGTCTGTCAGCACCGATGTGGCGTAGTTCATATCAGATCAACACTCCATCAGTTGACCTTTCCCTCCTCTGCTTAGGCGCAAAGGGCTGTTACAGTAGGGTGATGGTCCTTTATTGGCCTTTATGGCTCTTCCTTTGTTATGCTTGCGTCTTGATAATGGCCATTGGCAGGTCATTAAAGTCTTGAAACAGCCTTACATTTATAAGATGGCTGGCACACTAACTATCTTAAACAATGGCTGTGAACTGCAATAAATAGCAGTACACCGTCAGGACATAACCTTGTCTGAGGATTATTGCAACTCTTACAAGTATGTCCTTACAGGGTGACCTTTTGAGATGCAACAAAATGAATTACGAACAACAACGATATGCAATAGTATATAGTTTTCTTGTATACATGTGTCCTTGATACAACAAGGATACACAAAAGTATATATTCTTCTTGACAACTTTGAAAGATTGAGTTTCAGCCAGGAAGCAGACAAAACTTTGAGTACCCTCAGTGAATTTGATGTATGACCAAAGTATAAGCAATTGACCGCGTGACAAGTGGCCCACATTATGTAGAATTTAGGACACTGTCAAATATAGGGCACTATTCTGAGAGCCAAGTCTATGCTACAAGTCCTTGGAGAATGGGAAACTGGGTGGATCAAGATTGTGACTTTAGGACACAGTTTTGTTCCAACCTGCTCTGTAGTATTTCGACTATGAGCTGTATATTGAGCTGGGACAAGTTAGGTCAGAGCGTCTGTTTTACAGTTCAAAGAAGTTAAAACCAGGTGTGAGCTGCCGTGTGGGTCATTCTGAACACGAGCGAACAGAAAGGGGGTGGGTGGAGTTAGAGAGGGGGCAGGAGATTTATGACGCTATGCAGGTAAGGGGTCAGGGATGTGTGACTTGTGTTCTTTTATATTTCACAAGTATTTCAGGTCAACCCTGACCTGTGAAACAAGAGCGAGGACTCTAACAATAGAAACCAGAAGTGTTAGTGGCACCACTTAAATCAATTTGACAGATTTTGACATTTTGTAGCTGATGCATAGGCAATTTATTAAAAAATATATACTATAATAACACACCTCGTTTGTACTTTGTGGTAAAGCATCATCAACCAACGTCAGGTTTCTCAAGTGGTGTTTGTATGACGAAGAAAAATGTTGTTTCTAAGACAGTTGGCACGTGCGCTATGTACAGAGTAAGACAGAAGTTGACTCATGCGTCTGATCAAATAGGAAAGCTGGCATCGACTTATAGCACATGACAAGAATTTTTATTAGGGAGTAGTAACAGAGAACTGGTCCCTCCATAATTAAAGAGGTGTGAAAATCTCTTGCCTGTTGCCAGAGTCCACACCTAGTAAAACCACTGTTAAATAGTGCTGAGGTGCTACCTACTACTGGTCTTTAGGTTTAATTGCAAGCTGTGCCATTATGCCATCTGGGCCTTGAGGCCCCTCGGAACTTTTCATAATTCCCCATAACAGCAGCGTGCTTGTTTAACAAAACTGCATTATCGATACAGTAACATCTTGGTTGCCTGCCCACTGAAGACAGGTCACTCAGCATTTTCAACACTCCAAGCCAAGACTCATGAATGCCTTCACAGCAGGATGTGGGGTTGTTTATCTCTCAAAGACTTGCTAATGCAAGGGAGTGTGAACTCTTTCTTCCTCTTACTCTGAACACAAAAGCCTGGAGTTTGGGCTCAGTCCTACTGGGATCGAGCGTCTATGTCCTTGACTGCAACAATGGCTTTGTCCACAAAAAAAAAACCCACCCCACACAATCACAAATGTCATTTATCCATCATTGCATGGAAGATAGTCAAAACACTTTTATCAGTTAAACATTCCAAAACCAGAAGTTGCACTTCAAAGGTGAACCTGCATCACAGTTGAATTAGCCAGGGTGTATAATCATACACCTTTAGCAGACTTCAGAGGGAGCTTCGGTTTCAAGACCGAAAACGCCTTAGCTTGCAGTGAAATGGTTTGGACTACCCACAAAGACCACCCTGGGAAGAGTGAATTCGTGCTCCTCCATCATCCATCGTTTAGGAAGCAAGCACCTTGGACTCGACGTCTAGCTTTGTTTATTGAAACAACAGAAAGGCCTCCAACTTTTGCACATTCCTCAGGAAATTATAGAGATGATGAGGTCAACTGTGCTTTAAGTTAGAAACTTGAGGTTGTCTCATTTTGGGAGGTTACTTCATAATTTGGCATGGTTTTAAAAAGGAAATTCAACAAGTGTACTTCAGACATTGTTCATTCTATTTAATTCAGCTTTACTTGCTGAAATGCAGTGAAACAGATGACAGTAGTCAAAGAATACTGCATCTAATCAAGAAACTGGAAGTGGTTGATCTGGATAGGAGCTAGTCCTTTGATTCATATGGAAATAGACCCACAGGGTAGCATGTAGAGCTTTTCTTTAGGCACAGTGACCGGGATCTGCTGACGTCATTGTTGACTTGGAAGTGAAAGATTGTCTGTAGCTTGGGCCCATTCAGCTAGGGAGGAAAGCTGTCTGAAACTGCTTCTGGCTAGTTTTGGTAGTTTAAATGCATGAGTTAATGAAACAACTCCTAACAAGTCCTAAGGGGACTGTTACTGATGCACTAGTACTGTAGATTTTGATATGTAACCGTACGTATGGATTTTAAAGCATTATTATAACTAATCCACACAAGTCCTTTCTGCTACATATGATACACACTGATGCTTAATGGCCATCCAGTGGAAAGGTCATGGATAGAAAAGACATATTTAGACGTCAGCCTTCCTACATTAGTGAGTTGTTTGCTCAGCTCTCTCCTGAAAGATGCAGAGCCACGTTGCTCTTCTAAAATAACAGCTTCAATCTCATTAATGCACATGCCTAGAGTGACCTAAAAAAAAAATAAAATAAAATAGCAAAGCTTCAACTAAATGTGCTTGAATATTCTGAGGTAGAAGGAAACTCCTGAGGAAAATGCTCAGTGTTTGAAGTGTAATATATAGAGGGGGGCTGAAGCTGAATGGCTGAGGCTGGGTTATGAGGGAGTGGCTTCCAGCCGGAGCTCCACAGGAGTGCAGTAAGTGCAGGAGCCATCTGGTTGAACTGCTCTTCTCTCGCTTTCTCACGTGCTCTCTCACATCCCCAGCTGTGTACTGGATGTGCACATTGCTCAGACTGACATTACTGGAAGGAAATGCAACAGGAGGCCTAAGGATCTAGCCAACTGGATTTTAGATACGAAAAGCCTGGAAAATGTTATTCCTGAGGACATGTGATCCAGGGATCTGTTTCTAATAAGAAAGAGAAGGAGCTTTTGGAGAGTCCCTTCATTTCAAGTGTTGTGTGTTAAGAGGTAAGGACAAGAAAGGTAATCAAGGAAAAGTTATAAAAGTTTGATTTACTTATACTGTTCTGTGCTTTATAAGAAATAATAATTAGCGTATTATGTCATGAAAACTCAACTTTCTTAAGTTAGAAATCGGTTATATTAAACACTGACCTGTACCTAAGTGTAAGTGTGGCATAGAGGCATCTGTCTAAAGGCTGGCCTCGATGAATAAAGCGTGGTGTGAGAGAGGTAGAAAAGTGTAGGACTGACCACAGAGAATCTGTGGGTAAATACCACCAAGTTCTAGTCAACTGCCTGATGAAAGCATGCCTGAGTACAGGTGGTCCTTTTCTAGTCACAATGACAAGCCTTTCAGCCATTTGGCCATGGAATAGTATACTAGTTGTGCTCTAATGGGATAGTGCTCTTCTGTAGGACTCTAACCTATGATTTTATTGCTCACATAATGAAAAAGCTGACATTTCTCAACACATAGTTAAATGACTTTAAAGTACTATGTTTGTACTACAGTGAAATGGGCTTGGACTGTATATTGATCAGGAAGTTGACAAGTGTTGTCCAGGTCAGAAAGTATATCTTCTGCAAATTGTTTCTGTGTCTTTACATAACATATACAAATAGTCCTCTTGTATAGATCCGAGCTTCTCTTCTCTGCATGTAGAAGAGTGAGTCAAAGTGCTTTTTGCAGCATATATCTAATCTCGAACAGACAATAGGATATAGACTTGTTGACTTAAGGTTCTAATCCTGACTGCTGTAGTTGAGAGAAACCCAAATTTGTGGAACACGGAGACTTAAGAGCTTAGAACTGGTGCCAAGGATCATGTTCTTGACATTAGAGCCTTAGCCAGGTTCCCAGAGCTGACAGTATTTTGCACTGTTCCAAATCAACCTAGGCCTGGAATGAATATAAAGTTTCTTGGCCTCTAACAATTCACCTTTGCAAAACCTTTTGTCTGCTTGTCAGTTTGGGATAAACTAGAGCTCATAATAAGCACACATTGGAAAGTAACTTTTTTCTCCCTCTAGAAAGTAATGAAAAATAATCCCTTACTTATTATTGCGATTTCCTAGATAATCACATTGACTTAGTGATCATGCATTTTTATCTTAACTACATTTCAAAGATATGGCTGTTAGCAAGTCAGGAAATTCTAATTTGTTAGGGTCGGCTCCTCAGGACACACACACAGCAATTCCTGTGTCCCATATCTTCTACAGTCGATATGTTTTTACATCAGATTTCTCTAATGTTAATACTTAACATTGACTGCAGTCCCCAACTGTATGCATGTGTGTGGCAGTCTACCCCCTCAGACCCCCTGTGCACAGCCTCTGGCTAAGGGATTCAGGCTCTCCGTGGGTGGATCTAAAAGATATGCATCTTGGCCTCCCAAAGCCATGTTAACAAGGGCTTTTACAAAAGAAATGGATGTTAAACACTTACTGCTAGAAAAGTAATACATTTGGAAATAGCCAGGCATGTTCGCATGAATGGGAAAAAAAACCTGGCTTTCGGCCACCCAGTGGTCCATGAAACAGGATAGAGTTAGTTAAATGCTGAAATCCACCAAGGTGTCTGAGTGGAAGTGCTGATGACGTGAATGATTAGAAGTATGATATTCAGCTGAAGGTGTCTTGGCACATTATGCTGGTTAATGAATTCAAATTGAATTCAAACAGATGAGAATGACTTGAGGTCATAAAAGATTAAAGAGCTTCCTTTTGCTTTCCAATCTTTTTTCTTTAAGTTCATTTTTTTAACCCCTTAAACTCCCCTAGACCTGTCCATGGGTCCAGACTCACATTCTTAAGTCTTGTAACTACATACCAACATACCTACAGTTTCAGTGTAGTTACTGAATGATTAATAGTAGTTACTGAATAATATGCTTTAAGATGAATAACAAGCCAGTAGTTTAAAGGGTTAAATATGTGAAGGAATGCGAATGTGTGCGTGTTTATTCTGGGCTCTTGAATTTTAGGGTGGTACTAAAAGATCTTGTCATGCAGGTTAAGAAATTAATGAGGAGATATCCATCTAAAAATGTAGATTAACCAGGAAAAACAAACAAACAAACCCAGAATCTGGTGACCTGACCAATTCTACCGGCTGTTAATAAGTGCTACTAATAACTCTTTCAACTTTTTTTTTATTATTCATCATACCAGCGGCCTTGTGCAAGTCACCACTGTTGTTGTGTGAATGGCTTGGACTTGGGTACTTGAGCCTGGACTGGCCAGATTATGAAAAGCCAGTAGCAGTGATGAATGACTAACTGCGACTCTCACTCAACAGAGATTATTCAGAAAGGATTCCGACACAATGTACTACAAGAAACACTTCATGCAGTGGACACGTTCATCTTTGTCCAATGTGTGAATAGTAGCAAGTCAGATACTCTGAGCAGACGTGTATTCAGCGTGTTGGCCCAAACTATCATGCCACTTCAAAGGGTACAATCAAATGTGCCTGGCTTTCTCAGCTGTCCACTTAACCATAGCAGGGAGTGAAGAGGAGGAGGAGGGGTGCTAAAGTGATGACTAAGGCTAACTGAAGTCACACACTATGAGTCTGTATGGCTGAAATCTGACCACAACTACACAACTATTTATGATCAACAAGCATGTCTGGAAAAGCCATTTGAACAAAGTGCTTTTTCCAACGCATCTTGACAGAATGCGCAGAATATGAGAAGAATGAAAAGTTTCTCAAAAATGAGGATGTCTTTTCACTCATTCACTCACTCAAGTTAGACCTTTTTTGAAAGCAAGCTTGAAAACAATTCGGAAAAAAAGAGGACACATTATGATTGGACTTTACAGTATTCTACTTATTGTACCAAACTTCTATAAAACAAGCAGGATGTATGTAGCTCTGCTGGATATTAATCCAATTGTTCTCAGTTTCTTTTTTAAAATACTTTTTTTTTTTAAATGCATTTAACAGAGGAAATCCTACAGAAGTGGAAACATTTGAACGTTCACGGCCAAGTACAGTCATAAAATGTAAATGATGTGTACAAAGTCAGTATTTGCCTACTGCAATATCCCAGGACTACAGCATACACGCTACCCCACACATGCTCCTAATGCTGCATAGTCCTATCAGTAGTAAGCCTAAAACTTATAGTCTGAAGCTTTTACAGGCCTGTTTTCTCCATCATGGGAAAACTATGAATCATAGCTGCTACAAAAGCCAAAAATCAGTATAACGTGTTTTAAGTGATGAGCACTGGGGCTTCACTGATTGTTGTCAGACTCCAAGGATATAATTTCCTGACTAACAAAATGACTTTTTATTTCTCATCTCTAGGAGGGCTGCATGATGAACCTGGAGAATCCTGGTGGATTTCACAGGAGCGGGAAGCATCCGGACATGGATCAGAAAGTCGGCAAGCTTACCTTTGGCTTTCAGAGAAGCTCTACCTCAGATGATGATTCAGGATGTGCGTTGGAGGAGTATGCCTGGGTTCCACCTGGACTACGACCAGAACAGGTGAGCCTTTTGTTGAGCGCTCTGACTGTGTGTTCACTTCCACACCCACCTCTGGTTTAAAAAAAAAACAAAAAAAAAAACAGCTGATGAAAACGGTAGTGTTGCGACATCGCCAAACAGATGAATGGAACAACTTGCGGTAATCTAGGCACGTTGGGAAAAAAAAAACAAAAAACAGATAAACGCCACATCATGAGCAGTCTTCTGAGTGCATAGCCCATCAAAGGCGACGACACTCAGACATTAGAGAGTAAAAGACTCCTTAAGCAATCTTGATTTATATACAAAGGAAGATTAATCACTCCATCGGGTGAGCAAGCCTGTTCTAATTCATTCTAATTAGATCAGCCAACTCATTTGTTAGGGAAGCAGAGCATTTTGTAGGCATCACCCCACAGGCACTTGGAAACAGGATATGCTGTTTTTTATTTACAAACTGTTTCATGGAAAGTCTGCAAGTCATTATGGCAAGCTGGCAGACAATGGCCCAAAGCGATCGGCACTAACTGCCAGCTAAGCGAACAGTATGAAGAACACTCGAGGCAATGGCTGTTTTCTGTACTAGCCTGTCTCCGAAGGCAAGCTTTTCGTGACTGAAAATGTGATGATGTGGCGCTTTTCCAAGTCAACAGTTAAGGCCTTAACAGTTATCTCAGAGGCTTTCGAATCCCCCTACTCGTCTGAGAAGCACATATGACTGCAATCAGGGGTGTGGGGCGAGAAAAGGGTCTAAAGCAATATAAGACTAAAATCCAAACACTGCCTTTGTGTTAAATGCAAGGAGCAACTGTAATGTCTTTACAGCTGCCATTCCGTAAATTACCCCAAAACATTATAGGTGATCATTGCTGGGAAGTACACAGTTACTCAAAAACACTGTTAACTAGTCGCCCAAGGGAGAGGAGTGGGTGGTAATATTAGCATGAAATGAGCATGATTTATGTTACTGCTCATTGTCAGGTTTAAATGGAGGCCTGAATAACAGCAGGATGCTGCTTAAGCAGGAGGAGACAAGCCCAATCCTCTTTATCTGCTGAATGTTACGACCAGCACTCATAAACTGATGCCCCTTACCGAGGTCACCAGCTAGAGGGCAAAACACAGTAAAGAAAACATCACCGGCTTGCGCAGAATGAAAAATAGCCCTTCACAGCGGGTCAGTTACAGTAATAAATTTATCAGAGATAAGTGGCGAGCCCTTCTCTTCATAGACATGATAGAATGGATACGTAATGGAGGTTACTAAACCTGGTGTAAATTCCAGCTGTTCTTCAAGTGCTGCTATGTCGTCGTTTGTCAAGAATAAATAACAGTGTGCCATTATATAAAGAGAGCAAAAAATGTTTACAAGGGCTATAGTTTGGAGGCAATTACTTAGTGCAATATATACATGCTGTGTGTGTGACTGAATACCTGTCTTTAAAAACTTTGCATTAAAATTGTTCTATATTCTCTACATATTTTTTGATGCACGTCTAGGAATTTGATTGAAAAGGATGACGAGACTTTTCGGAAAAAAATGCATTAAGATCTACAGATAAAAGAGATAAAATAAAAGAGATCACGCGTACCAAGTGCTTTTAAGAAACTGCTGTAGATGTTTGTCACGGCATAATTATTTAATGTGACTTCTAAAATCCAATATTTTAAGCAGATTATAGCTCAATAAAGGTGTTGAACATGCAGACATAATACGAGCAAGTGGCAAGATGAGATTTTGTATGCTTAATTCATATAATGTTCTCTGATTGTTATCTCTAGTATGGAGGAATTTATGTGCATCACTGAAATATCCATTACATTTCATGACACAAGATGTACCATGGTCTTATGCTGTTCCACCTGCTGTAGCCTAGAAGATATCTCAGTCCATATTTGGCCAGCTCTAATCCATGACAACATGAAAGCGTAGGAGCTGTAAGCTAAAACTGCTCAGTTCCTGATCTCAAAGGTCATCTACCGAAATGAACAAATTTGGTAACACAAAAGCTCTGGAGGTGTTTGAATCCAACCAGGCCAGGTTTTTATCACCTGGTTGAGTGTAAGGCTCAAGGTATGCCTTAACGTATGACACATTTCACAATCCTGTAATCTGTTCACTATTTGATTGAAGCGCAGTACAACACACACCTGCTTATTTGCAGGTGTGCACTTCATTCGTTTCCCGTCAATGATGTCTGAATAGCGTGTCCAGGCCGGTGAAACATGTCATTCCAGGACAGGCTTGTTCACCTTGGGGAGCAGGACAGCCTGACCGATTAATATTTCAGTGACATGCATTTTATAAAATCAGTCAAGCCAACTACGTTACTAAGGGATAGTTGGATGATACTGTAGGTGTTAATTTAGGGCATATTCACTGCCACATATTTACCAAGTTACTGAAGAAGACCTGGTAGGTAAAGTTTTGCGTTAAAGCTATGCTGACAGTCATTCTTACAACAGTAATAAAGTTATCAAGCAAAAATGCCAGTCTCCTATGGTGATATTATAGAAACATACTGAATTAGTATTCAGTTGTTAGTATTTGCCACCAGCCTTCAAAAATGGGGTACACGTTGGTGTAATTACTTCCAAAAGTTTTGTTCGAGATAAATATTCATTTGTAATTTCAACTCTCCCTATTGGCGTTGCAGGTCCAGCTGTACTTCTCCTGTCTGCCAGAGGATAAGGTTCCCTATGTTAACAGCCCAGGAGAGAAATACCGCATCAAACAGCTCTTATATCAACTGCCTCCCCATGACAATGAGGTAAGCCAAACTGGAGTAAAAAGTACTATGGTATATATCATTATGTAAAAAAAATAGTCCATAACAGTATATAATCTATACCTTAGTATGTGCTCAAGAGAATTTAGCTTCGGTTGCTATTTCTGAAAGTAACGCAGACTAAGACTAATCTAAACTAAGATCAGCATGAGGAGAACATCAGTGCAGGAGGAAGGGCGGTGTTTGCCCGGACTGTGTTGACAGCCTGTCCGCTTTGCATACTCCACATATCCTGAGTTTCTAGGGAACGTGTTCATCTAAGAGCTGGCTAAGACCTGTAGAATAGACCTACAGCTTGCCAAGACTATTTCATACTTCTATACAGTTATTTAAAAGCTAAGCTAGAATAGAGCGTACAGAGTTACTTTGTAGCAGGAGCCCTATAGCAGTTTGGGGTTAAATGCCTTGCTCAAGGCAATACCAGTTATGATCAAAGGAAGGATGTTAGGACTTCTAGACCCCAGATACCAGACCTAGGTCTACAAGCCATCTCTAGAGCCAGGGAACCTCCATATCTGATTCTCTGGTTTGAACCCATGGCTCACAGGGGCACCGCCACCTTCAGCAGGACCTGAAAAACAGCACTAAAATAAAGCATCTATTGTTTCACCCATTGTTGAATGTAAATGTGCTTCTGCATCACATTTCAGACCCCACTCAAATTGCTTTTTAAGGATGAACCGGTGTGGGTGCTGGTTAACCTCATGCGTTTTCATACCTTGTCTCATTCACTGGATTCCTCTTGCCATCACAGAGGACATCTTTGTTTCCTTGGGCGTCTGTGGGCATTGGTACAATGAGACATTTGATCTGGTGATTTTATGATGTTGCTGGGGGACTCGACACAACATGTGGCACAGAGATTCCTCACGTTGCTGTGGTTTACTAGCGGAGGCCGGAGTGTGTGAGGACAGTGCTCTGATGCTTGGTGTGTGCACCGCAATTACTGCTCTGAAGTACTATCACATTGCTTGCTTTGTCTCAGGATTCTTGCAGCTGTCTGGCTGTAATACAGGCCCTCATTTCTATAAACAGTCCCCTTCTTCTCATTAAGTGTTGTTAAACAAAATCATTCGGATAGTTCACACCCAACATAAGACACAGAGGTCGCTCGGAGAACTGGAGACTAGAACTGGTCACGAAAGAGAACTGGATAAACCCAATCATTAAATCCTTTAACCACAGCTTTCACTTCCTGTCTTAGGTGCGCTATTGCCAGTCGCTTGGCGAGGAAGAAAAGAAGGAGCTACACATGTTCAGTGTGCAGAGAAAAAAGGAGGCACTGGGGCGGGGAAATCTAAAGTTACTGCCTAGGGCTATGCTTCACACGATCTGTGAACATGTAAGTTGTCATATCACAAGTCCAACTATTCATAGAAACAGTACAGTCACACAAAAGTAACTGACTTTTTTTAAACTTTAGTGCGGGGACAACGTTGGTGGAGGAGAGATGGCAGTGTTCGCCTCAAGAGCAGGGCCTGGACTGTGTTGGCACCCAGCGTGCTTCGCATGCTCAACATGCAATGAACTTCTAGTGGATCTCATTTATTTCTATCATGAGGGGAAAATTCACTGTGGGAGACATCATGCTGAATTGCTCAAGCCTCGCTGTTCAGCCTGTGATGAGGTAAGCGCAAACACTGACATACACGCTATATTTTAAATATATGAACCGTGCCGTCATTATTCACAATCATCTTACTCAACATCTGGATATTTACAGCTTTCAAAAATGAAATAAAACACTGTATATTTTTCAGATTATCTTTGATGATGAATGCACGGAAGCAGAGGGCCGTCACTGGCACATGAAGCACTTTTCCTGCTTTGAATGTGAAACCATTTTGGGTGGTCAGAGGTACATCATGAAAGATGGTCGGCCCTACTGTTGTGGGTGCTTCGAGTCCTTGTATGCTGAATACTGTGAGGCCTGTGGAGAACACATTGGTAAGCCAATGTTTTTCTTGTGCCTCCACGTCCTTTGGGCTGTAAATTAAATGGCGTAATCTCAGTGTGTTTTCACACAAAATTCGATAATGCTGACTCGTATTTAATAGCTATGATTTAAGCAAACACTTTTCCATGGATAGGTCATTACATAATTGCAGTTGGCAATATCCCGTGGAGTACAAAATTGACTGTGAAATCCTAATTACTTTAAAAAATAGGTCAATTACATAGTGATTAGATTTATTGCTTAATTGGTGAAAAGTGACTTTTTTCAAATCACATTGGCCAAACAAAATGAATCATCACCTTCATCATTCTTCAGTAAATATATTCATCACCCATGTCCTAACATCAAGGTTGCATGGGTATCATCATCAACCCCCATTTGATTCTAATTTCCTTCAACTTTACTCCCTTTTTGGAAGAATTCTACCCATGCCATCCTAATTCTGGTTATTTTCATTTAGGGGTTGATCATGCTCAGATGACATATGATGGTCTCCATTGGCATGCCACAGATGAGTGCTTCAGCTGTGCCCAGTGCAAAACCTCCTTGCTTGGTTGCCCATTCCTGCCGAGACAAGGCCGCATCTATTGTTCCAAAGCTTGCAGCCTTGGCGAGGATGTCCATGCCTCAGACTCGTCAGATTCTGCCTTTCAGTCTGGCAGGTCCCGGGAATCCCGTCGCAGTGTCAGAACAGGAAAGAGCAGTCGTTCGGCAGACCAGTGTCGCCAGTCTCTGCTCTTCTCACCTGCTGGAAACTACAAGTTCCCTGGGTTCTCGGGCAATGCGGAAGACACTTTGTCAAACAAGCTGTCCCATCTAAACTTAACAGACGACCATTTCTGGAGGAACAGGGAGGAACAGGAAGTACCTGAGGACCATGAAGAATGGGCTGAGCATGAAGACTATATGACCCAACTACTTCTTAAGTTTGGAGAGCATGGAATCTTCCAGCAACCGGAGGACAACAGACCAAATGATCCTTGGATGACTGACTCTGAGATCAAAAATAAGCTGGAATCAAAGATTTCAGGCAGTGGTGGCAATAGCAGTCTTGCCAGTAAAAAGTACAAGACAGACATGTACTGGACACATTCCCAAGATGGACTGGGAGACTCTGCATATGGTAGTCACCCTGGACCTGCAAGCAGCAGGAAAATCCAGGAGCTTGATCTGGAACATGGTGCCAACTTTAAGCATGAGGAAAAGCAGTGGTATAATGACTCACTGGAATGTATCAGCGATGGACTTAAACAGCAAGAGCAGGGTGTCCATGATTCCATGGACTCTCTAGCACTATCTAATATCACAGGTGAGTGTATGAAACAAAAGAAAGATGAAATTAGTTTTTTCATGAATGAAACATGATTGTTGCTGAGATCTGATCTAATCTCTTATTCTAGGTGCATCAGTGGATGGGGACTTTAAAGAGAAGCATGTACCCTTTTCCTTACAAAACTTCACCAAGCTGGAGAATCAGGATTGCGAAAAAACAAGCAACATGGGAACTCTCAACTCTTCAATGCTGCACAGGAGTGCCAACTCCCTCAAGAGCCTTACGTCTGAGCTGGAGCATGTAGAAGTAGTAGAGGAGGAAGACCCAGAAGAGGTGAATCCCCTCCCAGAGCAACGACCCATTCCTCCTGTTCTTCGGAGGTCCAGATCTCAGACAAGGCCTCATCAGGTCAAGTTCTCTGATGATGTAGTGGACAACGGACACTACGAAGATGTAGATGTGCGACAGCCTCCGATGAGTGAACGCACACGGAGAAGGGTGTACCATTTTGATGAACAGGACGAGAGACACCGTCGACATCATCGCAATCACAGACGGAGGAGCAGAAAGTCTCGGTCAGACAATGCACTGCACATAGTACCCAAAGAGCAAGCGCGTATGTGCTTCAGGGAGGACTATCTCCAGCGTGGTCCTGTACCGACATCTCAGTATGTCCAGCACTCCCATACCCACGCGAACTCTGATTACGGCTTGCAGAACCAGGCTGCAGAGAGATTCTACCGTCTTTATGGAGACGATGATGATTGGTGCTCTACATGCTCATCTTCTTCCTCTGAATCGGAGGAGGAAGGTTTCTTCTTGGGTCAGCCGATTCCACAACCCAGACAGCCTAGGTATCAGTATTATGCTGACAAACTTCCCAATCAAATACCCCCACCTTATGGCACAAGGACTAATTCCAAAAAGAAGCGAGGACATAAGGGGAAAAACTGTATAATTTCATAGAATCACAAATAGTCACCAATATGTTGCAATACAACAGTTAGCTCCTCCTTCATTCAAAGGCCAACATTGACCATAGCTCAAAACATTTCTGCAGTATTTTCGATGAACAAGACTGACACATTCTTGAAAAGACATTGCTGTCTTACAATTCAGTAATATTCCATGTACTGCGCAAAAACAAAAAAAAAAAAACAAAAAAAAAAACAAAAAAAAAAAAGATCAAAAACAATGAAAAAAAAAAAATCCCCTGCTATGTCTCTTAAATAACTGATCACTTGGTCATTGATGCAATGAAAGATTATATTTATAAAGTACCATATATAAATGAGTGAATATTTAACAGTGCAGATATAGGTGTGTGTATATATTGTAAAAACTGTCTTGATTTAAAGCAGATATTTTTATATCCCTGAATTTTTAACGAAGAAAAAAGTACTAAGATAGTTGACAAATAGCAGTAGATAACAAATGATTTGCAGCAGCTTCACTTTTGTTATTTAGGGTTTTTTTTTATTATAAAATTGTCACCAAATGCAATGCAGTTGAACCCTTGTTATGTCAGGGTTACATGTACATAGGCTTCTTTTCTATTAAAACAAACTAATGAAAAATACATCCTATATTCTGTATTATGCGGTGTGTCGCTGGTTTGAACTTTTTTTTTTAACAGGCCATTGTAAACAGATCAGTGAAAGATGAACTTGGCAATAAAAGCATATGCAAGATTCTTTTTTTACTGTTCTTTGTTTGGAAACAAAAACATTCCTAAATGAAGACTGAGACTGTTTATTAGGAACATTGATCATATGAAATGTTTTAAAAATGCAAAATAATGATTTCGTCCATGAAACAAACAAACAAAAAAAAAGTTTAACCAAGATAAATGAATACTCGGTTCCTTATGTGTCTGAAATCAAAGGTCCTCTCATCCCAGCTATATCTCTACCATTGTAAACTATATATAGAAATCTTGCAGAGTGCAATAATACAACAAAGGAAAACCAAACTAGTAAACTGGTGCCTTAAAAACCGTTTAAGTGTTATACCGCATGACCAAAGTTTTTTTTTGTTGTTGTATAAACTTGACCAGATTAATACATTTGGTCAGAGTTAAGTGCTATTTTCACCTCAGATATAAAATGCCAGATGTCCTCCAGACACATCTTCTTAATCTCGATCAGGGTTTCTTTTAACACGACGTGAAGCTGTCGTTCCAAAGATCGGCTTTTTAGCCATTAGCATCTTAACCACCAGGCCAAAGGTCTCACAGTCCTGCCTAAATAAGCAGAAAATGAGCTTAAGAAGAGAGATTAATGTTAGCTATGTGCTTTGATTGAGATATCTAAGCAAATAAGTAAGTCTTTAGTTCATATTATGAACAATTCCTCAAATGTCCAGTGTGGAAAGCAAAATACTGGTAAACTGTTAGCATATACTGAACTATTGTAAGACTTAAAAGTGGTCATATTTCCTCCACAGAATTAATTTAACATTCACCTTTTGTCATATGTTTTGCATTACACTCACAAATACATAGATTTGGTTACGTTAAATTCATGGGACATGGGAACACAATGAGGAATATATTCATTGAGTTTCACAAAGATGAAATTTATCCACATCTTCAAAACAGAAATTTAACTGAATACTGCAGTTCTAGTATAGCTAGGTCTAGGCCTTGTATACAAAGTCTTGTATAGCCACACTCACTGGCCACATTAATAGGAACAGTTGTTCGTTCACCTGTTCATTCATTCTATCCAATCAGCCAATCATGTGGCAGCAGCACAATGCAAAACCTCATGCAGATACAGGTCAAGAGCGTCAGCTTCAGGAAAACATGGGGTCTGAGTTTAAGTATATTAGCAATTGCATTTTAGCAAACATTGCATGTCTTCTTCCAATCTTCAGCTTCAGTTTCTGTGTGCAGTGTAGCCTCAGATTCCTACACTGTAAAAAATTCCTGCAGTTGCTAGTAAAGTATTGTAAAATTTACAGCAAACAACTGTATGTTTACGTTTACGGTTAACTGCTGTAATAACTTAATGTTATATAAAATACTACATAAGCCAACATGCTTGTTCTTTTGGGTGATGCAGGATACAGCCAAGCTGAACATTAAGGGTGTTACCTAATCACACCAGATCTGGGATTCGAACACACAACCATCTGTGCTGTAATCCACACCTTAACCATTGATCCACCACAAGCTTGCACTGATTCAACTATTTCTAACACTGAATTAACTTCATTAAAATATTCTACTGAATCACTGCTTTTGGTCCTTCTTCAGTGGTGGCTCAGCAATTAAGGCTTCATCTAACAAATAAAATGGTCATGTGTTCAAATCCCAGCACCACCAAATATGATCCTTGAGTATGACTCTTCAGCTCAATTGTATCCCTCAAATACAAGGTGTCATTTTAAAGTATGTAACAGGACTTTACTGAAAATATATTACAGTTTCGTACTGTAAATTTTACAATACTTTACTGGCAACCCAAGCTGCTGATAAATTACCCTAAAAATCCGCGGGTATTTTTTACAGTGTATTCTTCACTGACGGGTGTGAAACCTGATGTTGTAGCTCATCCGCCTCAAGGTTGGACGTATTGTGCATTCTGAAATGCTCTTCAGCTCATCACAGCTGTAACGGGATTTCTGTCATTTCTTATTCTGTTCTCTCTCATCAACAAGGCTCATCAACAGAACTGCCGCTCTGGATGTTGTGTGCATCATTCTGCGTGTGTAGAGATTGTTGTGTGTTAAAATCCAAGGAGATCAGCAGTATCTGAAATACTCAAGGCAGCTCATCTGGCACGGACAACCATGCCACATTCAAAATCACGAACATCTCGTATTTCCCCATTCTGATGTTGGATGTGAAGATCAACTGAAGCCCTTGAGCAGCATCTGTACAATTTTATGCATTATTCTGCTGCTACATGAATGGATGATTGGATAAATCCATAAATGAGCAGGGACTGAATTTACGTACAAATGTTCCCACTTGCTTATTCAGGAATGAGCTGAACAATGTGAACAGTAATATACGCAGAGGGACAGAAGAATTGGCTGTTCTGAGATGAGAGTGAAAGAGCAAAAGAAAAACAGAAGAAAGGAAGAGAGGAAAGACAGAGAAAGACTGCGACCCATTAGCTAACCGCAGGAAGAATGGAATTTGGGAGATTTGTTTAGATACACAGATAATATACAGAACCGTGATAGAATGAGGCCAACATGAAAGGCCAAGTTTAATCACAAAGGGCTGGAAGGTGAACTCCCCAGCTCAGCCTGCAGACAGACAGAATTGCTAAGGAGAGAAAGGAGGAGGACGAGGACTGGGTAGAGATTGTTCTTTTAGAAAAAGAAATTATGAACTGCTTGAAAAGCCTGCCACATTATATTTTGGAAAATTAAGCCTTGACTCAACTTAGTTTGTCTGCACGTCATCTTTTAATCATGCCAAAGAAGCAACAACAGTGTCCCACCCTGCTCCAAGAATTATAACGTGAGACTAAATTAGAGGACTAAATCCTCGGTGCCTCCAGCTACAACAGTTTCTGCTCTACTCTTGTCCCAGTTGCTAAAACCAAAGCCAGCACTGTTTCAGGCAGTTCCAGTATAGTGTAAATACGTCTTAAGCAGAAAGAATAAACACTTTAAAAAAGGATGGAATGAAGCAGGAAAACCTACATACTGAGACAGTGAAACATATCTGGGAATTTATCTGTTGCAGATCAAAACTATTATACATGATTATACTAACATCCAGGCACTTCGATTTGGAATAAACACTGTTCCTTACTCTCGCTGGGATGTGAAGACAGCTTGCTATTATTTGGATGTGGGAAATGGTTGCAAGATGTCAAAGTAACACTTGTAGTGCAAGACATTGGAATGTGGACTGCAGATATTTCGAACGATCAGAGCTGATTATGTTTGCATGTTTTCAGAATTTATCCCTTTTGGACAAACTCCCCTGTTTATACTGATTTTGTTATTGTGTTGCGTCATCCAAATAAACTTGTCCCAGCATATCAAAGCTGTTCGAAATCCTTACAGTGCTGAAGGCGATGAACAATCAGCGCAATTTCAAATGATTTCCCTTGCCATCCTAGCATCATCAAAACCATGATTAATCACAGTTCATTAACTGATCAGAGGAACTCCATTAAACTGCGTGTGTGCGTGTGTGTATATGATTTATATCACCAAGAGGCCAGTATTAATTGATATATACATATAATTGATCTAGAAGCAGCTCACTCTGTTTGGTCTGTAATTATAACAACGATTTTCAGGTTGTATCTTAAAGGTCCACTATGTAGGATGCCCCTCCCTTACCCCTCCCTATCCAACATGTGCGGCCACATACGATGGCCGTCAGGTGCCCATAGTGTACTTCCAAGTACTTGCATTCACACTCCCTTGCTTTTTTTCATGCTAAATATTAAGTACGATCCTCCATTTTCAAAATCTGGGTTCTCAAACTCGTTAGCCAGCACCAGCAAACACTGATTTCTCTTTCTTCTTCCTCGTCTTCCTTTCTTCTTCTTTGTCGTCCTTCTGGTGCTTCCTTCCGGGTTCATGCTGCCACTTGTAAAAACGCAAAACGCGGAAGGCGCACTCTAGAGGTTTGTCTGTTCTGAGCTACTGTAGCGACACAACATGGAGGCTCTGTGGAGGTGGACCCGCTCCCTATATAGAGAGCTATAACGGCTTTAAAGGGCTCATTCTAAGCTTAAGAATACACTAATGAAAACATACTTATAAATTCCATAAGTATATTATGGAATATATACTCCAGTTACCCACATAGAATCCCACAAAATCCTAGATAGTGGACCTTTAAGGTGATTTGTGCTAAAGGCTAAAAGCCTACCACTGTTACTTAAGCAAACAGGAAACGACTGTCCCTGCTCTTGTGTGGCAGGGTTATGCATCGTTTCTCCTGCGAGACCTGATCTCCAGAGCTGATAACTCATGGCCACACAAGCTGGGTTCTGCAATGAGGAGTTCCACTGGAACATGCAAAGCTCCCTATGTGGCCCAAAGTTTGGGGGAAGAGATGGAGTGGATTGGTCTTTAAAACACTGCACAGAGGAAGGCAGTTCTGTACAAACGAATGCCCAAGCAAGCAGGGGTCCAGAGTAATCACGGAAGTGGGGATAATTATTTGAGGGCTGGTACACATTAGGGAATATTAAGAGGTACTTAATCACTGAGGCTGAAACGCAGAGTGCTCAATAGAGTATAATAGGCCAAGTGGATGTATTTTGTCTAGGCTGATTGAAATGATGAATAAAGTATGGGTAATTGTTCCCAGCCATCAACAACAGAAGATTCTACTAAGCCAGACTTTCATCTAAATAAGATTTTATATTAAAGTGATCTATTTATTATCCAGTGATACTAAATATATGAAAGACTAAAAAAAAAAAAAAAAAAAAATCACAAATTCAAAGAAATTCTGTGAACTAAACCAAGAACAGCACAGAACAGATTTCATGATGGAGTAGTGCTTGTCTTTGGGTTTGCCCAGTGATCTAAGTTTGTCCATATCTTTATTAAGGCAGGAAATACACACACATCCTACAATCAGGACTCTCTCTGGAGATTAGAAAACACACAGGCACACAGAGGAAAGCAGAACGCACACTCATACACTTCGGACATTCTGTTTCAAATATTAACACTACTGACACAGAATACACATTTAAATACAGATATAAATACTTACAAGCTTATAAAAAATTTATTATTCGCTTAAAACAATTTCGATGCCATTCTGTTTTGTTGTGGAAAATACTACCAGTTTATAGTTGAGTGCATTTACAACCTATCATCTACATCATATCATATCCTACAATAATATATACATAATATATATTTTTTAATAAAAATGCTGTAAAGCTTCATATTAAATCTTCACTGCATCTTCACATCTCTGATGCCAACAGCATTTAAAATGGATTTGGTGAAAAGGTTTCATATTTTAAACATTATTTTGAATTCTTAAATCAGTGTTATACCTGATATGTGTTTACACATATGTAGCGAATTCCTGAGGACTTTTGAGAATGATCAGCAACTCATTTAAATATTGTTTCTTATTTAAATATTCCTTGCACATGACATCTCTCACCTAACTGTACCTAATTACCCACTACATGACCACTAACTGCTCAGACAATTTACCTGATAGTATACGCACGTTAGCACTCTTTGTTTACAATCTCACTAATCTTTTGTACACTTTCTTGTCCACATCATGACTGCATGAGTTTTTACGAGCAACATACATATATTCACTGGACTGAAAAAAACTGTTCTGTCTTTAAAAGTTATTACGGAGTTGTGCATGAAGCAGCTTTGGTGAGTAAACATGTTCATTTTAGGAATGCTGCCAGGCTACGGGGGCTTCTGCATCTGCAATTAAATGGCCTCTTTATATAAAAGTAAGTGGTTCTTGAACACATTTATTGATTAAACATATAAGAACAGAAATCCAGTTTGTGAGACCCAGGGTCTTTCATTTCAAAATTGAAGAATAGATATTAAAGGAAAGAAAGGTGTTAAGCTTCAGGCCAATCAGGCCAATCCAATCTTAGAATTATGAAATTTTGTTACCTAAAATACATGATTTACTTCTCCAATAAACACACTTTAGGTTGGAGGCATTTGGGCTCTGACTAGCTCTGAAATTTGGAGGTTGTGTTTTGTGTTTTAGACCTGCATGTATAGATGATGTATTCAAGCCACAAATACTTAATTAATTAATCTGCAAAAAAAGGTTAATTTACCAAAAACCCCTAAAAGAGCCCAAGAGTAAGTTTCACGTGAGTGTGGGAACGGTCTGTAAGTGTTAAGGAAGAATACCTTAGCAGTTGATAGTGAAGGATGTGAGGATTCATCTTGAGATACACTAAAGCAGGAACTGGGTGGTCTTTCTCTTCCTAAACAGTGTGAGAAGGCAGGAGAAAGAGATTTGTGTAAACTTGGAGAAGCAATTCATCTCTTAAACTCTTAAATCCAGACCAGAGCCCAATTCCAGACAGGCACTCCAAGAGAATATTGAAACCACCTTCAGATAATTCAATTGTAAAAAACATGCCAGGCTAAGAGTATGACCTAACTTCAGTCTAATGCAAGAGAGCTATTAGTCGAGGCAGCCTTAGCTAAAAAGAGCTAGACTCTAAAATTCTGTGCTCTCAAAGCTTCATTATGTCTTTATAAATAAACACAGCAGCGCTGTTAATGTTTCCAGGAACTTTCAAAATTTAAGTCATTCTAAAACATTCTATTTTTATGTTACAATTCATTTATGCGCACAGACGGTTTTGTCACATTTTCTGCAGTGTGATTACAGCGGCTGAATGGTACTCAAGGTATAACCCTGACTGATCCCTGCTTTATCTGGCCAGCTGGTGGGCAGTGTACGGATAACATTCTCCCTCTCAGCGAGCAACTTGTGCTATGACTGATAAGCCAGCAGTCTAAATCTGGCATTTCCACAAGACAAGGCATTACCCTTCAAACACACTTCCACTCAGATCAGCATGAGAAAAACACGACTTTTCATTGACTTTCCTTGTGCTTTCATGACATTTCAGGACAACATGACATTTTCATGACAGTTCTCAATCAATTATACCCTACGTTACAATGATGTCATCTGCAAAGCACAGGGAGGAAGCAATACCTTAATAAATATTTGCATGTGCTAATTGTTGTAAGCCATAGTGAGATTGGATTTCGAAGAAAAGGAAAAACTGAAACTTGGTACAGATGCATAATTACACATCAAGTATAACTCTGATTAAAGGTAGTGAGATGCAAACTTTTATTTTATTTATTTATTTTTGTAATATTCAGATCACAGAAAACTGCTTGAGCAAATTTAATACCTGCCCTTTGGTCGTGATCATTTGTGCACACCATCGTTTTTCCTCAAGTCTGTCATGTGACAGGAGTGGGATGAAAATGCAGTTGTTGTTTTTTTTTAAGTAAATTTTATTAGAAAAAAATTCAAACAAATCCAAAATGTGAAGCAAATCTCACAATCAGCAGCAAGCAAATTGGCAGGTGATCAGCAAACAACAATACAAAGGCAAAACCCAAAATGTGGGTGTGGGTGCAGTTATGCAGGTGATTGGAAACCGCTGCGCATGATTAGCACTCAGGTAAGTGTGAGCATGCTGGTGGTGTGAGGTGCATCAGCGTGATGAAGCCATGACCTTGGGTGCGATATTAATCTGTTTGGATTGGCATTACTCTGAATTTTTCACTTTTAGGTAGAAAGACGAGCGGGTAGCTTAGCTGCCTCACAGCTCCCGGTTCAATCCTGAGCTCAGGTTTCTGTTACGATAAACAGAAACAGAAACTGTATTTGGGCATATTTTTAAGTTATAATTGGTTCCAATATACTCCAATGTTAAAATGTGGAGCTCCTACACCAAACTGGCAAAAGACTGTCAGGTCTTTTAATTCAATTCAATTAACTATTATTTACATAATGCTTTTAACATGGGACATTGCCGCAAAGCAACTTCACAGAAACCCAGATATAAAATTTTCATTGATCCCTTAATGGGCAAGCTAGAGGTGATGGTGTTAAGGCAAAACTCCCTGAGGAGGCAACAAGAGGAAGAACCCTTGAGAGGACTCAAAAGGGATCATGGATAATAATAATGGACACTGGATAATGTGATTATGAATCATTAATCTCTTCTGTAACTGTATACTTTAGAGTCAAGCATTGCCAACTGGGTCAAAAGGAACTTAAGTATGAGCATGGTGTAGTGCTTAGCACCGTCACCTCACAGTAAGAAGATTCAAATTCAGAACTAAAAGGCATTTCTGTGCGTAGTCTGCACGTTCTCCTCATTTCTGTGTGGGTTTTCTCCGGGGACTCCAGTTTCCTCCCACAGTCCAAAGACCACATGATTAGGTCAACTGGCTACTCTAAATTGCCCATAGGTGAGAATGGCTGTCTTTCTCCGGTGACCCGTACAGGATGTACCCTTCCTCTTGCTCCAAGTCAGATGGGATTGTCTCCAGCTTCCCGCATGACCCGTGATGGATAGATATCACCAGTCCAATGACTGAGACTTGAGTGTGAATTGTTCCTAGCATTTGCAGTCTTTAGGTTATCCAAAAAGGAACATCCATACTATCCATTTCAAAAGTTATTTTTTGGTATTTTCCATCTCGTCCCACACACACACGTCCACAGTCTGAATACCTCTGAGCTGGAAGTGAAGCGAAGTGCACTTCCATTTGCATAATGATATACAATTAGATTTCACGTTGCATTTTTGTTGTAGAAACAAAAAGCCAGATAGCATGATTTACAACAAATGGTTTTCAGTTATCCTTTTCATATGTCTACTAAGGCCACTGATTTATATCGCCTTGCCCTTGACTATGCCAAGAGTGGCTCCCAATAGATGGCAATGGCAGGACAGTTATGGTTTGAAAATACCACTGCATTGCTGGTAGATGGTGTGGCCAAGCAGGACAACCTCTCCTTGTTTATAAAAAGCATATCAGCATTCTAGCACGCCAGACATGATGCTATAAACAGATGCTCAGCAAGCCTGCCTTTCACTTTTTAGTGGATCTGCAGCAAATCTAGGTGCATGTCTACATGCTTTCCTAAACTCCTACGGCATTCTCTGCCTACTTTGATGTGTTGCTTAATTAGCAGCCTAGCAAACCCGGCTGAGTGGAGGCAGGGGAACAGAACGATGTCTGTTTGCTGGCACTTTTATTGCTTCTTCAAAAGAAAGGTTCAAATGTATGCCAAACTGCAGGGTGACGCTGCTAGTCTGGAAGATGAGGCAGGTCTCTTAATACCACATAAGTATGGCTCGTCTTACTTCAGCCACTTAAACGTAGCCTAGTGCAAGACTTTGAAAGAGTGATTGTATTACCTGTGATGAAAATTGGTAGAACACTGCAATGACTCAAGTTGAAGTACTAAATCTCAGGTTTGTTTTTCAATTTATGATGTTACCTGGGTACAAATTAAAGGGGAAGAAAAACAACCAAGAGCTGCCAGAAGAGCTTAAATATGCCTTGGCGTTGATTCTGCAAGTCTCTGGACGACTACAGGATCAATGAACAGCAGTCTTCCAAAAGATGTTCCCTCAACTTGTGTTTTGATGTTTGTGGTCAAAAAGCGCTGTCCAAAATCTCCCATAGATGTTCGAGGTTACGATTTCGTGTCTGTAAAAAACATAGCATATGGGGGACGAGGGAAATCCTAACAATGCCAGCAAAACGTCCCCCACGGCACAGCAGCCATGGAAGACGTCTCATGCAAAGACTGGGAAGGAAACAATACTTTAATGAGGTTTTTGCATGTGCTGGCTGTTCTCGATCGCCACAACAAGGATTAGTTCATCAAAGTATAACACTTTGTTTATAATTAAGTCAAAAATATATTATTGAGTCAAAGAACTGCTCCCTAAATGATTTGAATGTAGGTTATGAATGTACGTTGGCATGCTGGAAAAGGTTTGGGCCTCTTAGTTCCAAACTAAAGAGAAGGGAAACTGTAAAGCTACAGAATATAGAGACATCATAAACAATTGTATGCTTACATCTTTGTGGCAACAGTGTATGGAAGGCTCATATATAGCTGTGATGGTCGTGTGTCCACAAACATTTGGCCATGCAGTCTATAGACAATAATTATTGATTTGTGTGAGTACTTTAAAAAAAAAAATGCTCAGTGAAGCACAAGCAGAGTGATTTAAAGAGCTCCCAGACAGACACATTTATCAAAGCTGAAAACATGCTGCTCCTGAAACACTCAGGAATACTTGCATGTACCTGCATATACAAACACAAGGTCAAACCTTGAAATGGCTAGAAAGGTTCACCTCAGCACACCATGCCTTACTTTTGAGTGATTGCTGTCTTAAAGTGCCTTGAGCATTCTTCACACACATGCGCACGCACAGACACACACACACAAACGTCTACGCACTCTCACACACAGAACCAGATGCTCTTTCCAGTGGGTTGGGAGGTCCCAAAATGTAATTCTTCATTGCTGCCGCTGTCGGGGATTTATGTAACAGTATACCGCAATCAGCACTTACAGCCGTCTGCACATATTATTAAGCAGTGTATGTTCACAGTAAATGCGTGTCCAGGATCAATGTGAATACCATGTAAAATCATACTAACAGGAAAGAAATTCAATTAGACACGTTATAGAGAGCGATAATGCATGTGAACGAGATTACAGTCCTATATTTCAGCCTTTACAGTTTAACCTACTTTCGAAATTCAAAAAGTGGTTATCAAGCCAGGCTGGGCTGCAGCTCAGAGATTAGACATGCTTGCTCAGGTTTCTGATGCCGTAACCAAATACACAACTCCAAAAGCTCTTTAGCTCCCCCTCATCACTAAGGCCAGATGGAGAAGGAGGCTTTCACTTCACAAGAGGCTTCCTCACTTCACTTTATTACTACTGCATGATTTAAAAAATGGAGCACGTCGATATGGATACGCGCTATGAGGAAAGCGGCAACAACATGGGGGATTTTTACAAGAACTCATTTTTCAGCTGGAAATCACAGAGACACAACCTGAAAATGAGTCAAACAGATCTTAAAGCGTATTCAAATGCTGGATTTTCACTCTCTGGTCAACAGTAGCTAATGACGCAGTTTAGGCAATAAGTACAATATGGGACACTAAAATGAAAATATTGCAAAGTGGCACGTTAAATTTGGCATAGTAAAAGTCTAAGGGGACTAGAACAGGGATTCTCAAACTTTTTGACCCCTTTAACTATAAATAAATATCAATGATTTATATTTATGGATCTAATTCAACTATTTAAACATTAGGAATGAATGTGTACAGTGATATTTTGACTTTTGGAGGCATGTAGCATTTTATCTCAGAATTTTTCACATTTTTACTAAAATTGTCTATAAAGTGATTTATAGGTCTAGTCGTTTTCCTGAGGTTTGGATCGTTCATTTCAAGCAAATAACTAAAACAAACCTCGATAACTCGATAATAAACACGACCGCCTGTGTGTGTCATGTTGGCTGCGTGTCATGGAACCCGCTTTGAGAATCATGTGCTTAGTAATTTCACTAATAAGAAATTGAGTTTACACAAAATATTACTGTTATTTGAGTTGGTTCAGTTTCATTCTGCTTCATGGAAAATCAGAGAGCCATGATAACAACCTCTGACCTTGGTTAAGAGAGCTCTTTTGAGACTTGCTAGCACAAAGATCTCTAGTCTTGCACACAGTCAGGGTAGTATCTGTGACTGGATCCATGTGCACTGAAGGACACCTCATTTCATACAGTGGTATGCTCATGAATTGGTACAATGGGAGCTTTCTGCTTCGTGCCCTTATTCCTATATCATGAAAATGCAAGTTAAAAGCAGTTAATTAAATTAGTTATTATTACTAGTCTGAGAAAAAGTTTTAAAAAAGGTAAATCGACAAACACAGTGCCATTACTTAAGAATGCTCTGGCACATAACATCGGTTCAGACCACGCATGCATCATGCTGTCATTTCCTCTCCGGATTACGGCCTCGGAGAGTGAACTTTGAGGGAGCAACTTTTGACCCCAGTCAGTGACTTGAGAGGTCACCCTGTCACTGCTCCTAAAAATCAGAAATTACAGGAAAGACATTCGTGAGGGTGTGGGTATATTTTTAAGGCTTCAACATCCAGGACAACAGCAAATGCAGTCAGTTGGATTATTTGGTTTGAACACTGTTAGGATGCCAGTATCAGGTCAGTTTCTTGTAATAGCTACTGATTAAGGCATTTTTAAAAATTGCCCTCGACAAGCAACAATCGTCGGCTCCTTTATCCAAAACAGTTCAGGGAACAATTTTGTTTTTCACTGAATTTTTTATTTTGTTTTTGCATTTACAAAAAAAATCTGTTTTTGCTAAGGCTACTACTTTGCTGCTCTAAAGTCTTATAGTGTTTTTACAGAAAGCAGGATCATTAAAAGGCTCTTGTGAGATCCTAAAGCGTTATCAGGGCTCTGCCACTGCTACTCTTCAGTCTAATTCAGGTTAAGCAGGGGGCAATGAGGAACACAATCCCTGCATCTCTCCCTTACTTTTAATTTAACTGTTTATTTTAGGAGTTTGCCCTGTGCTTTTCATGCGTGCAGTTGGAGCCTGTCAGGCCAGAGGTCAGCGACACCGAAGAAAGACCTCTTGACATTTCTGCCTCTCGGGAAAAAGGCCACATAGTCATGATGTGGCTGCACAGTCGAATTGGATGGGACACAGATGTAGTGCATGACAGAGCCAAGGCCTCTGACTCACATCTAAACTTATACTAATGTTCCAATGTCAGTCCAATGGAACTCGGGCTATTTGCAGGTCTACGAACAAATTCTGTCATTAATTAACATCCTGGGAAAGTGAATTTGCTACATGAGCCGCTCAGTGTAATGGAACAGCCGTTTGAATAACGATCAACCAGGATGTCATTGTATCCTTCTCCGGTTATTTGCGTTCAGTTATATCTGCAGGAACAGCTGTAAAACAGAGTGCGTGTTTTAGGGAGCTCATTGTTGTTGTCTGCTGATGCCTTTGATTTGGTGACCTGATTAGCAGTGGCTCTACGACGTGCCATAAGGCTTTAACAATGCTGCGAAGGTATAAATGAACCAATGGCACCTGGTTTCCATGACCTGTGGCTGAACTCAGACCACAAACCAAAGAGTGGGCTTAACGTAGCTAAGGACATTAATGACCTACGGCCTGTCTGAAACACTCCAGACACCCTTCGCCATTTGCTGCATAGAGCCTCCTTGATTCACTCGCCCTGTGTCAAACCTCTCAGCTTCAATTTACATATTAGGTTAAAAGTAGTGCAGGTAAAAACAAATGAAAACCAGTGCTTCAGAACGTAAGGACTAATACTAAGCAGTTCATTCACATGTCAGAGAAGAGCTTTTTGAGGATATTTGGAGAAGAGAAATCACACAACTTGGCCCGAGGCGGATGTAAGAAATACTCTTATTTGTAGCGTCATTTGGTGCGGAGCCACCGAGACAGGTGTGTGTTTGTTTGTGCAGCTCTGTCCTGACAGGAGCACGAAATGAGGAACTTCAAACAGCAGATCACTGCCTGCGCCAGAGTGCCAGAGAGAGCTGCAAACGCTGAGTAGAGGCAGGATAAACAGGAGTGCTTTCAGTCTTTCAGACACAGCAGGACGGACAACTGTGCAGGCCTGCTAATGGGCATGACAGATCCCAGACAGTCCTGCACCGGGTTTAAATACCTTTTAAAGCAACCAGAACAGATCTGCAAGAAGATTTTTTTTTTTATCCCATAAGACGTGCCAGCTTTACATGCCCCCCCCACACAAAAAAAGTACTTTACCTGACTTTGTAGGCCATAAAGTTAATACAGGGAAGACTTCAAATATATCAGAAAAAATCGGATAATGGGTTGCATCAATCAAATGTGCTTTTATCCAGCTTTCAACTGCGTAGTTACTGGAGAGATCATTAAACGATAATTACCATGAAGTCAACATATAAAATATTAACAACAAAATTAAGCCCTTGGGTTGTTTTCTGAGAGCGTATGTACTAACCATTAAAGAATTGGTGAGGTGACTTCGAAGGTTCAAAGCGAAGCTGTCTGCCAACAATTTGCACTTCAAACGTGTCTGACAGGGTGGCTATTTTTGCTCATTATCCACTATTCACCATGTGAGGTCACACAAAGCCACAGTGCAGCAGATACTGTGCTTCTTACTGAAGCTCCATTTTGCCCAGAATATCATTACAGCCTTGGGCCTCGAAAGCGCCTGAGGACACACTGAGTGTATGTATGTGCACATGTGTACAGACCGTTGCAAATATATTAGTGCAGTATTTCACAATCCAAGTCCTGCACATTTTCATGTTTTTCCTGCTCCCAAATCATCAACTAATGAACAAGCCTGGACTAGGCTGAACTGTGCGAGTTACAGGAAGGCAAAGGTGACACACTTGTTCTCTCTAAATGCACATATGTAACTAGGAGTTCTTAATGTGCATATTCATTAGCGTGTCACTTCTTCGTGTCCACCTGCACAAAATAAAAGTGGGATTCAGCCACTCTTGCTTGAGATGTATGTGAAAAATCCATTTGTGCCTGGAAAAAAAACCCTGAAACTGGAAGTATGTTCTGAATATTATCTTTGTTCAAAAACTGAAATCCAGAAATGCAGTTTTGTACACTTATATCTAGATCAACTGCTGGCAAAGCTTTCCGAGTTTGTGCGTGCTAATTCTGTTTGCAAGATTGTGAGAAAGCATGGGTGTGACCCCTTTGTACAGTTGTAGTACATCTTATAATTGTACTGAATCCTACTTCAGAGGCTCTCAGACTATTAAAAGACAGAACAAACAACAAAAAAGGAGAGTGTCTTTACAATACATCTTTAAATGAGTGATCATTCTGTGCATGCTTGTCTGCTTGTGCGTGATCGATCTCCAGTAATCATTTATAATTATGTAATATTTTCCATGCTACCCTCAAAGGTAAACATGTTATACAGAGAAACAAGTATGACAGTTTAACATTGATGTTTAGTGATGTACAGATAATGTTACATTTTGCAGTGTTTCTGGATTGTTGATCCACGTTATTATACAATCATGCTGCTTTGTCTGTACAAATGTAACACAAGGCTCCTTTTGGTTTCGGTGAAAATATATGAAGTCTGTCATTTAAAATCAGTAGTTCGACTCAGACCAAAATAAAATTACAATCACACCAGTTCTCCCCTAAACTAGGACCAGCATTGAGGAACACTGCATTAGTTTATTACTCTGACAATCCTGTGAGCTATGTATGTATAGTAAATCAGGTTCTCTACATACTTTACAAGTTTAAATGATGTACAAGAATACACAGTCACAAGCAACCAGTCATTTTCTATAGCGTTTTATCCATTGAGGATCACAGGGAAGCTGGAGCCAGGCCCAGATGACTTCAGGCACAAGGCAGGGTACAACCTAGACAGGCCACCAATCCATCACAGAGACAAACAAGCAATCTCATTCACACCTATGGGGAATTTAGAGTAATCAACCAAGCCACATGTCTGTGGACTGTCGGAGGAATCCCACACAGCGACACACAAGTCTGCATCCTGGTCAACGCAGGGATATAACCCAGACTCTTTCTTGCTGTAAGGCAACAGTGCCAACCACTACACCACCAAGTCACCCCAAATGCAACCAGTCGGTGGTTATCTGAATGTTCTAAAGGTAGCTCTGGGTCATTACAAAGAATGTGGTCCATTGAAAGATGGACCACTATTACTATTTACTTTGGGTATGCTCATGCCAGGAGACTGGGTGTAGTAGAATATGTACCGGAATCACAAGGAAAGTCAAAAATAACACCTAAAAACACAGAAAAATGTTTAATAATAATTATAAAAGAAGTATAATAATACCAACCACCAACAACCAAGGAGGTTATGTTTATGATGCATGTTGTTTGTCTGACTGTAAGCAGCATTGCGCAAAACCTACCAAACCAAATTCCATGAAACTCTGTGGAAGGTTGTTGCATTGGGCAAGGACGAACCCATTACATTTTGGCGTGGATCCAAGTCATGGGGCGGATCAGAAGAATTTAGTTTCACTTTCGCAAAGACATGCGAGACACAGCATTTGGTCTTGGCTCAACAATGACATACATCTTAAAAACATATGGCAGTAAAGTTCAATAGTGACAAAACATAGCCAATGTAGGAAAATGATCGCTCCATTGGAAATATATCCAGACATATAAATTGATTGCTGTTGCGGCTTTGCATATCATTGAAGAGTTGACGACTGTCCTTGAAGGATGTCTGCCATGTCCTAGTGTCCTTCTGGTTTCTTTATTGAGTCACATGATAAGCCTGGCAACGAAAATGCTGTAATGGTAAATCACAGTCAGAGCTGTCGGATTAAAATTGGCGGGAAATTTCAAATTCATGAGTTATACATCAGCTCAGATATGTCCCATGTTATCGTTTCCTGAGAGTAGTACAGCCAAAGATCCATTCACAAATTCTGGGTACAACACAGAGGTGTAGGCATTATAAGAGAAAACACTTTCTCCTTCAATTGTCTTTGAGCCAGATAACTCATGATAATCGACAGCTCACTCCACAGAGCTGCACAAGCAGCATGCCGACGCATCGTAGTTCAGCAGTTCCAGAAGTGCAAGTATGCTTTAATTGGATTACTGAATGAGAGTTTAAGGGGTTAAAGCACTGATGGGAATGTCCTAAAACTGTGGATGTAAAGTCAAAGCTTGACCTCAATAACACACCAATAACATTCCAGGGGATTAGTTTTCATTCTGACCCATAGTTGTACTGTCAATATCAACTACGTAGACGAGTGTTAGAATTAATCAGTATGATAAGACCACTGACAAACCACTGGGTGGATCAGAGTAAATAAAAGCGACCGCATGAAGCATTGGTCTTTAAAAGTCCTTGCTATGATGTAAAATGAAAAAGTGGCAAAATACAGTTTAAGCAAAGTACAGTCTCTACACTTCCCAGCTACCTTTACTGGACCTCACGGGGGTCTAACATTTTGGCTCCAGGAGCACACAGTAGTGCCTTTTGTCCAAAGGTAACTGGTGGAGCTCCACTGGGAATAATGTAGAGCAAAATGGGGTGGGGGAGAAAGCTGGAGACCATGCCAGTGAACTATTGGCACCCTATTAAGCCTGAAAGTAATAGAAAGGAGTGAGATCGTGTGACTGGACTATGTGTTTGGTAGAGAGATCAAGTGTTGGGCAATGTGGGGGGTCTAACTTCAGTCACTGAAAAGGAGATTGTGTGACAACTTTCTGCATGGTGTGTACCTTGCACCAACTTATGCCCATTTGTTTATATTATGTAAATGTTTTATGTGAAATAGTGAAAAATGTGCTCTGAGGTTTGCAACAAGTCTTGACAACAAGCCCAAATGAGTCCAACAGAAGTCTGACATTGATTAATGCCACCCATTAACCCAGAGGAAAAGGTATACAAAAAATGCATGCAAAATTTAAAAGATGCTTCTAACTCATTCCAGAGAGGTCTATATATATACAAATACAGTACTGTCTAGGTTTCAAGAAGCTCAAAACTGATTACGCACTGACACAAAGTATTCTACTGCCCTCTGCCGGCCAGCAATAGCCACTGAAAGCACACTATGGCACTAAATCACTACAGCGCCGGGCTGTGTTAGTACAGTTCACCATATTAGAAATTTGTGGCTATTATGAGATATTTTGTACAATGTTTCCTAAGCAAGTGCTGCTTACAGAAAGCGTATAAAGTGACCGTGATGTCGGTTTGCAGCATGCCAGATGTTCAGATAGTTAGTTCTTCACTTTCCATTCTGCCCCAAGGATATAGGCACTGCCTAATGGGTATATACTGTAGCTGTAACCAGAAAAATAATATGTTGCTGTATTACTCATTCCAGATACCACCAATAATGTACAAGCATGACAAGAATGACAATGCAAGAATGATAATGGAGACATGATATGATGATACTATGATTAGATTATTTAATGTTTCTAACAGTTTTTGTGCCCACTGTTTAAACTATCATTCCCAGCTGTGAATGTTCAGATTTGGTTGGTTTAGCTAAAAATGGTTAAAGTTGAGAGTTGAGCTTGTTCTTTTCAGAAATATGGATCCAGCTGCATCAGAAAACACAAATGCTGATCATTGCCTTCAACAGTTATAACCATGCATTTATGATTAATATTTATTACTAATATACAACCCAAATTCCAGAAAAGTCGGGACGTTCTTTAAATTTGAATAAAATGAAAACTAAAAGACTCTCAAATCACATGAGCCAATATTTTATTCACATAGATAACAAATGTTTAAACTGGAAATTTTACAATTTCATGCACAAAATAAGTTCATTTCAAATTTGATGCTTGCTACAGGTATCAAAATAGTTGGGACGGAGGCATGTTTACCATGGTGTAGCATCTGCTCTTCTTTTCAAAACAGTTTGAAGACGTCTGGGCATCGAGGTTATGAGTTTTGCAGTTTTGATGGTCCCATTCTTGCCTGCTATAGGTTTCCAGCTGCTGAAGAGTTCGTGGTCGTCTTTGACGTATTTTTCTTTTAATGATGCGGCAAATGTTCTCTCTAGGTGAAAGATCTGGACTGCAGGCAGGCCAATTCAGCACCCGGACTCTTCTCTGACGAAGCCATGCTGTTGTAATG
>JAQQZR010000012.1:15514369-15532823 GCA_030068235.1 Notoglanidium macrostoma
CTGTGGTGGTCTGTGCTTGGCTGTTGGGAAGCTGTGGTGGTCTGTGCTTGGCTGTTGGGAAGCTGTGGTGGTCTGTGCTTGGCTGTTGGGAAGCTGTGGTGGTCTGTGATGGGTCACGAGCGCGTCTGTCAGTCTTTACATAAGGGTGGTGAGTCGAGTGAACCTGCTCTCAGCTTGTATATCAGCAGCTGTGATGTGAGCTGGAGAGCCGTATCGAGTGCAGGACAGTCACTAATGTTTGCTCAAACAACTCAAATTCTCTATAGGCTACTTTCACGTTACAAGCTTCATTGTACTTTCCATTTTTTTTTTTCTTTGCTCACATCGGATCTATTTTCACAGTTCACATTCATAACCAGTAACCCATGTCTGTCTACTTCATGAGTTCATGATCATGGACTTAACGTGGCTATAGACACTGACTTCTGAACAGTCTGGATGAAGGCCACACTGACACATTGTGTTTGATGCCTTTCCTATGAATTTTTTTGTAATGTTCCTTCAAAATGAATGTTTTAATTCACATTTTGTATTATTTTTAGTAATTACACACTATACTGAAATATAGATATATGAAATGACACCGTGCATATAGGTATATCTTAAGGTGATAAACCTACAGAACTGTACTGACGTGTTAAGTATGTTAAAGCTTGGAACCCCTTTAACCTGATAGATATGTGCTTGCTTACTTATTATTTATTAACTGCATTTAGTCAGATGGTGTCTTGTCTTTATATGTTTTGTAGAATATTACATGAGTCCTGAAAGCAGAGAGGCAAAGATTAAAACTTTATATAACTGTTATATTGTTCAAAGGCGTGTCTCCCATGTGCTGACTAAACCAGTGCAGCTTTCCTCTCTTTAGTTTTATCTTTTCAATAACTTGCACTTGAATGCTGGTTTTATGGCATAGAAATGGCATAAAGAAGACCCTCATGCAACTTCAGTCATGTAGTTAAAAAAACAAACAAACATGATCTGAATAGCGTGTTAGCATGTAGGTTCCAGATACGGTGCCATAGTCACAAAAATCTTCTCTTACCACTCAGATCTCTAAGTGGCGGATGAAAACTGCACTAAGGTTCAGAAAAGAATTCCCAATGCAAAGTGGGGGTTATTCAGTTTCTGTGGATGACTGAATGTGTCCTGAATTTTGTGATTGGCTTGTAGTGTATCTCATTGCATGGTGGTGGTGGAAAAATAACAATATCCTTAATTTTATTTGTGAAAAGTAAAACCTGTAAAGTATATACGCATGGTTTACTGTCACCTTATAAATGCGTGGCATGTTTTGTATTAATTAGAGTTGTAGAGCTTTTACTTTATTTAATTACACTATGTAATTCGATATAAAGTAAAGAAAGCCTACAGTCTTTGTAGCTGGTGAACATCTAAAAGAAACAAATTTATTTAAGGCAGTGTGTGTAGTCTGAAAAGAGCTTTTACTGAGCATTTAATCACATTATAGTCTCAGAACATCTCCGCTGTATAACTGCATTTTACTTGGACTGAGTAGCAGAGAGATGTAGAAACTCTACTGCATAGCTTCTCCTGGTAGGTGAGGTATCTGCCGCCTTATCTCCACAATCATTGCAGTCCACTGGTTATCAAAAGGGCACCTTTTTAAAAGCCTGTTGCCCTGGAATACTTAAAATATTTCGAACCACGATAACTTGACTCATGGGTTGCCGGAATCAGCCGTTTCAGATAGCTGTCTGGATTATCCTTCATTTGTCATAGCTTTAAAGGGGCAGGCTCACCCTCCCCTCAATCCAGTGTGGTGTTTTTGTTTTAAAAGCACATGACTGGTAATCTGCTAGCGCTGTGTGCAGCAAAACCTCCACAAATTCACTCAGTGATCGATTCATCGTGAAGAAAAAAAGAAGTTTGCTTCTAGGTGTCGTATGTGGCCCCACACGAGATGGCCGAGGCCGGTTCTGGTCTCTTACATACAGAATAACCGTACGAAAAAGGAACGAAAGAATTGGTCGAAAGTATTTCAAATATAGATACTGACAATATCTATTCAATTTCACGTTACAATTTAGGATCTATGGCCTAGGATGTGGCCAGATTGTTTCAGGAATCAGTGTCATCGAAAATGGTGACTCGCTACTTGGCACAGAGGATTCTGGGAAGAGTGAGCCAGCCCCTTTCAGATGTGCTTTTAGCACTGCAATTGTTTTTTTTTTTGTTTTTTTTAAGAAGTCCTAAAATTAGGACACGCTAACACACATTTTAGAAGAGGTTTCCTTAAATCAGACCGTTAATAGTTACTTTTTGGCCCTTAGTCTTTTGTATTGCCAGTAGCAGAGATCCGCTTAGAGGGGGGGAAAAAAAAAGGCATTTGAGGTTTTGGGATTTGGAATACAACCCCTTGTTTAGTGCTGACCACTAATGACCCCATTAGCCCTGACTTTACACTCTCCATGATGTCATCATCATTATTCATCCAACACCCTCTTCCAGGAAACCTCGTGCCGTTTCACAGCTTGTGGCTCAGCAAGTACCTCCGCAGTTTGCTTCACCCACACAACCCAAAAAAGAGAAGAAGGAAAAGACGGAGAAGGACAAAAACGACCGGGAGCCAGCAATGAAAAAGAACAGCCACAAAAAGATGAGGTATGGAATTTCAGACACCGTAATATAGCATGAAATTTGTTTAAGATTGTTTTGTTGTAGAAAATGTTTACTCTTGTTTTAATATGGTTGACAAAAGGTTAAGTCTTACTAGGTTCAGTGATTCCGTTTAAAGCAGTCAGTTTACTGGAATTTTCAGGAGTGATTTGATTTTAATGGATCGTAATGGAAAAATGGCTTCAGGTTTTCCATCTGTACCGAACTTGATTGGTTAGAATTTTGGATCGCTTTCTATGCCGTATTTGATTAACCTATAAACACTTTTTTTTTTTTTTCTTTTTTCTTTTCCTGTCAACAGGCCAAGGTTAAAAAACGTTGACAGAAGCAGTGCACAGCACTTGGAAGTCACAGTGGGAGACCTGACCGTCATCATCACAGACTTTAAGGAGAAAGCAAAGCCCTTATCCTCCTCCACAAGCTCGTCCTCCTCCACAGCCACGTCAGCAGACCTGCGCAGCCAAAGTGGATCCAGCTCAGATAACACAGAGAGAGCAGCCTCCAGGTCGTCTTCTCCTCGGGGTGAAGGCTCATCAGTCAACGGAGAAGCACACTAGTCTCTGATAAGCCCATCATTTTTACTGAAGGTCAAAGATTTTCCTGCACATATCCCCACTCCTTTTTTGACTGGACTGGATGGGGAGTGGAGTTTCCCACAAACAGTCACTGCACTAAGATCATAGGAAGATCTCGGTTGAGTAGCAAGAAGTTATGATCCTGCCCATGTAAAGCGCAACCATCAGTGTGATTTATGAATAATGTTTTAGGGACTGTTTGAACTGATTAACATCTCATCCTTTCTGAACTCCTGGAACAACATGTTGGCGCGAAGACAGTTACTGATGTGCGTCTGGAAGTAAAGAGAATGTACTAAGTGGTACTTTCCAAGCTCTGTCTCACCTGGCTGGAATCTGAACGATATTAAGGGTCCTTGCTCTTCGATCCAGGAAAACACAAACATGGAGACTGAGCTTGAGATCCGCTAATAGAGTATATATGGCCATAATATTGTGACGTTCAACATTGTTGGTATTGTTCGGTCTTTAATGAGAAATATTTTGGTATGAATTTCACAAAAGTGGAAAGTTTACAGAAAATTAATGTGCGGAGTTTTAAGTAGGGATGCATCAATACCGATCCTGGTATTGGGTAACGGTTGCTCATTTACTCATACTTGTAAAAATGCTGCAATATCAGCATCCAATACAGTGTGATACTATGCGATGGAAGCCTGGTGTTTGCTGCCATGCTAATGTAAGGACAACATGAAAAGATAGTCATTTCATGATTAATGTTTAAAGTAAATCAGACTGCAAATGGTTATCTGTGAAACTATCAAAAGAACAACATCTTTCTTCAGTACAAGCACAGCATAACTGCTAGGAACTCTGAACTGCGTGCACACAAAGACATTCACAAGTGTTGAGCAGCGCCAGGAGCATGCAGAGAACCTGACACGTGAGAGCGCTGCAGTTTTGCGAGTACGGAGGCATGCACACTTCCTTTCCCCTTACTCGCCAGCTTTTACACTTTACTTGTGAGTCAAGGTACAATTCACAGCACCTTGTCCTCATCCCTAATGACCACTCTCGCTGATGCTCAGGTTGTGTGCCCTTAAACATAAAACTCAGCAAGTTAATTTCCATCAACAACACGAACGGAACTAAATAAAACGATCCATGATGACGCCATGGATCAATACTAAGCAGGTTACTCACGTTGATGTCAGTGATCACTACACATACCAAAAACACATACTCGTACACAGATCTTTTTTTCATTTTTTTTTTTTTTTTCAAAAATGGTATCGATGCATCCCTAGTTTTAAGGTAATGTCTTGTGGTTATAACTGATTGGACACCTGCAGTTGTTTTCATATTTTGAGAAAGTTATTACCATGATGTAATATGTCTCCGCTAGTTACTTTATCAAATATTACAGCCACAGAGTTTTATGCATTTTGTTCTACTGCTTTTCACTTTACTACACTTCATATGTGTGATCTGCGTCCAATGATATAAAAGGGTCAAAAATAAGAGGAGAACTGCACAGGGGTTACTGTTGTTGATCAGCTTGTAAACCTTAAGGAGTTCTCCACCATCATGTTCTGTATGTCCATCATAATTATGTGTCTTTAAAATACAATTATAGACATCTATAATGCAGGTGTGCATCCTCGCATTCATTCTGGATGCAATGAATGTTGCTGTAAAGGGTTGGAGAGGCCCTTTTTTTATATGCACTGCACTGTGTGTTAACCCCAGGCCATTTTACACATGTTCTCCTGAAAACTCACACTTTTGCAATACGAACTTTAAAAGCAATTTTTTAGATAATTATATTGGTTAGAGTGCTTGATAGGAAACTGTAGCTCTATTTTCCATGTTTCTTGTGTCTGTAAAGAAGCAGTTTGACTTCAGAAGTGCTTAGATTTTTATCAAGAAAAGCCATGTTTCTCATAAAGGATTAAGTATATGAAATCCTTTATGCATTTCGCGTAAAGGATTGCTAAAGAATCAAGTAATTACACTTTACTCTGGTTCTTCTCGGTTAAGGTTTATATTACATTTCCAAATAAAAAGCAAATTATTCTAAAGGACTCCATGCATCGGTGTGTGCATATGTGGTAGTGTTTTGTGTGTGTAAGTCGTGCTAATCCGCTAGCGTTAGCTGTGCTGCAGTATTGTAGCAGGCCTAGCCTAGCTCCGGTAGGAGAATCGAGCTCGAGCGCTTCAGTTCTCGCGGCGTAGCTAGCTACACGTCTCAGAGCCGTCAACCATGACGTGACTTTCGGTGTCACGGTTTCTAGGCTTCGGAAAATGCGTCGATACGTCCGTCTTGTGTCCGTGTGTGTGATATCCGTGTTCGTGTCGGTGCTCTACGTGTTTGAGCAACTCGCGTCCTCTCTGGAGACTGAGGCCGGATGGCGCGAGCCGCTACCGCGGCCAGGCGCGCGTGCAGGAGGCCTCAGCCAGCCTCACTCCGAGCACAGGTAGCGTTAGCCAGTTAGCAAGCTATAACCTAGCTAACCGGAAACTCTAACCTAGCAGAGTGTATATCTGCTCTTGCTGCTAAAAGACAACGGAGTCATTACATGTGTTGAAAATAAAAGCTGGTTTCAAGTATTTTTTTTTTTGTTATTCATTTTTAACAGAACAACCTACTTGGTATCTAGTATGCTAACATGTAACTAGCTCCTCGGGTGTTTAGCAGGCATGCTGCACGTAACCTTACCTAATGATGTACTTTATTGGTGCTAAGCAGTATATGGCGAGTGTTTAAAGTTAAACAGCTTGCTAATTGACACAGGAAATGAATTTATTTGAGATTTGAAGATGCACTATATTGCACATATAGCAAATGTGCAAATGCCTGTCCTATATAGTTGTTGTGCAATAATACTTGCAGTCATTCTAGCATGCGTGTTAACACCAGGATTACCATGAGAGATCTATCACCATACTTCCACGCCAAGTTTGTATTTGCACTCCGGCTTTAAACATAGTGAGTGTGTGGGCTGTCAGTTGGATCTGGACCAGAACATTGACTATGAAGCTTTGTTTTGCCCATTAATAGAGTTCATGAGAAGCAAAGTTATTAAAGAAAGCAGTGTCAAATTATTATCAGGGATGGCAGAAGAAATCTAGAGACATTTGGGTGGTGCACGTCGGCTTCGTCAACCCCTTTGGTCGTTAGGTGATGAATCAGAAGTGTTAGATGAGGTGTAGCACTAAACTCTGAAGTGCTCTGCATCACGCCTGATGCCGAGCTTATCTTTCTCGTTCTGTCAGGTGTAAGTCAATGTCTGTCGCGCACTGGAATCCCTATTGGAGACTGCCCCGTGATGTTTGTGGAAAGAACCGCTTTATGGAGTCGGCTCGTAGGTAGGATGGGTTGACTTGAACATTGGTTGCGAGTTTAGATTCTAGCCATCAACGTTAGATTGACATTTGTTTGAACTCTAATCCAGGCTTCCTGGAAATCTTGTTTCTTTCTTGTCCTCCCCATCAGTGCTAACCTGAAAGGGATGACCACGTGGCTCTTGATGTTCTTTCAACCTGATTTTCATCTCACCATCTCTAATTAGATAGGCACCAGCTCACCATCTTGTCGATGCTGTGCTATTCCGCAGGCATGCTGTGGATAAAACATCGCCCGGGGTGGACGGAGCCGAGCCGGTCAGGTTGGCAGTGGTGGCATGTGGCCCCAGGCTGGACGAGACTCTCACCATGCTGAAGTCTGCAGTTCTCTTTAGTCACAGAACTCTCCACTTTCACATCTTCGCTGAGGATGAACTCCATGCTGGCTTCAGAGATGCTGTGAGTTCAGTGCTTCCATTTTTTTGTGATTTTTAGGTAAACAGACAGATGACAGGCAAATGATTGACTGTAACAAATCAGCGTGAAAAAGAACGTAACATCAGGCTGAAGTCATGCGCCTTTTTTATGTGAGGTTATTTAGACACTTGAGGTTTCTTTTGGCCTGAACGTAATTACTGTTGCAGTACTCAAGCATGATTACTTTTACCTGGAGAGCTACTGTAACTGAAGCAAGATCCACAACTTTAATCCAGTACTTAATTATGTAGAAATTCAAGTGCGAATTGTCTTCCAGGGATTACACACCAAGCACCCTTAGGAACAGTTGTTTCAATGCTTAAAGCAACTTCACTGTAATGTATTAACTAAACCGTTAGACTTTAATGCTTTGCAGTAATCTTTGAGCTTCCCACCTAGTGTCGAAATGCTGACGTGTGTGGAGATTTAGGCAGATCTGTCCACGCTGGATTGCGCTATAGTGTTTTTTGGTAATGAATTAATCCCGAATCATCGATTACAGAATGTTTAAAAAAAAAAAAAAAAAGCCAGTTTAGTTCATTATGTTTCTCGAAACGCTTTTAAAAAAAGAGCAAATATGATAGTCAAATGTAAACCCTGGTTAGTCTTCAACCACAGAGATTTTCTTAATGCTTCTCTGAAAAGTTCATGAGTGCCACTGTAGTCGTATTTCATCTTTTGCTATCACTGGCCTGTAGGACTTTCTATGATCTAGACCTAAAATGGCAAAAGAGGGAAAAAAAAAAAAAAAAAACTAATTTAGTCGTGCAAGGAAGCGCTAATGATTCGGTGTTCTCACCTTGTCTGTTCTCCGCCAGTTGGAGTCGTGGCCCGTAAGGTTCCGCTCTAAGTTTAATTACACTACCTACCCCATCACCTTCCCCAGTGATAATGCCAAGGAATGGAAGAGACTGTTTAAACCCTGTGCTTCCCAGAGGCTTTTCCTGCCTGTGAGTATATATTTTTTTCCTCCTTCAATCCTGGTGATCTGGGCGTACACCTAGACATCATTCTTTCATTCCAATCAGTCTGCATGAGGATGACAAGAGCAGAGATTATGCAAACATATACAGATCAGGTTCACCTTGGCACATGTCTGCTGAATTAGGTGATGGATTAAGCAGCTCGTTTGAATTGCTTTGTGTTCCTGATGAAATAAATTTCAAAAACTGGTCTGAGGTCAGCAGTTCTGGTGTTGTTTTTCTTAGCTGATCCTAACTGAGGTGGATTCTCTGCTCTACGTGGACACGGACATCCTGTTCCTCCGGCCAGTAGACGAGATCTGGAACTTTCTCTCCCAGTTTAACAGTAGTCACATGGCAGCCATGGCACCTGAGCACGAGGAACCGAGAATCGCCTGGTACAACCGATTCGCCCGGCACCCGTATTATGGCAAGACTGGCGTCAACTCTGGAGTCATGCTTATGAATATGACGCGCATCAGAGCCAAACGCTTCAAGGTATAATAAGCGAATGTCTGTGTTAGTATGCTTAGTGTGTGCGTTGTTTTTTTTTTGTTTTTTTTTTGGTCATTTGCAGATGAGATTCAAGTTTTGTTTTTTGAGCCACATCTAAGATGAGAACAGGGATTTCAACCAGCAGAGGTCACTGTTATTCTGCTAGTCCGATTCTCCGATTTCCTCACTGTAGAAAGAGTTTCATCATTCTCTCCTCCTTTAAATAGGAGGAAGCAATATTAATTTAAAACATATAGACATATCAGTGTCAATCCAGCCAGAAGCCTCAGAATAATGATTGGGGGGGGGTATAGGTAAAAGCTGTGTCTGCTTGCGATGTTCAGTGCTCATCAACTCATCCAAATGTTAATCACTCTGATGAAAAGCGTAAAACGTAATTAGTTTCGTAGATCACTGTTTCGGAGTAAACGCTGTTCACTATGACGTTGTTTCTGAAAAAGCATTCAATTTGTTTTGTTCGAACAGAATGATATGACAACAGTTCACCTGAGATGGACAGACTTGCTTATGCCACTACTACAGAAATACAAGCTCAACATTACATGGGGCGACCAAGACCTCCTGAACATCATATTCCACTACAATCCAGGTACATTATCACACGTCATTAGTCCAGTGCATATAGCCATGGAGTACTGCGTAAACCTTGAACGCAACTTATTAAGAAGTTTAAATGGAATTATGTACTGTATAGATGTAGTATGTCTCTGAGGCTGTGCTCATCTGGGACGGAAAATAACATGTCAGTAATCTGTCTCTAGTAGTTTCAGACTGCCACTCTTAGGGCTGGAATATACATGACGCTCAGAACGCTTCCGCTCTCGCATCATGGCTGCCACAGCGTTCTTTGGACGCGTCCTCTAAGCACGTCGTCAGAAATGAACGCGACGTGTGTACGAGTTGCAGTAACAGCAAAAATCAGGGTGGCGGAATGTTCAAGTTTTTGCACGTGACGTCTTCCCTCAACTCGGCACTGATACCAGATTTCTTACGGCGATGATTTCCTGCACTGCCACCTGGTGGAATCATCGAAGTACACACGCAAGTACAGTCAGTACACTGCTTGCATAGCGGCAGCGTCCGCGAGCGCACGAGTCGTATAGCGTCGAGTATATTCCGGCCCTTAAGCTGATTATTGATTTCCAAATTATTGTACCCAGGTATACACTATAGATGACAAAATCATGAATGTACCTGCTTTAATAGCACATGTCACATTAGGATGAATGTATAAACACGCGCATGTTTTTGACTACTGTTTAAATGCCCTACAGAAAGCCTGTTTGTGTTCCCGTGCCATTGGAACTACCGCCCAGACCACTGCATCTACGGCAGCAACTGCGCTGCCGCTGAGCAACACGGGGTTTACATTCTCCATGGCAATCGAGGCGTTTACCACGATGACAAGCAGCCGGCGTTCCGAGCCATTTATGACGCCATTCAGAAAGTAAGCTCTCGCTTGGGAAAAAAAAATCCGGTTCAATCTGTGTCACGAAACAATTTGTGTGGATGTGTGACATAGCTGTTCTGTTTAATAACGTGGGTACGAAGTTTTCATTATTCATCATGCAAGCTTTCATCTAAGCAGGATAAAATCTAATTAAACGTGGTTAATTTGTGAAAGGCCATATTGAAGTTCCTCCGGGCAACCGCTTGCACCAGGCTGGCTAGCTCTCTTGTTCTTCGTAATGGCAGCGCAGTATGAGCTGAAAAATGAAGGGATCGGGAATCGTCCCTGCAAATATTTTTCAGCTAGAACACCTGTGCTTGTAGCCCTGTGGGCTTTTGTTGGTCTGCCACATCAACTCTCACTCGACGGTATCATTTCTTCCTGTTCCCACCTCAACCCTTTCAACTCAACCATGCAGGGTTTTACAGATTCATTAGCAGATTTGTATTACTGTCACATATGAAGCACCTCTTTATTGTTCTCCCTCCCTGTGAATTGAGCTCTCATCAGTACTAAGTTCAGCTGCCTGTTTTGGACTTTGTGTGGCATGGTGATTTCTGGATACTTCTAAACTTGAACATCTGTGCGGTTATATCCCCAGGTTGAGAGGATTTGCTTTGGAATGAGTGGGAGCATTTGCTCTGTAGCCGAGGGCTAGAAATCAATAGCTCTGTTAACTTAGACTGCCAGCCTGCCAGCGCCATCATGTTCTGGACTTAATCTCTGTCGGCCTCATCAGGGGCAACGATCGCTCCTAATGCGCTAATCTTTAAACCCCTTCTTCCTCTCTCCGTTCCGTCTCTTCCTCAGCACATTCCCTCCATCATTCATCAGGTTTGGAGGTTTGAGGAGTCACTTTTTTTTCACCCTTTCTGTTGTAGCAAGTGGTCAATTTTTTGTTCATTTTATCAGCAGAGGGAGAGAGAGCAAGAGTGTACGGCTTCGTCACTGGTCATTACGGCCACGCAAGACCTCTTTGCCCTTGACAGACGAGGAAGCATTTTGAACCATTAGCTAAATGAGGTCTGTCATTAGTTGAAGCCCATGATTCAGCTGAGTGCTGTGTGTACGGCAGGCCAAACCCACATTGACTGTTTGGCCATGGAGAGCGTCTACAAAAAAGAATATCGCAGTCAAGTTTGGAGCAGCTTTGTAATAGCCATAGTAATGTAACCTATGGTCTGTCACGGGTTTAAAAGTGTCCTTTTCCAAATCTGTACTGCTTTTCTTCTTCCTTGTCTCTGAGTGCACAAGACCTCAGGCCTCACTGTGTCTCATATAACATATATTCCCTATAGACACACTAACAGAGACAGAGTTCAGTTGGCAGTAAAAGACCCCACCATTACCGTGCCAAACCTCACAGAAGCACCATAAAATCTTTAGTACCGATGTTTCGTTTGGGACTAGGAGAAAGCAAGGCAGCATCCAGCACCTCCACCCTTCCCATAAAAATCAATAGGAGACAGTAAACTCTGCTTCATCAAGGCATGATATGTGTTCTATCGTTGATGATAAAAAATTGCACTTTTTAGTGCATCTCATACCAAACAGGATCACAAAGCAAATGAGGCGACATAAAAAGGTTATTTTATTTTATTTACTCTGCAGGTTATAAAAGCACGCTTTGTTATTCTGGGAGAAAATAAGACTAAAGAGGTAGATATTGAATATAGAGAGGAATGCAATGAATCCGTGACCTCGCATTATAGAAAAAGCCTTATTTTTATGGCCAGGACTGCAGGAATATGGCTGTAAAACACCTTATGCCGTTGTAGATGGTTTCTCATTATATAAATTCTATTTGGAAAAGCAATATCTATTTAAGAAACAATATTGTTAGAAGCCAAATATTAATAACAATTTCACCTTTTGCCTTCTCATGTAAACTCCACAGGCACTTTGCTATCGAATCATTTTCTATTTCATGACACATTTCTTTCCCCCCCAAGCTCTTTCTGCCTTACAGTTAGTTAGTACTTTTTCTCTGTAGTTTTATACAAGTAATGATTGGTTGCTTGTAATTACTGATCATTCTACTGTACTGCATGGATTGTATTGTAACTATGATGCAATAAAAATGCTCAGACTGAGAGATGCAACGCGACCCTTCAGGATACTGTATAACCTGACAAACATTATATTTTAACTGTTAAATAAAATCTCCACTGTACAGATACAATGCCGGAAATAGGTATTCAACACGTCAACTGTTTTTCTAGTTTCAGTGCAGCTATTCATATGAAATGTCGAGGAGACGTTAATGCAATAAGCATTAACACAATAAAGCCAGACGGAAAAAGAAATCATAATATGTCAATCCGTTAAAAAGTGGAATGACGGGAAGAAAGTATTAAACACAGTAAGCCAGCTGATTACATTTATTAGCTCTCCTACTGGTGCTAATTGGAATCAGCTAGGTTAGTGCATGTTGGTAGGTCAGTACTTCCAATCTGAAAAAGGGGTCCCACCTCTGAGCACCAGTTAACGGCACCGAGCTGTCGTTAAAGAAACATCTCATGATGCGTAGAGGCAAAGAGCTCTCCCAAGATTGTTGAGCAGCATAGCGATGGCACTGGTTACGGACAGATTTCTCAACTTCTGAATGTTCCTATAAGTACCATCATGACCGTTATCTGCAAGTAGAGGGACCATCACTCATGCATCAAACACACACACATGTGTTTGACACACACAGGAGCTCCTAGCATGATTTCTGTCAGGGCAGTCAGAAGAGTAGCCCAAGAGCTGAGGACCACTCAGAAGGAGGTCTAGAAAGAGCTGGAACTCCATTTCACCCGATCACCCCAGAAGACTCCTTCCCTGAAGAAAAGACCTGTTGAAGCTTCTTTGATGTTTGCAGAATTCGGAGAAGCTTGTAGATTACTGGGAGAATGTAGCGTGCTCAGACCAGACAACAAAAAAAAACAACAAACTTTTCAAAGAGCCGTGTTTGCCTCTGCATATGATTCATGGTATGGGTTTGTTTCTGTTCTCATTTAAAGAATATTTGTGTAGAAGAATGAGCCACAATCCCACCTGAACACTGCGAGAGATTAGCTTCTTCATACAGGAAGCGTTTTCGAAGCCGACATCGCAACCGAAGACGTCTGTACCAAGTGTTAAATACATTTCAGATAATGCGTTCAATACTTTTTCCCTGTATTTGCACGCAACTGGTTTTATGGATTGGAATGTCTGCTGAACATTTCACGTGAACAGCTCCGTTGAATATTTCATGACCGTTATTCAAATGTGTACAGTAATGTTTTATTTCTATTTATTAAGTTGACATTATTTATAGGCTACTTGTTCTTGAGGTTTGGATGAAGCTCATTCAATTACAGTGAGCAGTCGAGCAGACTAATAGCTATAAGAACGCAATAATAAATATAATAGCTTTGATAATAGTAGGCTGTGATTTCAACCGCTGTAATTAAATTAAAAAAGCACTGACCCCCTGGCTATCCTTCACGGACCCCTGGCGGTCCCCGGATGCCACTTTGAGAACAACTGGCGTGAGTGCACACACGAGCTTTTGTTGTAGCTTTCGATTTCCTTTGGTTTTTCTCTGCTTACGCCCATGGACATGCTCAGCGAGAGAAGGCGCATGCAAATAAATTTATATAATCTATGTGTGTGTGAGATAACAGGGCTCCGGTTCCACTAGCTTGTTCCCAAACACACCCACGCCAAGCCACACCTCAACTACCAACACCTGATTAATACTCCTGACTATCATATCTGCTTACATTTCCTGTTGGTTTCACTGTAGTAATTAAATAATTCATAGTAGGTACTGAATAGTGTTCTTTAAGCGGAATAACTGAATAATAAGCCGGTGCTATTATGGGGCTAAATGCTAGTTTTATGGCGTAATGGGGACCGGTTGAAAACAGGTTTTGCACTGTGCTTTGTAGTCACAGCGCAGAATCATTTTGTGTGTCTGATGGAAGCTGTTGAACTTGTCTGACTTTTGTTTGTTTTTGTTGTGCAGTACCCATTTGGAGAAGATGCAGTCAATTTTCTACTTAAGCCTCTGGAGGAGAAACTAAAGAATACCATGCATACATACTGTGGAAGATCCAGTCACCTTTTCACTAAGAAATTACAGGAGAGCATCAGAAACCTACAGAATGACAATCACAATGCTAGATGATCTCATCCCGCTCAGCCTCTGTGAGTTAGTCCCATCTAAAGTGTTGTTCAAGGACGTCAGGTCGTCCTGGTGGTCCCATATGAATGAAACCGAGGTTGAAACGACGCACTAAAATCACTTTTGCGTATAATCATGAAGAGCCAAATGCGACAATTTTGACAAACATTTTTGTTCTAGAGACCGCTCCTCACTACAGTCGTGTTTCCTTTTTGTTCTTTAATTAGCATCTAATGGTGGAGCTAAATAAGTGTGTTGCTACCGCAGGCTATGAAGATTTTTACGAGTAACATTAGAAAACATGGAATTTCATCACCTTAAACATTAAGCCTTATTTCTTTCCAGGGATCGTTCAAATTTTGTCTGCTGATTTGAGTTCAGTTTTATTATTAAGAATTTATTTTTCTGGCATTATTAGAAGACTGCTGGTTTTTATGGTTGGAAAACGAGCCTAACTAAACCTTTGTGTAAATGAGCAATAATGTTTTAAACTAATGAATGGATTTTAGAGGTACGAACGATGACAAAAATGAGTCCGTGCAGCTTACTAACTTATAGATATGAGAGGCAACCTTGGAGATAATGAATCACTGACCGCTCACTGGTCAATTAGGAAGCAAGTATTCACTTGTATTCACTTTTATGTGTCACAACTTAGTTTTTATGTGATTAATATTTACAGGTTTTCAGTGTTATACGTTATGATTTCATGTTTTAACAAAGAGCCATATCATCAAGGGCTTGCATTAATAATTGCTTAATTGTAGGCATGTAATGATTCACCCAATTCACGATTCTGTTTAATTTACGATATATGGTTCATGATTTGATTCTCCCACTTTAAAAAAAAAAAAAAAATTAAATGAAGAAAATTTTATTACTAAAAAATGCATTTCAAAAATGCATTTTCATATTCTTTATCAACTTAAATATTCCTTTTGTTAAATAAAAAAAAGGCTTTGTTTCATTTTCTTTTTAACCAACAATTATTTTCAAACCCTCAGTAAAATATACCTTTTATTAAAAATAAAGAAAAAGTTAACAAATAGGCCTTTTCTTAATAAACATTTATGAACATTTCTGAAGGCTTAGTGTAGTCAGCTTGAACATTAAACAACTACCTCCATTTGCTTTCTTTTGTTTTTGGCAGGAACAAGATAGCTAAATTTCTTGTTGAATCTATTAGTAAAGGCAATCGCACAAAAGCTCTTTCCCATTTTAGATCAGTTTTTAGAAAAATTTTATTTTCATGGCATTCAGGCTGTGTTACTTCCATTATGTTACGTGCATACCCTCTGCTGTACGTTATTGCACCCTCTGGTGTCTAAGCAATGGAATTACAGCTTCGGAATTACTAAGAAATTACACAGCCCAATGATAATCGCAGTTCATTTTTTTTATTTTCTTGATTTAAATCATCATAAAATTTCTACCATGATTTATCATCACGCAATATATCCTTACATGCCTACTTAATTATGTACATAAATTCACACTACAGGTATTTAAAACCATGTAATGGTGTTTTCCTTAGTAAGATTGTTAGGGGTCCAAGTGCCAAAGCCCTGTGGTATTTTGTTATTTAAATTCTCTCTTGAATTGAGATTCTATGCAAAGGTTCAGACAGTACTCTACCACTACTCCAAAAGAGGGCGAAAGCATTGAACTGCTGGTGGTGCTATAAAGTAGTGTTTAATGTTTTCTGCTAAACAGTGGAGTTCCTTTGCCAAAAATTGCCTTTTGGGCTGCTTAGATTGTGGGCCAATTTATCAATTAAGTCTGTTTATGAACATAGACAGTTTACTGTCATTTTATAAACAATTGTCAAGTGTAATACAGAGATGGTAAAAGGGCAAAAGTTATTAAAATAACACAAACATTCCGTCTGAAATTCCACAGAGAATACAATGCAAAGGGCTAAAAATAAAATGTAATAAAGTGCCAATTTTAGTTCTTTTTACTCTTCTGATCAGACTGGGTTCATTGGATCAGGTATGTTCATCAGAATATTAGACCTGCAAGTTTTTAGCATTGATTAGTGAATTCTGGTGGTTTAAACAGTGTTTAAGCATTTTTGTTTCGCTCACACTTTACTGATTGTTTAATATAACACTTAATGTGGTACCATGCAAATTTTTTTAATATTTTACACTATGTTCCCTCAGACTTCAAGTCTTATGGCATTGTTTACAGTTAATAATATATCAGTAGAAGTTACCATGTAGTAAAAATAATAATAATAATAATAATACCCCCTACACTACTCTGTAAGCAGTCAATCCAACAGCTTTATAAAATGATTTCTTAAAATAAAATACTTTGTTTTTTTTTTTATTTAAGGTTCCTGAAATCTATTCCAAGCACTGGAGATGTGTTTACGTATTTACAGGTTTTGTTAATGCATTGTTTACAGAACTAACGTAGCTACAAAAACTTGTTTGACTTCTCAGCCGCTTTTATAGATGCAGATTCACTATTGGGTCTGTGAAAAGTTGCAAACTAGTTATAATCTGATCCATCTCTTAAGCGTTTGCTTTATATGCCCACTATTACATTAAGTATTGAGCAACGAGCCAGAGTGCATACTGATTACACAGCAGAACTAGGATTTTTTTTTTTTAGCAATTCATATCCATCATGCCTGCCGAATGTAATTTTGATGTACAACATATCCATAATATTAGACAGAGAATATTTTTCTGAATGCGAAATATTTTTCATTGGTTGATTTTGCAGTCATTTACCGTGATCATGAATATTGTCTATTAATGTTGATAATGGTACCTTTGCTGAATGTAAATGTTTGAATGATGCAGTATATTTTTGTAATAAATGTTGCACTTTTAATTATTTTCCAGGCTTCTGGGTTTTTTCGTGATTAAAACTTTTTCTGGGCTTTAAATCTATCCACGCAGAAAGTTCATTGCCAAACTGCGATTTAGCATAAAATACATGCGGTTCTTAGACTCACTCGTTTCCATCGCACCATCCATCAGGCTGCGCTTCACTTCATATATTAACTGTATAGTAGGAGATTTAGATGAAAAATGCACTGTAAATGTAGATCCAAGTTCATCCTAAGTGTCATATTATATCTCCACTGTGTCAAGCCTCTGACTCTCCATGCAGGAAGGGATTAATTCTGCTCCTGCTTTGTGAGTGAAAATATCTCCCACCCAAAGCCTTATTAATTTAACACCGCTTTTAGTTTCATGGGAGGTCTCAATTACAATAAGCTTTTCTGTAATTATCTGCTTTCCACCTCCTCTTTCAAACCCAGTGGGTTGCTAAGGGCAAGCATAAATGCTAAATGCCCCCAGGTTTAACTGGTCAGAAATGGGTCCATGCCAAAGGGGGGGATTTTCTTCCCTTTCCTAAAGTAATTATACAAATGCGGAGGAGGGATAAACCGGAATAATTTGAATACCTTCAAGTCAAAGCACTTAGCAAGATAATTTCCTCAGAATATCCGCTTCTGATGAGAAATAATGATGTGTTAGGTGATGTATTGGAGCTCTACGGTGTAAGGGCTCATTTTATTTCATTTTACGTGACACTGCCTGTAGGACTGTCTTCTTAACACTCACAGATAACGCCAATTGCAACGGCCCTTTGAGGCAGACTGTAGAATAAATCGATGGAAGAGAAATGACCCAGTTCATTAAAAATCCAGCTGGTGATGGAGTACAAGATGAGTTGCTTTAGGAAGAAAATGGCTGATTGAGGATGTTTTTGTAATTGCGCTTTCAGCACCACATAAGGTGGAGCACTTCAGTCCTTCCACAATGGGTAAACTGTGAACACACGGTGGTCCCCATGTGTTAAATCAAAGTCAATTAACTTGAGGTATTCAAATGGAAGCCTCTGTTCACATAACCTCTTAGTTCACATAATTGAGGCTGTGTGTTTTGTAGAATCATAAAATGGTACCGTTTGAAATAAAGTCAGATGTGGTTGAGGATCATGCTGGTCTTTATGAAAAGCCAGGAACCAAACGGGACTAGATACAGTGAGCACTTAAAATTCATTTAAAACTGTAAATAGGCAGAAATTTTGGGCAAACAAAGTAAAAAAAAAAGAAAAGAAAAGAAATTCAAGAATCTGCACTATTTCTAGATCACTATATACGACTACGTGAACTTCATAAAGTGTCAGATTTTTCTTAAGTATTATTCCTTCCACTAAAGCACCTGTTCACATGACATGACACTGACGGATTTAATCTAACACGAATTGTCAGACTTGTGGAGTTTGTGCAAGATCCTCGCTGCCAGTAAAGCAAAAGGAGTATATTTACCTCTGTAATATACCACTGAGGTTAGCACTGTCGCCTCACAGCAAGAAGGTCCTGGGTTCGAGCCCCGGGTCACCCAGGGTGCCTTTCTGTGCGGAG
>JAQQZR010000012.1:15571374-15582057 GCA_030068235.1 Notoglanidium macrostoma
AAATCTTTAGAAATCTTTGGGGGTGCTTTTATTCATTTTGGGGGTGCTGAAGCACCCCCAAAAATGGGCTAAAATCGGCCATTGGCCATTAAGAAACACTGATTTTGTAAATCTGTTTGGATGCACATTTGGGCTCATTATCTTTGAAAAAAATTGACTCTATGGCCAACTCTTAATCTCCTAGCAGAGGCAAACATGCTTATGCACAGCGAAAAATAATTCTCATCTGGCCAGATCTCACAATTTTCAGATGTAGTTTTAATGGGTCTTGGTGATGCTTGGTGATTTTGGGAATTGCTCTCAGGACTTCGTTCCTGCAGCCTTTCCAAACAGTTATTTTGTTGATTTGGAAGTGGCATTCAAAGCTTGATTCTGAAGAAAACCAGCTAAAATCGTCTTCTGGCAAAGTTTACATTTTTTTTTTGAGATTTTAAAACTTAATTAATAGCATTTTAATAATTTTGTGTGCATTTTCATACTCATTATCTGACATATGTAGGTCAACAACCACTTATCACTTTTGTATTGAAAACTTTTTGGTTGATAAATGGATGGGTTTACATGTGTGCAAGCTCATAAATATACTATGTTAAAAATGACACATGGTCCAAAGCGAAAAACAAGTATTTTCATTGATTTTGAATGGATAATATGAATCACTGTGAAAAAAATTTTTATTTTACCCAATCATGTTTTCATCAAAAGTTCTGAGTGACTGTAACTATAATTTTGTTACCAAAATAAAATTTCTATTTAATGTATGTAAGTCATTCTCTTTTGACGTCTTTTAGAAAAAAAGGATAAGCTGTTGTAATATAAGAGAGAAGGTTAGTAGCCATATTTAATCCAATTTTCCTACATTAAAGAATCATGCATTTTTAAGGCTGAGTTTAAGGGTTGGTTTCCTTTATTAGATTTTCAGTATCATAATAAATTCCTGCATTAGCTCACTGCTCACTTAGCTAAATTACTTTAATCCTATTCTGAGTCTTCCTTGAGCCACATGCTTGCTTAAAAGAAATGTCAAAGTTGCTGCCAAGGCATTTTTTTTTTGTCCTTTTTCTTCTTCAATAACAGAAAATTTCAAAAGACTTTTTGTAGCAGCTCCGCTTTTATAGTTTCCGACTTTCTGTCTAGGTGTGTGGGGAATGCGGCATGCTCACGGCATGGAAATTTCTAGAGTTGTGTAGTTAATTAGGTATTGTAGTGTAACTCAGTCTTAAAACCAAACAGTAACTCAGTGCGTGACTACTGGGGATATGTTCCTTATTCTTTTCTTTGAACCTTAGACATTTTAATGAGCGTGCTCAGCGTCATCATTTGCACATCACTAGAGGATTTCCAAAAAAAACCCCTCAAAATGCTTTATCTTTGTGAAGCAGAAACAACTGGAGATGCTCATGAGCAGGTGATGGGATGTGCAGTCATCAGCATGGCTTGTGTTTCCTTAACATGATTTACACATGAACATATTTATTAGAAGAGATTTATGAGAATCCCTCATTCATACTCTGAATAAAGCTCATGATTATCACATCTGCCTCCCTTCAACCTGAGGTGTAAAGTAGAACATGAATTAAGGGCCTTGAGTCTAGCTTCTGCGTAAGAGAAAGTCTGTTCACTGGCACTTTTTCTTCAGTCTCCACTGATATGACTAGGGATGATCTGAAAAATCAAGCGCTATGAATATTTAGTAAGGCACGCATGACCTTTGGATGAACAACTATCACAAAGTGACAAGGTCAGCATTAGCAGAGAGAGGTTTAATATTCTGCAGAGTAGGATCACTGTTCTGTATTTGATATCAAAAAAGGGATTTACATAAAAGCCTTTAATTAATACTTAACTTCGTGATTTAAAAAAAAAAAAGATTTGCGGGTAAGACAAATCAAGAAAGAAATACAGGTTGGTGTTATTAACACCAACCTCTTAAGGATGAATAAATCATGCCTAATAATCCTAATTATTCATTAATTGCAAGTTAAGATTAAAATGACCATTTGGCATTTTTTTTTTTTTTTTTAAGTCCAGCTAAAATAGTCAGGGAATCCTGAGGTAAAGTACCTGAGACCATTATATTTCTAAAATCCATGTGACTATGTACAAGAAGGAAATTGATCACAGTGCAACAACAGCAACAACAACAAAAAAAAAAGCACAGCGCCGTTAACTAGCTAATTACTGCTTTCATGAATTCTATTAAATAATACATTGAAGAGACAAGTTTGCACTCCAAATGGAGGTTTGGTGAATAATGTGTTTTAATTATCATTTTAATCATGTGCTGAAATATTCACAGATTTGGGGTGAATTTAAATTTTTCATGCTCTGCTTTGGTGTTATGGAAACAATAAATGACAAATAAAACACTGAAGAGTCAAATTAAATGCATTTTACTTTCATATTCCTAGTGAGACAAAGGATTTGATCGAATCTGTCAGCGGGGTTGAAATGCGTTGACTCTTTAGAGGTTTAAAAGTGATAAAAATGTATGCCCCTCTTCATCTAAAAAAAAAAAAAAATGCAGTATCGTTTTGTTTTCTGCTTGATGTCACGGCTTTATAGTCGAAAGATTAGGAGTTAAAAGCATCTCGCTGCTAAGCGTAATAAGTGTGATCCTGGACATAAACCAGTATTTATGTTAGAAAGAATATTTCGGAATCTATGCAATAAGCATTGCAGGCAGGAGTGCAGCAAATGGCTCTTAGTAAGGTTATGTGTTCATTTTTTAAGACGTCGTCTCTTTCAGAAAATACACACTCTACCTTTCAGCCTGATAAAGACATCATGTGTGAGTGGCTGACAAAATAAAATTACCTCCATCTCAGCACACACCTACAATCTCTGCTCTAGGGAAGCCCATTAGTGCAGCCCTTCAATTACCATATCAAAGATCACAAGCACCATAAATATACAAAAATGACAATGGCTACATTATCCCAAGCATCAATGGCTTTGTTACTCTTCCACATGTCCAGAGAGGAGCTTTCATGCTGCTGTGAAAGTGACAGCCTCTTTGTGCATTAAAGCCTCCTCTAAGCAGTGCTTGAAGGTGAGCTACCTTTCCACAGCGTAATGGAAGGGAATTTGTAGTCTTTTCTGTCCAGGGAATTCTAAAGGTTATCAACAAAGCTTCAGAAACGTGAGCAGCGGCCATGCAGGACAACACGGTGAATGCTTGGGGATTGGGGGAATGATGGGGGGATTGTGCGAGTGCCGCTATCAGTTTGACATTTCTGTCAGTCCTGCTATTTGATTCGTTAGATGGCTCTGACAAATGCCAGCGCTGTCACTGGATCTGGTTTAATTACACCTGACTGAGTCTTGCAGCCATCCCTGGATGAAATTAATTAGCTGGTGTACACGCTGCTACTCACAAATCTGAAGTAACCCATGTAGCAATGGGGGGCTAAGACGGCATTTTAATGCTGTCTGCTTAGATGCGATTTATGCAATGAACCACTGATTTGGGGAAGATGATTTTAATTGCGATTCTGTTGAGTAAAAACCCGAGGACCACAAGCTAAAGAGAGCATTATAGACAAAACAGAATGGGATTCATTAACCTCTCCATAAAGCGAAAGGAATCTCCACTCTTCTGGTATTTATGATAAAACCATTAAGGGACCATGGTAGAAAAATAAAATGTAGCCTAGGAACCAATAAGAAATTGTATGCCAGAATATTCAAAATTGAAAGTACGAAAAAAAGACGGTCGCATTCTCTCCTAAGAAAGGAGCGCAAATGCATATTACATGGAGTGGAAAGTAATTGCCTAGTATTCAATTAAGACAAATTTAAACATGCAGATGAGCAAGTAATGAAATACTAATTAACTTCATTACAATTCAACATGACAACAACAGAGCGGGCATAGAGGTGTTTTTATTAGAAAAAAAAAACCCAGCAATTTATCTCAAAGTATCACAATGACCACACATTCACTTGGCCAGAAGAGCCTACTACATATTACTTGAAATAGGACAATTAACATTTAGTCAGTACAATTACAGAAATGTACATTTCTACATTTACATAGTTTCTTTCTTTCTTTTCTTTTCTTTCTTTTTTTTTTTTTTTTTTTTTTTTTAAAAAAGGCATTTTAATGATGGATTTGTAGCAAAGACATGAGTCCAGAGTTTTCAAATGCCTGTAGTTAAGTTTCTGAGAACCTATGCTACGTTACTGATCCTGCTCTGTGTTTCCTCACACATAAAGGCCACTGTGTTGGAAGTAACATAATTCATAGCATTTAAACAAACATTCATATCCATTAGTACAGATGCTTTATATCACACCAGCCTTCATTTTTGTTAGGTTATTATGTATTTTCTCACCTTATAAACCAAGTACTGTTCATTTCTGTTAGAAATAAAATCTGTGTCGAAATATACCTTCATAAACTGAGTACATCAACATCATGCTTTACCTCAAATATTTTTTTAAGGTAAATGTGGAATTTGTACTGATTCATTTCATGGTTCTCATTCTTATTTCTTGGGCCTTCGCACAGTGTTTTGTTTGTAACACCTGGGATTCTCCTGATCAACTAATTATTAAGCCCTTGAGGAAACAGTTCAGTTCAGGGTGCCCACTGGACTGGAAAGTCGATCAATGATGTAATGCTGTAGCATCAGTTGTGTGAAATCTTTAGAGAAATAATTGTCCGAAACAATGTTTGTCCAGAGTAGCTACCATGTGTCTGCTGGTATTGGCCTGTTGCTGGTGGCTGGTTTTAGTCAGACTCTTATACTGAGTAAAGTTCTCCAGAGAAATGCTGCATTTGTATCTAGGTGTGAGATATTACATTGAATTTCCATTGAAACAATGAAACCAGCAAGGAAACAAAAATGAAAAGCTGATACTGTAATTACATGGCAGTTTATTTCCCAATTAACAGAAATCTGAAAATGAGTACATAAAGAGGTAAGGATGCAACAAATACTTATAAAAAAAAAAAAAAATTAAAAAAAGCAGCTTTCAACACAAATTAGCACTTTGGAATTTTTGCACCAAAGAGTTTCTCACTGCAGGTGTCATGAAAACCCTTAAAATCTGTGGAAAAAAATCCCATTACAAATGTGATGAACCTGTCAATAGACTGTTTACAAAATGTTCATTCATAACAAAGTGAGAAAAATACTTTTTTTGTTCCTCTCATAAAAATTGCCACATTGAACGAGGCAAAAGTAGATCATACCACATCGGGTAGCGTTGGAGTCTGAGTGGCTCTCTATACAGTTGTAACTGAAAGGAAGGCATTGTGAACTTTGGCCCCTTCGGGTGCTTTCGCTCCATGCGTCATCAGCTCCTGAATGGTCATCCAATTGTCTAGGATCTTTTTGTTGCGTTTCTTCATCATCTTGCGTTGGCTGAGTTCGATGATGCTGAGTTCTTTGCGGCCCTCGCCGCTGCTCTGCGGGCACTCTTTCAGACTCTCGAGCCGGCAGCGTTGCATGAACTCACGTCGTCGCCGCTGCTCCTTGGCCCTCAGCAACTGCTGCTTGCGCTCTTCCTTGCTCCAGTAGCGGCCCATCTTCATCTCACTCATGGTGTCGTCGTCTGTCGTCATACCACCGCTGCGTTCCTCTTTGATCTTAAGTGCTCGCTCACGTAGCAGCCGGTCCCGCACTGGGCGCTTGGTGATGTAGCGTGTGCCGTCGCTGCGCACCTTTACCTTCCACTCAAGTTTTGGCTCAGACGGCTGTGCAGGAAGACTGAGCTGACATTGTGCGTATTCTACAGCTGAGCTCTGCTGAATCAGCTGCATGTAGCTCTGGTAGTGTGTGGCATGGGCAGGGATGTCTGCTTGCTGGTGCCTGGAGGAGAGGTAGGGAATGCGTGATCTTAACGTTCTCTCTTTCCTTGGTAAGCTCTCTTCCTCTGCTGGGGGTGTCTGCTCTGACTCAGAAGGGTTGCTGTGGTCAGGGCTGCCACTCGGAGCCCTTCTTACAGGAGGACAGAGGGCGGAACCACGTCCCACAAGCATAGTACTCCTCAGGTTTTTCTGATTGGTTAGGCTGACTAGTCTCTGCACAGAATGTTCTGGTGAACGGTCCATGAGTAGTGGTGTGCTGCGTGAGCTCTCTGCCGTGTTATAAGCACTCGAGCTGTCCTTGTCTGACTTCTCCGGACGTTCACTGATGTGGGCCAGCTTGCCTCGGTGAGGACTCTGCTTCCCTTGCTCTTTGGCCGACCCATCCTGCTGCAATTCCTTTTTTCGGAGCTGCTGTGCCTGCATGATGCTCTGGCACTCCAGCTCAATGCTACGCAGTTCCTCATTGAGGAGACGCAGCTCGCGCTCCATGCCGCTGCTCCCTCCCTGTTCAGTCAGGCTGCACTCGATGGTGCTGCTGCGGCTGTAGAACAGGTCGTATTCACCGCTGTTACGGATTTGGCACTTTAGCTGCAGCAACTGCTGGTAGCATTCGCCTTCAGAACGTCCATCCTCTTCCCTGGGTGGGTCTTGGCTCTCCTGTCGCTGCCTCAGACACCGGGACAGTCTCTTCTGGAGCTGGGCCAGAACACTCTGCTCAGAGCTCTCAGCCCCATGGTGCGTGGATCTGGCAGCACAACTCCTCTCCTGGCTGGAGGAGCAGCAAGCACTGCTGCCCATCACATCCTCCTGCTCTGCTTTCTTGACCTGAAAAAAGAGTATGAAATTATGAATGTGAGATCATATAATTATGATAGATAGATAATTATATACATTAATATATATATGATTAATAAAATTTATTATGATTAATAAGATATATATATCCAATATATGCGCCTAAATATTTACAAACATGTTTCTACACTGAAACTCTTCACTGTTTATCACAGTATATACTGTAACACATAATATCACTATGCTGCAGTACTTACTTCTGCCACTATTTGTAAATAATTCTGTACCTTCCTAAGTTCTCCCACACCACCCCATTGCTACGCTCCCTTCACTGGCTTCCCGTAGCTGCCCGCATCAGATTCAAAACACTGATGCTTGCCTACAAAGACAAAAATGGACCAGCACCCTCCCACCTCAAAGAACTTATCACACCCTGTACTGCACCACGCTCTCTCCGATCCTCCAGCACTGCTCGACTTGTTCCACCATCTCTCAAGGTACAAGGAAGACATGCATCTAAACTCTTCTATGTTTTGGCACCTAGGTGGTGCAATGAACAGATGTCTTAGATGTCCAAACAGCTGAGTCACTAGATGTCTTCAAATGACGACTAAAGACCTACCTCTTTCAGAAGTACTTGGACTAGCACTTATTTATTCCTCACTTCTCCACCAAAAAAAAACCCTTTCTGTATTACTTGCCAACAGTTTTTAGTGAGATGGTAGTCTTAGCCCAGGTCCTAGTGAGCCAGTATCTGAATATATTTACTGATAGAGACTTCAAAGCACTTATGTAAGTCGCTCTGGATAAAGGTGACTGCCAAATGCTGTAAATGTAAATGTATTTTGCACTTCTGGTTAGATGATAACTGCATTTCATTGGCTTTGTACTTGCAAGCCAGTATAGGCTGCATGCAGAGCGCTTGGCTGAGAGCCAGAAATGGCATCAATGTGACATTTTTCAAATATGACTTTCTTTTGTGTGTTGTGTTTTGTGTGACTTTCTTATTTGGTGATAATTCTCTTTTTTTGAACAGCTCTAAACCAAGGTGTCTTGGAAGACATCTTTCAGGTCTTCCAAAGTTTCCTTTTGTTTTGAAAGACCTGCCATTGGTCATTTGCCAGAAATAATGACATAATTTCAAGAGAGTGTGCTGGGCCTCTTTTTCAGTGTTACCTGTATATGAATATGTGGTTAAACTCCACTCCCGAACCAAAGAAATAACCAATGATGATTTTATGGTTCATTAGGAGAGCTTGTTAACTTGCAGCCTGAGAGCCAGACTGTAAAAGGGTTCCTCACACCCAGATCAACACATTAGTATGGGAGATAATATGCTAAGGGTATTTTTTCCCAAACCCTAGTCCTTTTGCCCCTGCAAGTTTCAAACCCAGGGGAGGGAGCTAATCTCTGGTCATCCTGAAAACAGTGTACAGGATTTTGTTTCAAGTGAGGTCTGGTTCAGTTTGCACTGGTTCTGATCCACTCCTGGGGCCTAGAAATTAATGTTAATCTTGTCATGTTATTTTGTATTTTGCAATGGTTTGCAATTGTGCAGAAAAGCACGTTGCAGTCTGCAGATAAAACAGTACTCGAAGACATATTTCATGCTATGTTCCATTATCCCGATTTTGTACCCAGCAGATGTAAAAACTGTCCACCTGATTTGCAAAGCAGAAGAAACTTGGCTCTGCAATAGTTATGCCCTCTGCCAAACAAGACTTGAATTAATACTAGGTATGAACTTAAGTATTCAGACCAAATGTGAAAATGCCCTAAAAGTCTACTTCATACTACTTTTGACAGTGTTTTACCAGCTGTCTCCATCACACATCATGCCTTTGCATCAGTTTTGGTCACAGCCTCAGCTATAATACAGTACCCTCCAAAAGTATTGGAACAGTGACACAATTCTTGGGATTTTGCCTCTGTACCCCACCGCAATGGATTTGAAAAGACAGTTGTTTCAATTGTGGTGGTGTACAGAGACAAAATTACATAAATTGTGTCACAGTTCCAATACTTTTGAAAGGGACTGTATCTGTCTTACCTCCTGTCACTGATCAGGTTCCTGTCTTTTGCCTTGCTCTTGCACATGTTTCAGTGTTTCAGTTTCTACCACTGCATCTCACTCAGTCTCAGGCCTCTCTTTCCCCAAACTCAGTCCCAGACACTGACTCCATCTTTGTGGCTGCTGCCAGCTCAGTCTGTGGGACTGAGTGCCAGTCTCAGCCTCTGACTCATGTCACATTTCATCCCTTGACTGAGCTTTAGTTTCAGCCCTTGATGAAGCTCCAGTGTCATATCCAGTTCTCTCCATCTGTCCCCAATTCTGTCTTTGTCTTGACCCAATTTCTGCCCCAGACCTCACTCCATATACCAGTTCAAAGGACCCAGTCCTTCACTTATTGATAAGACAGCATTATATTGTGTTTCCAAGGTTGCCGTACCACCACCTGTACTGGTCTGTGATCTGTGTCCCCTGCTGTTTCTTCTCCTGAGACATGCATTAAGCAGTGGTTAAGTCACAGAACCTTAATGTCTGGCTTTCCTTCTGCATCCACCTATCCACCCCCTGTTCACTGTTCGCACATGTTCTGGGTTATCGTCTATATTATGTGGCATTACCCTGTGTGTATTTACCTGTCTGTCTTCATCTTGCAGGGGTTATTGCAATTTTAGACCCTGTTCCTCAGTTCCTAGTTCCTAGCCTCTTGCATTACTAGTTTTCTAGTACCCATGTTCTGTTGTTTGCCTGTTTAATAGACTGCATCTGCTTTCTGTTTTAAACTCAGCCTGCCTGTTTGTAATCCAAGTATGGATTTTTTTCAGTGATGACCTTGGCTGCCTGTGTATTGAGCCAAATGCCATATGTAAAAAAAGACCCATGAAAAAAATATGTCCAACCACCACCACCACGTATAATAATAATAGTCAGTAATATCCAACAACCAACCTGCTCTTCCTCTTCTCTGGCTGCTCTCTCCATCTCTTCCTCCTCTCTTCTTTGTTCTTCCAGCATTTCCATTTTCAGTTCTTCTAAAAACTCAGTGTGCTCATCATCCAACCAGGCCTCCTCCAACTGCAGCAATCAGAAAATGAGATTTACTCTATTAAATAAACTGGGTATAGCCAAGAACCATAACAAAGACAACCAAACAAATCAAAGCATCATTTGAACTTTTATGAAAAATGGGAATTGCCTTCATAGTGGTCTATTAGATTGTGATGGACAGACCGTGGTCTTGTACTGTAAAACAAGCCTGCACATGTCATGTTATCAAATTTCACAATGCTCATTAGATTACTCCAGGATACTAAACTTGGTGTGTCATTTAATGAAGCAGGCTCTCATATCAGATGGTCAATATACAGCACGGTGGCCTTCTGACCCTCTCCTTTAATTTCTTACATCAGCTCTCTGCCTGGTGCTCGCCCATAAAGCATGATCCATATTTATGGATTCAAATTTATTATCAGAGATGCATTTAATTACAGGGAGATAGAGAAGAGTGTCTATTAATGGTGGGATAAGCTCCACTGCAGTGGTCTGTCAGGGCCTTTCAACTTGGTCAAAGGTTTGAATTCATAGAGTATTAGTACGCTATTAGTTTTTTATTGGGTGACTGCTGGAAGTCAATTACACCTACAAAGCAAGAAAATAAAACATGACCAAGTGAATCTGCTGGCCATTGTCATGAGGAGAGGGCAGGACACATCCTCTGCTCTAGGCGTGTTTACTGGCAGAAATAAAATTAAATGCCAAGCCTTTTTATGCTCTGTTTAGTGCTGAAGAGAAACACCTTTAAGAGTCTGAGGGTACATCAAATGAGGCTATTACGGTATCTAATGGTGTATAATTCTTGCTTTTGCAGCTATTATTTCCCTGTTAATGTGGAAGGATTCAAGTGTGTGTGTGTGTGTGTGTGTGCTTGCTAAATAGTGAGGACCAAAAATGTTTTTTTTGTGTGCTCTTTACCAAAAACTATTTTTTTAGTGTTCAGGTTGGAATTAGGAGGCGGTGGTGCAGTGGTTAGCACTGTTGCCTCACAGCAAGAAGGTCCTGGGTT
>JAQQZR010000012.1:15608809-15644937 GCA_030068235.1 Notoglanidium macrostoma
TATCCTTTTTTTGCTCTCACATGCTCGCTGCTCCTGAGCCAGTTGGTGATACTTGCTTTGCTGCTACAGATTTGAAGTGTTTGAATAGTAATGACAGATAGATAGATGGATAGATAGATACATAGATAGATAGATAGCCTTTGATCCAGTGACTGAAATGATGTTACAGCAGCAAAACAGAACAGCAGATCAGCAGAACAAAACACAGAATAGGTTTCCTATTAGTTTCACTGTAGGTACTAAACAATTCTTAGTATTAATTCATCTTTATACTGGGAAGACTGGGTATGAGTTGAGACTACACTCTTCGTGGAACACCAGTCCATCGCAGAGCTCCGTGTGCCCACACATTCACACCTAGGGGCAATTAGGACTTGCAGAGCCACCTGCTTGCAAGTTTTTTGGAGGTGGGAAGAAACCAGAGAACCCACAGAAAACCCATGTGGACACAGGAAGGACATGAAACACAGGGACAGTAAACTGATCGAACCAGGGACCCTGAAGCTAAGACTCAGAAATGTTCCTTCTTCACCATACCGCCACTTACTAATTGATTGATACTGAACAATAAGCTTTAAGGGATTAAATTAGTGTTTCTTTTTCTTTAAAGCTTGGGGATTAATTGCATATAATTTAAAAGAAATAAGTTGCAATTGTAAGCCCATTGACGGTCACAAAGTGAATACCTTTATAGAGATGCATGAGTCCACCTTCGACTGATTCTTCAAATCATCCTTATTGAGCACAGTTTATTCAAACCCGGCTTTAGTGTTTATGGTGTGAATATAATCTCATATCATATAAACATGCATGTGTTTCTTCTTCAAATATTTAAAGAACTGGACTCGCTTCATAAATTACGTAGGAATTCTAAGACTGTAAACAAAGCCCTCAGGAGGATCGCACATTCAAAAACACAAACTGCAAAGCTCAGTCTCACTACATCTCAACAAATTATTGTTTGGGGGAAACACATTCAAACTGAGGTGCCCTACAGCACATAACATGCAACCTCTGTTGAGAGAGAGCGAGTGCATGAGTGTGTGTGAGAGATGATTTAAAAGCCTCAATGATTCTCTGCACATTCATTTGCACATCCGCGACCACAAAGTGCACCACACAGGAGGCAATTAGCATCATGTGAGCGATATTTACATAGTGTCAGACACATCCTCGCTCACAACAAAGATGCTCCTTGTGACTGGCTGTCACTCGGCCGGCTAGTTCTCTTCTCATTACAGCGCGAGCATGGGTCACAAGGTGGCCATCAGAGCACAGCGCTGTAATGAGCGTGCGGAGCACCAAGGGTCAGTCAGAACCCCTGCTGGTGGCCCGTGATGATTACTCGCAAATAATTGGGAGTTCTATAACGTGTATGGAGGTGGACACTGAGAGAATCCTTTGAGCGAAAGGGGGGAAACCAAGGAGTGGAGAGGAATAGATAGTTAAAAAAGGTATGAAAAACTGACAATTTGTTCAACACATGTTGGGTGCAGCTGACACGTAAAACCTGCTGCCTGTTAAGGCTGTATTCTGAGGCAGGAAGGTATCGAGTCATGTCTGAATGGAATGACTACATAGAATGCATCATACTCAGATACCTACTTGAAGGTATCTTAAAGAGCCTATAATAATCTCATCCGTCAGCCTGCAAGTAAGATAAGGACGGAAAACCCAATATATGTTATTTGTAATAATTTGTACGTATTTATTTCTAGCAAGAAATTGTTTCCCAAAAAACACTTTGTTTCATCTAATGACCTTTAGCAGTTGTGGTTAGCACTGTTGTCTTCCAGCAAGAAGGTTCCAGGTTGGCGGTTTTTGTGTAGAGGTTGTATGTTCTCCTTGTGCATGTGTGGGCTTCCTCTGGGTGCTCTGGTTTCCTTCCACAGCCCAAAGACATACGGATTGTCCATATGTGTGAATGTGAGTGCGAATGGCTGTCTGGCATTGTGTTAGCCCTGTGATAGATTGGCAAATTGTCCCGGTGTACCCCACCTCTCGCACGAAGTCACCTGGGATTGGCTCCAACTTCCCCTGTGACCCACAATGGATAAGCAGCATATAAAATGGATGGATAGATAGACCTTTAGCATATGCCAGTAACCTGTCAACATGGCGATGCTGTCTTCGAAGCCCATCTCATATTGTTATGTTACGGTTACCTTTGTAGATATTGAAGTGCTTCCTTTTAGGACACTGATTTATGAGACAGCAAGGCATCAAGGCAGCTGCCTTCTGTTTGGGACACAGCCACTGTCATTGTTAAAATAATGGAAAAGCTCCAGTAAATCAAATGTTATCCAAGCTGCGAAACAAGCGACTACTGAACCATCATGCTTGGTTTCACAGATCTTAAATATATCTCATCCAGTTCTTCTTACTTATTGCAAAAGTAATACCCAGTTTCCCACCCAAATCATCCAGAATCCGTAACGGAAAACTGTTTTCACTGTTTTAACAAATTCAATGTCTATTAACAGATGTACAGCAGAATAAATTTGTGGAGATCAAACAGGCACACTGCATATGTAAACAGCCTCTCTATATACTGCTATAAAGCCAGGACTGCTCTGAGATTTGCACATCCATTATTCATTATTCTTCAGTCTTTGTCTCTGTCTGTCTTCCTAACACAATTTTTAAACTCCCTCTAAGATCTTAATTTTGGGGTTGGAGACAGCTGGCAAGTGGCAGCAGTTAGACAGAAGTCTGACAGGAAAATAGTTTATTCTTCATCTTTCTCTCTCATCACTTGGGTAAATTAGAGGTTAGAGGCTTAGAGGTTAACAAAGCACTGTGCCAGGGAGTCTCTCTGAATGTGCCACTAACACAATGCTTATTGTCTACAACTCCTTTTGTCACAGTGTTTGGAAAAATATGAGGTCCATGAGGCTAGCCAGAAGTGTTTTTTTTTCTGTTGTACTGGATTAAATTAGGACTGCAACAACTAATACAGTTCGATAATAAATGGCCAAAGAAATTCATTATCTAGGTCTTGGTCTTTTGGCTTAGATCAAGTGTAATGAAATAGACACTAAAGTGCTTCTCAGTGTCACCGCATAACGGCTGCGTTTCAAGGATGCCATGTTATTGAATCCCGCTGAAGAACTGTTCCGATGTCTAGGATCCTACAAATTCTACCAAGGACTGAGTTCTTCATTCAGAGAATTTTCAAGGATGCCTTTGTGTATCCTCAGCATTCTTAAAGCACCCACAATCCCATGCACACTTTCAAGGCGGGACCTTTTCTTTTACACACACCTGCACACTCGCTAGTATGTTCCATTATGTGTTCTCGAGGAAGGAGTCTTGCCTAGCCTCTGAAGCACCCGACTTGAAAGGACCCTTCTTACCAAGGAAGCATCCTTGACTTTGTGAAATTCCTTATGTCTCTTCACATAAGCTAAAAATGTATTAGATGAAAAATGGTAAAGAATGTTGCAAAAAAGAAATCTGTACATTCAAAGTATGGGGACGCTTTAGATTACACTCCTGTTGGTTTTGTGATGAAAATCGCATTTTAATTTGAGGAATAATTTGACTTGGAATCTTTTTTTTTTGTGCTCAACATGAGAATGAGTGGACACACAATGTCTTGGGTTTAATCTTGTTAATTAATCACTGGGTTGTCCAACCGTATCACAAATTTAAGGCCATATTTATCTTCCCTACCCTACCGAAAAGCACTTTCTTGTGCTAATTTGACACAAAACTGGTACTTTTAATGACAAATAGATGGCTTATAAATGAACCCATGGTCTCAAATGAATGATGAGTCTGTGAGATGAACATTTTCTCACTCAAACCATGAAGCCAAACTCATTTACACTGCGTATGTTTTATTTGGCTTTGGCATATTTTATTCATAATTAATATCCTGAGTTATTAATACATTTATGAGCATCAGGATATTTATTATGCAGTGCTGTACTGAAGCATCACCACAAGTATCAAAGCGATTTGACTTGCAAGTGGTAACTATTTTTATATCCATTAATATGATTAACATGGCACTGTTTCAATTTCTCAGTGTGTTCGATATACAGTACGCAGTCATTTTTAATATGGTCATAGGTGTGTCAAGTCTTTAAGTCACCCCCTGCTTTCTGTTCAGGTGCTGGTGTTGGTCGATCCCAAAAGTCGATTTAATGAAAACTAAAAGCTAACCCCAAATACTTGGAGTTGCTTCCATACACCAAAAATAACTCAAAACACACCAAAAAATAACTCGGCCCATGCTAACACAACAAGGAAAATGAATTAAACATCTGTATGTTTTAGTTAGCGAGACAGTCAGTGGATATTGGCCCTTATTTTGAATTTTGAATTTTGAAATGTAAATGCAAAAAATGTGAGAAGAACCAGTACAAATGTACAGAAAAAGCTTATATTAGTATTAGTTTCTTTTGAAAAACGTGTTTGACACATGCACGTGATAATAATCATTTTCCCCTTGTAGTATTAGTAGCTGCTTGAACTGGATTTCTGGTATGTACTATATTTAAAAAAGTAATCCAATTAAACATTTCATCAAAAAATACTTGTTAGTTGCTTACCTATATTCAATTTCTTGTACGTTCATAAATTCTCTGGAACATTTCAGGCTAGTTCTCTGGTGTTAAACTGTTCATCAAATAAGCGTTCAACAGCCATGTCTACTCTTCATGTGTAAGCACATTGGTAGTGCAGTCCATCGGTTAAGAAAAATCAGAAAGCTATGTACTCAGATCATGAGGAAACAAAAGAACTCTTCTTTCAACAAAGGCAGCTCATTTTGAACAACAAATTAGCTCTTTTGGGGGGGGCAGATTATATGCCGGTCTTTGAAGACATCCCAAGTTCAAAGAATTCAGTACTGAGTTCTTAAAGCTTTACTGTGTTAGATCAAAAAAAATAATTGGAGTCTCATGAGAACAAACACTTTAACAGGCTGCTGTGAGTTGCATTTGCAACCCTGTAACTTTTTCAGTCTGAGCTGATGTGGCAAGAGATATTGGATACATGAGTCATCATTGATACGTCATACAACATGAAAATCCAACCTTATAAAGAGGTCAAGCTATACACAGACCTGATACTAGCAATCCAGCTAGTTAATGTTGGCTGGTTAGCTAAAAGGCAAGCATGGAATACACAAATAGAATTGGCACAGAGAATGGTGTTATTACTATTAGGCATGTGATATGCAGTCTGAGACGCAGCCTTGATATGTATTCGCTTGTCTCACACACAGCTATCAGATTAATTCACATGGGAGTAGGATTTAGCACCAAACACATGCTGAAATGTTCTGAGAGTAGCTTATAGCATTGTTTTAACCAGCTTTGGGAATTTTAACTACAAAATCTCCAAATCACATCCATAAGCGGTGAATCACAGCAAAAAACAGGGAAAAAAGATGACTATCCTTAACCTCAAGCTTGATTTTGCTGAATATATCCATTCACATTGCCATAAATCAATACACCCTCTTCATTTAAAGCAGTCGTGTCTGCTTGTGTTATGCAAGACTGCTTCAGGACACCTTTGTGTACATAACTCCACTTTTTCTGAGCTCTCTCCACACATTCCTCTCACATCCACTGTGCAGTCGCACTTACAAACATGTCAAAGTGACACAGCAAATGAACCCTACCTTATCATCTCCTAGGCAGAGGCTTGATCTAATGTGACTTTACTGGAATATAAAGGTCATTCAATTACATTCTCAGAGGACGATTGCTTGTCTTGGTTGACTGTTTGAATAAATTCTGTCTAAATAAGTTGTTTGTTTTTTTTTTTTTCTCAGTTGTATTTATTGAGATTCATGGTATATAAAATATAAAATAAAAAAAGACAATGGTTCAGGTTTTGACATATACAACTTACTAAGTCTACTGTCTGTATACACATGTGCAATATCTGAATATATAACCTGGAATAAAAAAAATACAACAGAAAGATGACTTATAACCCGGTTTCTATGTGGAGTACGTATGTTCTCCTCGTGCCTGAGTGGGTTTCCTCGTGTGCTCCAGTTTCCTCCCTCAGTCCAAAGACATGCATATTAGGTCAACTGGCTACTCTATATTGCCTATAGGTGTGAATGTGAGTGTGAATGTAGTTCGTCTCTGTGTTTGTATCACATCACCTCTGCCACCTGCTTCCCTGTCTCAGCACTCCAAGGACCCATTTTCCCAGCATTCTCAGATTGTTTTGTGTTTACTTCGTATCCATTATTTAAGGTCCATTGTTATCCTAAGTAAGTAAGTAAGTAAGTAAGTAAGTAAGTAAGTAAGTGTTCCTAGGTTCACAGTTTACACCAAACCATTATTTAATTAATTATTATCCTAATTATTGTTTTAGACATTAATCTTGCTTTTTGCCACATCCTTTGACATACCTATTTTTTTTTTGTTTTGTGATTTTGATTATTGCCTGTTGTTTGACTTTGCCCATGCTTTAAGTTTAGGATTTTGTCTGCCTGGTGTAAATAAAAGCTCCCTTTGCTTTAACATCTGTTTCCTGCCTGCTCACCTGACAGTTAGCCCTGTGATAGATTGACGACCTGCCCCGGGTGTACTCCACCTCTCACCTGAAGTCAGTGACTCTTGATGGATAAGCGGTATAGATAATGGATGGATGGATGTTAATGCTTTTTTTTTTTTTTTTACTTTGAATTGCTCTACTATACAGCACTTGTAATCCTTTACAAAAGTGTCACAACTGAACAATTATTCCTTTCTCAAGAGTTGTGATGGTTATATAACTCAGACTGTTTTAATTCAGAGATTCCATGAGCAAGTACAAAGGTAAGATAGAAAGAGAAATAGACTACTACTGTAACTTTCTGATGTATTGCACTTGAGCTGTGAGCAGGAGTAGTTTAGCAGATAAAACTATTTGATGTGATTGGAAGGTTGAGTTTAACTCCGATTGGGTTTTTGTTCATAATCATAATGACTTATCAGACACAGGACTAGACTGGGTTCTGCCTAAGGTATAACTCACTGATTTATAATATTCACTCCGAATATGTCAAATTAATGAATGTAAATATAAGCATCAAATGACTGACGCTACACAAGCCATGAGACAAAATCCCCAGCGTTCTTCATACTACTGTGCACTCTGTTTTGTGCAGCGAAAATCTTAACAAGGCACCTTAACCATGACTTAAGTATCTAAGCAGACACTTTTCTACTGACAACTCCTTCATCTGTAAAAGATGACCCTCACGGCTTAGCTGCATTTTTGCATAATGCAACTCATTGCCTCAAAAATGTGTCACCTGCACACTTTTCACAGTTTCTTTACGCTACAAATCTCTGCTAGAGAATTAAGTCGATTACTCGAGTCATCCGAAAAAAATGGATGTCGCTCTGTGTGCTAGCGGGTTTACCGTTCCAAGCTTAATGAAATTCATCTCCGATGTGTTCTCCTCTGATCACAGCCTGTGTTCAAGTTTATTAAGGAAATGAACAATCATTTCCTGGAAACATAATACCTGCATACAGATTCTGCAGGAAACACGCTTGCTATGATTTAAATCACAAATGATAGTGATTATACCTTCCAGGTCTTTTTGGCATGTCTACAGTTGGTGTCTGGGTGTTTAGAGTTATAAATACATCATTATAACGAGATTAAATCACAACATCAGTGAAACCTGCCACAGCTACATTTGGCAGCATGAATGAATACATTGACTGAATGAATAGATCGACCAAGATGGCTGGTCAATATATATATATATATATATATATATATATATATATATGTGTGTGTGTGTGTGTGTGTGTGTGTGTGTGTGTGTCTGTGTGTGCTTGTGAGGGATCCCAGTCCATTCTTCTGGCAGTTTGAACACTAATAACTCTAATAAAGGATTGTTTCTCAGAGGTTTCACTGCTTTATTCACGTTTTTGAGACAGCAGGTTGCAATAAGCCAACACTCCCCCTTTAATTTCCGCCTCACATTCACATGCCTGATTGACTAATGAATGCATCTCTCACTAACACGCACTCACACACAGCTCGTGCTGAATTGTTATGATCAAATTTATCTTTAAGCAGCAATTTAACAATCAGCAAATCTAGCACAGCAGCAGGATTTTGAATGGCTCCTGTTGAGACACCAAATGAGAGGTCGAGCTTGGGGTCAGGCGCGTATATACCAAACTCATTACACAACAGGCTAAAGCACTGAACGCTGTTAAGTAAGATGTAGAGAATGAGTGGAAATGATACAAGTAGAAGTCTGATTTTTGAATAGGTATGCTTATTTACAACCGAACCATCTGGTCTACTATGCTCGGATTCTGGTCTCAGTAGATGCATTAATAGCTATTGTTCAATAGTGGCTCACACTGCAATACACTTATCATTTCTGCACCATGCCAGATTGCCATCCATATTTTCCTAATAAATACTGTTTTTTTTTTTTACTTCCTTTAGGATTTGCATGTTACCTACTGAGCTATTAAGTACGAACCAGGTCTTCTTTTTCATTTCCCTCTGTGAGCAAGCAGACAGTGTTAGAGGCTGCACTGCGGACATCCGTCTGCTGACCTTGCCCCGGCTCTCGGCACCGCTAGCAGGTGCTTAATTGGTGGACGACTCTGCCAAGCATATGGGGAAAGCCCTGTCATTAATGCTGTATACTGAACTCAGCATCAAGTAAAACATCTCCACCTTGCCAGCTCTCAGACTCTTTCTCTCAGTATCAGAAAGCCATCAGCACATCCAGGTAAATGGAAATGAAGTCTGATTCCTTTGTTCCTTAGAGGAAGTGGAAGTGATTATATGTGGTTAGACCAGAGTGCCACTTGGCGAGGATGACAGCTCCACGTGGAGCCGCAGTAACACCAGGATGAGACCAAATGGCTTCCGCAATTGGAAAGCAGAAGGAGGTGGGAATATGGAGGGGGGGTGGAGCGAAGGTGCATCTGTTCCAAATTCATCTTGTGTTTCATAATGAGGCAAGCCCAATTGGTTTGGGAGCAAAGCGTCTGTTGAAGTGTGATCTTTCAGAAAACAATTGTGCTGGACAGAGCTTGGCTTGACACAAGTGGTAAGACCATTAGTGAACCCACAAGAAATATTAACCATATTGCATTGGAGAAGAAAGCTGTGTTTGAAAATGAACACATTCGATGCACAAGTTGAAGGATGCAATAGAGAGACAGATGGAGACGAGCTGAGTTTAACTCTGAACAACATGCTAAGAGAGTCTGGGATGCAAACCACATGGTGGACAATATCAGTTCAGAAGTAAATGCCAAGTTCTGTCATGTTGAGTAGAAGATACTGAATTTGGAATACATTGCGCCACATTGCTAAAGAGAAAAGTTGAATTTGCAATCAAAATGGTGCTCGTTTTGCTTAAAATATTGCATAGGTAGTTGTAGATTACATTTGCATTTATAAACCCTGGAGTTAATGTAGCCCATGGTTTTAAGACTTCAGACTCACTGAGTAACCAACAGCAGGAAATAAGATTCCCTCTATCTGCACCAACATTAATGTAAAGCCATTCCATCCATTTCCTGTATACGGCCAGATGCTAGGGAGTGGATACTTTCATTTCATTTCATGCATGGTCTGCCATCAGTGAACACTTCACAGGTAGAGCCCTCATTTTTATTTTTAGCTTTTACAGATGTGGGGAGGGGGTACTTTCCTGTCTGCGTCTCCAAGTATGTCAGATCTGGAAGAGTTTTCCTTTGAGGCTGTGTGAGATATACAGGCAACTAGGTATGCACCAGCTCCTATGGGATGCTTCATCGCTACAAGGGCTTATCTGACCCCAAAGCAGGGTGTAGAGACCTGTAGGGAGATTTCTAGTGTAGGCTAATGACCTGTAGTCCTGAAGCTGTGGGTTACCCCAGTTTCACGTTTCTGGCTCATTGCCAGAGTCGATAAATATTTTCTCCAGTGGGTGAAGACAGGCAGGGCAAAAACCCTGATCTCCATCTCCATCTCTCTCCTACTCTCAGTGATTAGTGCCATGTATCCCCTTTAGCTGTCCCAAAGCAGCCTTTAAGGAAAGCACTGTTTCCAAATCAGCAGTTCCAGTGCCCTTAGGCGGGATTTTTCTCTCCATCCCTGCAGTGCGCAAACCAGACAATATGGTCAAAGGCACTTTATGCATGTATAAAGCTAGCTTTAAGAAGACACAGTTGGGTTTTTTTTTTTGTTGTTGTTGGTTTTTTTCTCTCTGAGAGCCAGGGGATTTTACAAGCTTTGAAGCCTGTAGCCCGATTTTAAGTCTGTTGTATAAAAAAATAAGTTTTCAATTTTGGAATTACTATATGTTTCATACACTACTACGAGGGATATTATCAGTGTTAATAAAAAAGGACTTCCTTTTTCTAATGGAATTTTGAAGTTAGTTAACTGTGGAACCTCATTTGCATATTGATAGTATTTATATGCTGCATTTGTAAAGCTCTTTAAGATTCTTTAACACTGTTGTCATAAGCTCATACAAATATTTATAGTCAGTGGTACATCATAAAGCAGGTATTAGAGAAATTTATAAGACAGCTTATAATGTACCATGATCTTAAATTGTTATCATATTTACCATCCACTTATTCGGTTTTACGGGTGGATGGAGGCATCTCCGAATCTGCTCCAGGCACACTATCACATCCTCACAGGTTTGAGTGATGACTTCTCATTATGTTCCTCTTCACTGAGTGGCATCGTAATGCCAGAATGCACTTCCTCCAGCACACACACACACACACACACACACACACACACACACACACACACACACACACATTTCTCCAAAAGGTAACAGATGTGTCAAAAATGAACTGACATAAATAACGACACAGCCAGCTCATTAAAAATGAAAGAAAAATCAATTGTGAGTGATTTGACAGGACTGTAGTCGGTAACGGTAACAAAATTAAACACACAAATTGGAGAGATGCAGCTATAACAAGCACAAATAATTAACTGAATTGCACTGTAAGCATAGATGCAAGCTCTTTCTCAATCTTTTGACATTTTAAACACACTATCGAAGCAGTTACAACTGTAGTGATGTCTGCATGCACCACACACAAGAAAGTTTTTCGCTAACAATAGCTCTTGTGTATAAACTCTTTTGTGCAACAGTGCTCTTCAAGCTGTAAATGCAGATGAATGACACTGCCTTTTGTCCCATTCCTTATCATCTACTATAAAAACTGGTCCAGATGAGATGTGAAAGCTCAGTGGTGTACAAACCTCTGGCTTCCCATCAACCCCTCTGCTCCCCTGAGCCTTATCAGGTGGGCTGCAGAGAGTGTCCTCTGACCAGGAGGCTGTCATACAGAATGAGCCTCTCATCAGGGAATCTGTGTCCCAAAGCCCAGCCTCACCAAAGCAAAGCATTTCCCATGATTGCTGTTTATCCTCAGAGCAGAAGTGCTGGGTGACTTGTGCAGTTCTCCTTCCTTATCTCAAATAAATGTGCAGTTCAGCCTTGACATCTAGCACATTTCTTGAAATGTCAGAACAGATATTGGAGTGGAGATATGTCCGGAAAAACACATAATGTGCAGTTATTGACAAATAGAGGTGATACGAGGGAAACCTAGCTCAAAAGATGTCTAAAGTATATTCACTATTCACTACTCAAGGTAGTAACACTGCATTTTTTATCCAAAATGGCACGTTTTAACCACCTACACGGACATGAGATTAGGCGAAGAAGTTCATTATAGAGCGTGATCTTGCATTTGAACTTGGAGGAGGTCATGCCACTTCAATAAAAATCCTTGATTTTGCCCTCACACATAAGTCTTGCTCTATAAACACAAACATACCAAACCTGGACATTTTCAGCTCAGTGCATTGCTGGTTGCCTTTGTTACTGATTAGATAGTGTTAAATTAGCATTTATATACGGTACTGATGACCCTTTTTTTCTAATCAGACAACATAATACCAGGGACATGCAAGCTTCAGATTCTTCACATCAAGTACAAAAAAAAACCCTTAGTTTTAACAAGCAAAGCAAGCAAGACGATAAGACTGACAAAATGAAAAAGCTAGATCTCTATTCGCTGGCTCACTTCTACTCCTAAGCAACGACTGACAGCCAATTTAAAGATCATACACATCAAGGCTGTGGTAGAACAATAAAAAAAAAGCAAACTACCCAGCACCAGACTAACTCAACTCCCAAAGTGTGATGGGAAACAAAGCATGAAGGGCTTCATATGAAGACATACACACGGCCAATTATACGTATATAGAAAATCCCAATCTATCAGATATCTAGATAACTCATCACAGAGCCATTTTTAGGCTGCTAATAGTCTCTCCTCTCACCTCATGGGCACAATATCTCTCTCCTACACAGCCTAAACGAGGATAATCGGACAGACGGCAGCTCTTGTCCGTTGCCAGATGACCAGCCAGCCCCATATGTGATTTCATTGGACTACGGTGTATGATATCAGATTTTATTCACTGTTCAAAGCCAGGAGCCAAAGCTGCTGAGGATGTTGTCACCCCAACACAAGCATGGCAAGCCAGACACTTCATTACACCCCAAACAACCCCTCAGTATGATTTCCTCCTAGCCATAAAGGAGGGAGATGGCTGCTTTGAAATGCATAAAGTGCCATTTATGGGAAGGGGTTGTTACAGCTTCCTGCCACTGAATTTAATAATGTGTGTCTGCCAGTGAAAAACAGAAAATATGGCACAACATTTCATTTATGGCCCTCTGAAGAGAAGGTGAACAATACGACAACATTGTAAAGCCACGAAGGCTGACGTGCCCTTTGACCATAATGTCTGACTGTCAGTAAAAAATACAACAGCAATACCGCTGTCACTTAGCAGCTGTTTTTGCAATATTGGGTCAATAATTTGAGAAATGCTGACAAAACTGCCAATACTGACATTCAGCAGTAATGAACATGACTTACACTGTTCAGTTCATCCAAGATTTCAAAAAGAATTTCAATTGCTGCATTTATATCTTTTCATATTACAACACATGGTGTATTTGTGTATCTGTGTGTAGCTCTGTGTATGATTTTTTTTTTTTAGTGAAATCAAACTGGAAAGCTGCAAAAACTCTGACAGGCTGCTTTTCTGCAGACATTCAGAGAGATATGTCATGGATTTGGTACATGCCTGCAAAGGTCAGTGCTGCTCTTACAGGGATAAGTAAGAGGTGCTAACAGTAAAGGGCAATTCATCAGCTCTCCCTTAAAGCCTTATCTCATCCTACTTCCTGAATGAGATTTTCAAAAACTGACTGATTAAGCTTCCTGTGTTCATAGAATGTGCACAGAGTGCAGAATGAACCTCTGACTTGCACACGCAAACAGTCCTATAAATGATGAATAGGAGCTAAATAATATTCAAAGGCCGCCAGCTATTCAAAATCAATAGCATATAAACTATGTAAAATAAAGTGCATTAGCAAAAGCATTCATCAAAGGAATACACTCAACCATCAACCAAAGTGTTAAACCTGCACTATCCTGTGCAAATGCATGCACCTGCAACGTCTATTCACCTACGTAACATGCTGCTAGCTGTTTCAGTGCTTTCTCCACTACACAGGCGAGTCTTTGTTGAAACACAACACCTAACTGCTTAAAAAAAGAGTTTACAGAAAAGGAGCTAGTTAATCTTCTTACAAACAGTCAATCAAACCTTTCCTGAAGTAACAGGTAATTAAGACTAATACTATGTTCTGTCACTTCTGAACACCCACACACAGATGTTCCCATACCTGCAGTGCACTCTTAAGCTAGTTTCACATCTTGCTCATTTGCGAAAGTCTGTTCAAGAGTTGTCACTGTATCTGTTTCATTTGGTGCGGTTGCTTTTCATTGTGTTGTCTTTTCATTATTTTTTTTTTTGCCTCTGTTGGGTTTTATATACATTCTCCTGGTCTTTTTCCAATCTTTAACCGTTTCCTGTTTTAGTGCGCTTGTGTCCACTGTAGCCTGAGGCTGTGTCCACGTTAACACGTTTTAGCTTTAAAATGGCATCTCAAAACGAAAATGATCTCCACCAAGCTGTTTTAGCTCGGTATCAGGAATAATCTCTGTCCATACTATCACACCTGAAACGTATATCACATGACCATTCACGTACACTGAGCATGTGTGTGCTGGTATAAACAGGAAGTAGATTGTCTGCTCTGCAGTTGGTTGCCCTGTTGCAGATCGCTTGAATAATAGGTTGCCTCCTGCACATGTATCCAGTTGTAACATTATAAAATGCAGAATTGAACTGCTCAACAGCTGCTAGCAAATACAACAGAGTCAGCAACGCTTGTAATTTGCTATCGATGCTGCATTTACCACTGGTAGTCAAGGATGATACAGTTAGTTGTCTTCTGGAAAATAGTCATGTGATAGGAGCATGATGAATCAGGGAAGGATACAGTGTGACTGATAAGACCCAATCAGGAAGTAAACATGGGTGTCTGCATCATTGTTTCCAATAGTCTCCGTTTCTGGCCGTTCACACTGAAATTTACACACTAAAATGCTGTTCACACAGCATTTCCAACTCCGGAGTACTAAGGACCACGGGCATAAACATAACAAAATGATTCCTTTTAAAACTAAAACATATTAGTGTGGACATAGCCTCAGATTCCCATTATTGGCTGACTGAAGCAAAACCCAATGTGATCTTCTGCTATTGGAGCTCATCTGCCTCAATGTTGTTCTCTTTTAGATGCTTTTTCTGCTCGCCACAGTTGTACAGAATGGTTATGTGAATTATTGGAGACTTCCCGTCAGCTCAAACCAGTCCGTCCATTAACTTCTGACTGCTCTCATCAATAAGGCATTTCCACCTTCAGAACTGCTGCTTACTGGATGTTTTATGTTTTTCACACCATTTTGTGTAAAGTCTAGTGACAGGAGATCAGCATGTTCTGAAATACTCAAACCAGCCCATCTGGTACCAACATCCATGCCATGGCAAAGTCACAGAGATCACATTTTTCCCCAATCTGATGTTTGATGTCAACATTATCTGAAGCTCCTGACCTGTTTCTGCATGATTCTATGCACTGTGATGCTGCCACATGATTATCTGTTTGGATAATTGCATGAATGTGTACGTGTTCAGGTGTTCCTAATAAAATGGTCAGTCGGTATGGACGACAAATGAAATAAGCTCTGCCATTTTACTGCGCATAGCCATTGTTGTTATACATATTCAAACCATCACATGTATTCATGCATTCATTCATTCATTCACTCATTCACACCAAATTGTATGTTAGTCCTTTATGAGGACCTTTTTATTAGTCCTCATAAAGTGTGTTTTACCTTTACAGGTCATGCATTGCATCTTTATTTAAAAAAAAAAAAAAGTAATAGTATAGTTATTAATTACTAGCTAATAACATGCCAATAGAATGCACAAGTTAAGCAAAGAATTTTTATCTGATGTTTTTATCTGCTTTTTTGAATATTTTTTAGACATTTCTATGTTCATTGGTCATGAACAATAAAATATCCCTTAAATTCATTTAATCCTTTTTACCCCGAGGACAAATTTCATGTGCGTTGATCTTTGCGTATGGTAGAAAAAATGCATTGTATTCTGTAGGGAGACATCGTCTTTATTTTTTCATGCTTCATTTACCAGAGAAATGTGCAGAAGAATTGTGAGTTAATCATCCCTGTGCTCGTACTGTTGCAAATCTGTGAGCCTTCACTGGATAGCAGAGTTCATTCAAATGGTATTAGTGCCAAAAAAAAAAAAGAGAAAGACAAATGCTGAACAAGAAACTGCTTTTACACAAGCATTCAGTTCATTGTGTGTCATCTTGACATGCAAATGAGTTATCATTAGTAACCAATAGAACTCTGGTGCTTGGATAATAACTGTGAAACTTCTTTAAGGCAGATCCAGTTGTTGTATACTGGTTGTATACACTCACTGGGTGTATATTGAATCTTTACGGACCTGTTATGTTTCAGTGGGGAAAGTATGCACTGCATATTTACCATAATCCAACAATGAATTTGCTCATATCTCATGAAAAGCCTGACATTTAGCTTATGAGTTAAACTACGTCAGCTAGAAAAATATATGGTAAGGAGGCAAGACTGAGAGTCAGTGCTGTGAAGAGTTGATGAATCATATAGGCTACTGCAAATAGACCCCACTGGAAGCCAGACTGAATATCACACTGGCTGTACTAAAAGAGAAATCCTGATTGCATAGGCCATTGGGGTGGATGAGCTGTATGGGGTGAAGAGAGAGAGAGATGGGTTTAGGCAAATATTCCTGCCTTTTCTCACTTGCTTCCTTCACAATTGAAAGAAGCGTCAATACGTAATCAAAAGGACGCATGCAAACCCGCCCAACATTTTATAAGAAGAGGGGAAATGGAATAAGTTTCTGAGTTTGATTGTCGCTCTGCGAGAAAACAAAAATGTTTTAATACTCAAGTGCAAGTGTGTCTCTCTCACTTTCGGTATCTCTACCTTATATATAATACTTCACTGTAATCTCACGGCTGGAGACAAGAGATCAATCAAGTCAGGCGTTCTTCTTTTTTTCCCTCCTTTGTTCTCTCCTATCAATTTTAATGGCCGAGGACCATCACTCAGAAAAAAATGTAATGGGACAAGAAGATGGATGGGAACATTTGTAGCATAGAGGCAGGAGATAGCACCAGGACGCCATGAGGGGTGACCAGAGCTGAGAAGGGTGCAGAGGCCTCAGGCCATTCTTTACACATACATGATCTCTCTCTCTCTCTCTCTCTCTCTCTCACACACACACACACACACACACACACACACGGTAGGGGTGACCCAAGCAGAAAATTCCACAGTAGTGATGAAATCCATTTGTCAAACACATGCATTCATACCTGTCCTTTTCCACATGATAGGAAAGGCATATCCACAAGAATGTACACCTCTTCCTCTTACCTTTGCCTTCTGAGCTTATTATTACAGACTGTGCCATTGCAAGCAGTGTTCCTATAGGGGGCACTCACAAGCAGACTTTCCTGACATTACACACATGTGCTTTAGCACAAACTCTCCCTTTAAAACTCTTCCAAGTCAGTGTGAATGCTGTAACATGCAAGTCCAAAAACCACACAAACACAAACCACTCTCACACACACACACACACACACACACACACATACACATGAATGGTAAATGAATACGATAAACAGACCACAAAAAAAAAACAAAAAAACTCAGAAGCCTATCATATTATGCTCAGCAGTGTGTGTCAGCTTCTCATCTCAAGTCTCTCTAATTAGGCCAAAAAAGACACACACCAGTGAGTTTAACTCCTCTCAGATGCTGAGCGACACTCTCATGTGAAGTGTGCTGCCAGATGTAAATGCATGACAAGCGCAACGGGAAGAGAGGGACACAGAATAGAAAAATCCTTTAACAACCATTCTGGGGACAGTGTTGCGTGTGGAAAATTACCAACAATAGAAAGCTTCCAAAATAACTAGAATGTATTAGCAAGATTATCTACTAATTATTATTTATATGTGATTTGATCCATGGTTTAACTCTCTGAGGTTAGGGTTCGTGTTAGAGTTAGGTGTAAACATTGCATTAATTAGTTGCATTAATAATGTCAACAGAAGGTCTTCACAATGTTTGGAAGACAAATGTGTGTGTGATTTAATCATAAACAAGGGTATCTCTGACTCATTTTGCTGGATCACTCTGGATATAGCAGTATGGGATGTTTATGAGAGAGAGAGCGAGAGAGAGAGGAAAGTCTGATCAATTGAATGAAGGCCAGGTAGTTGATCTCAGACCAGCATTGATGGAAAGACAAGGGCTTGGTTTCTGAGAGAACAAAACACAGTAGAAGAGAGAGATGGAAACTCCAATGGCAGACCTTATAATCACACTACCACAGTTTCAGCATGGAGCTCCTCCAGTCCTTGAAAAACATTGCATGATCTGGTTATCATATTACTGATGTCTATTACTGGCTGGCTGCAGGTCATATGGTCAGCAGCACACACACACACACACACACACACACACATACACACATCCAAGGACTAAAACAAATCAGAAAATAAACTGCATTTTTGTTTAAGGGAAAGGAACCAGAAGCTTTTATTTCAAGTGGGGAAAAAAATGTTCCAGTCAATATAAAATTTTACTACCAGCACTTGTAATGCTTGTTTAATCGAACATTGGAAACAGTAGAGTGGTTTAATTTGCTGCATTTCATTTTAGCTGTTAATATTCTTCATCAACACCTCACTGCTCACTGAAACTCTCTCTCTCTCTTCCTCTCTCTCTCTCCCTCTCTCACTCTCTCTCGCCCTCTCTCTCTCTCTCTGTTGGTGATAAGATGCCAGGTGCTGATGTGGCAGCAGTCCCCTGCAGAGCACGAGGGTTTGGTAGTGTATGTAGAATCAGATGCATCCTTATCTAGCACTACTGGGTCAATACACACCTACTGCACTAGGACAACACACTGCCTCTGGCATTCACCAAATTCAACTCACATAGAAGCTTTGTTGTCTGAGGCTGAAGCTGTTGAAACACAATCCTAACACCTTTTCTGCTTTCCATAACACGAAAGAACAAATAGCAAGAAATAAGAAGAATAGTACTTCACCATTTAAAGAAGCAAATTTGTTAAACGTGAGCTTCAGTCACTTTAAGCAACCAGCTCTGGCCACATGACATCTGTGAAACTTTCCATTGCTGAAATATGAGCTAAGACAAGACACATGATCTTCTCTAAGGGATCAGTGTTTTCCGGCTCTGAAACAACACTCAGCCCTTCATCGAAACCCAAATCCATTGGAGTAGGGTGGCAATTACCCAAGCTGATATGCCTTTGTGTACAAAGTGAGACATTACACATCTAATTCAAGCTCAGGATTTGTAAGAAGTGCTAATGAGTCTGTAATTATACCATTACGAATGCAGTTACGATGGACAGGTGGATTGATTGATGGCGATAGGATAGTAAGATAGAAATGGTTTTTAAGAACAGTTCCCACACAAGCAGTGGGACATTAACTCTGTAGCATTAACAATATGTGTGGCACTTAGAATCAACTCTGTAGTCTTTCCTCTCAGGCACAGGATGAGGGTGCATGCTCAAAAAAGAAACAAGACTCTTAAAATCAGTCTTCATTTTTCTGATACACACTATAGTATATTTTACAAACATGCAATTCTGGATAAGTGAAATATTCAGTCTGGGGTTTGATCAAACAGTCAATTCTGTACTCCTGAGCAGAACCGGAGCACATATTCCCAGGTCAGACTAGAATCCTCGAGAATCATACTTAAATTGCTCATATGTACGCGCTAACCCCAAACTGTCAGAAGAATTGGGTCTCTTCCATGCGTGTGTTAGTTCAGCACAGGTGTTTGGATACGATCTCTGCCATCTCACCAGGGACCTTTTCCTTGGCAAGAACAAATTATCACACTTCCTCTCTAACAGAGGAGGCTCACACGCACACTCTCTCTCACACTTCTCCATCATATTTTTCCTCTTCTACTTCTGTTATTATTTCCTTCCTCACATGGATCTTAACTGTACCAAATATAACGCTCTTTCTTTGGCTTGGCTTTTTCCATGCCAGAATTCTGGTGGTGAATTTCTCTTTCTTACAAAGTCGCTCTGTCTTTCACACACTCACATACACACATGCAATCTGGTGTAGCAGTGCTCTCTCTCTTTCTCTCACTCTCCTCCATCCTACCTGTGAAATTTCATAAAGCAGTTTGTAATGCTCCTCTCTCTTCTGCAGCGAGCACAGATTGCAGCCCATCCTCGCCGTCACGGGTTCGCAGGAGCTCTCTCTCTCCCCAGAATCAGTCGGGGGGTCACCCTCCAGGAACACACACCGTCTCTCATCAGTCTGCCCTGAGCACTTCTACCACACACACTGTGCACAGAGAACTCCGGTCAGCAGCGCATGGCACAAGCACACCAGCGTGGTGTGTGTGTGTGTGTGCGTGTATGTGTGTGATGCGATCACAGCAGCAGTAATAGTAGCAGCAGCAGCCGTAGCGATGTCAGTCTCCTACTTCTCTCCCCCCCTCTCCTTTACTACCACATACACACACACACACACACACTCACACTCTCTCACCCGCACGCTGTGGCTCCCGGTCTCATACACAGACACTCCCCCTTCTCTCTCACAGCCTCTGCACATGCCTGGTTCATGAATAATGATGAAGGACCTGACGCATATGTATCAGGGGAGGTGTGGCCGGAAGAGTGGGAGGATTCGGCGGCCCGTGCGGAGCTGCTCGCGCTCATTAAGGCTCTGCCACTGTAAAGACAATGAGTCTCCTTTGTGCTAGTGTCAGAGGGACCGAACATAGCATACAGACTGCAACGAATGAAATGGCTGCTGCATTAACATCCATTACAGAGAATACAAATGAAAAGGTCTCTAATAAAGCCAGGATTCATTTTATTTGCAGTAAATGATTTTATGCACACTCTGGAGCAGTTATTTAGTATAGCTCTTTATGGAGAGATGCTTTTGAGATTGTTAGAAAATGGAGAATTGGAAAATTGATTGCACCGCTAGGTCAACCTACATGGATAACAAGAAAATCCTAGCAGGCAGAGAGAGGGAAAAAAACAGAATTTTACCACAAAACTCTAGCATATGTCTGCGGATGAGACACGAGACAGCTAATTATATTTCCAAGATGTGTGCCAAACAGTAAGAGGCAACAAAAACGAGGCAAAATTGCTGTGTGACCGCAATAAGCAGCACCTCTATTTATTCTCATCCAAAAAAGTCCACACTTGGTTTCTACTGGCTCACAATTCATAGGTCAAAGTTCACCTAGACAAAGTCAAAGTAACCACTAGCAGGAGTAAATGCACATCTTTCATCTTTTCCCATTCAGTGAAATGGCTTCGTGAAATTTATTTGGATTTCGTTTCACTGCTGTTTTCGCTTTTACTTTTAGTTTTTAGATGTTTCCATGGACAAAAATCATACGGCTAAACCACAGATGTTGGCACCTCTGACGAACACCAGCACTGAGAGCCTGCCTTGAGCCACATATTCATAATTATGAGCATGAAAACTGGTTGGTTTATATGCTGCTTATATGCGCTTTCTCTCAATATATCTGCAGCAAGTTGCTGGATATGAAACGTGCTGAGGCAAACAAAATACGAGCCAAGAAAAGAGGGAGGAGGGGGTGACATACTGTTATTGAAACTCAGGAACCAGTAATGCACTCTTCACAATCAAGTCGTCAAATCATCATTCAAATATATCACAGAGAAAAATATTTCAGTCACAGCTCCTTAATGAAGAACGGCCATGGTGGATGAATAAAATGATCCAAAGCATCACAATCTCATAACGCCACACACACACACACACACACACACACACAACAGTGATTGCAGGTGTCGTTGTATTATAATAGCATCTCCAGAAACAAGTCAGCAATCAGAGCCGAGGAGGTTCATAGTGGGCTGATAATAGCAGATGCGTCTCTCTGACTGCGATAATTACGACACAATAGACCAGCAGTGGGGTACAAATCCAGGAGTCCCCTCGGAGACAGAAGGGAATCATAACGAGCTGTAATTGTTAACAAATTGGCCCTGGAGTCACTGGAACCACTCAAACACACTCACACACATCCACATCCACATTTATATATGTATACGCATGACTACTGTTATGGATAGATGATCTCCCACCAGTTGGCTATCAGACTTTTCCCTTTGGGAGAAAATAATCTGATTTAGTGGGCTTTAATTTCCCTCCGCAGCCTGAGGCCAGAGTCGGAGAGACCCTACCAACTGTCTACAGCAGTGCTAATGCAAGAACATCTAATTCTGGAGCGCTAATTCTGTCAGAGTTTTACAATTGTTCAATGTTTATATGGAATACGTATGATATATAAACACAATTCAGTGGCGTGTCTACAGAAGACATGCATTGGCCTCCGGAATTATTAGAAACATTCATAAAAATCTGAAAATCTTTATTAATGGTATTTTTTCTAAATAATGTGTGCTCAGGTTGATACCTCTATGCTGCAAGAAAGAATCCCTTCATCAGGACATCTCACAAAATACAGCACCTGCACTTCACCAATCATCATAAGAATTAAAGTTGTGTACTGTTTTTGGAATATGTATGATTCAATTCAATTTTATTTGTATAGTTCTTTTAACAATGGTCACAAAGCAGCTTTAGAGAAATATATAGAGTCCGGTTGTAAATTTTGAACTTATGAATCTATAAATTTTTCCATAAATGTAGATCTAAGTGAGCAAGCCTGTGGCCACGGTGGCAAGGAAAAACTCCCTGAGACGACATGAGGAAGAAACCTTGAGAGGAACCGGACTCAAAAGGGAACCCAGCCTCATTTGGGTGACACCAGATAGTGTGAGTAGAATTAACTCCTTCTTTAACTGTGTATATTGTACAGTTGTGTAGCACGAAATTAACTATAGTTTTAACATGAGGTCTATTTTGTTCATGTTCTCAACTGATTCACTGATGAAGACTTGAATGCAAGACCTAAAGTCCTTAAAAATGAGACAAAAATCAACACCATTAGCATGTTTGGTGACAAGAGGGAAGAAAAAGCCCATGGTACACACCATAAAATATGTTGGTGGATGATTATGGCTTTGGAGCTGTTTGGTGACTGGTGGTGTAGGGCCTCATGTGAAGATCTGCTTAATGTGCAAAACCTGCTTGCCTCTGCCAGGGGGTCAGATTGGCCAGATCTTTATTTTAACATGATAAAAATACTTCCAAATCAAGTCAGCAATGGTTAAAGAAATACAAAATCTATGTCTTGAAATCGCCAAGTCAATCTCTGGATCTGAGTCCTACTGAAAACTTGTGTTGTCTCCAAACTTAAACATTACAGGAAGAATTTCAGTGCTCTTATTCTCTTCATTGCCGGCAACACAAATGATTAATTGTATCATTGTTGACAAAATCATTTTGACAACTTTCTGTGTTTGAACTATACAATGCAATACAATGTTCACAATATCACTTATAGCATGTGTTATACTTTATACATTGTATCTAATCATTTTTGCTCAGAAAGGGTACCAATAAATGTGGAAGCCCCAGTATATGATAGTGATGACACATAGAAGCTCATATAAGCCAGTACAGATGCTTTGCTTCTAAAAAAAAAAAAATCATAGAATGTTTTTTGCAGTTGCCAGGCAATACCAGATCCCTGAAGTGCTATCCACTAAAGTGTCAATTTTACATCAAAGGGTCTTGTTGTGAGAGGAGAGAGTACAGAAAGAAGGAGTATGATATTGCATTTCAAGGGCTGCATGCGGCATGAATTAGGATTCAATTTCAGGCTTTAGGAGCGATGACAGAAGGGTTGGAATGCTCAAACACACATCGACACATTTTTCCATACTGATTATATATAGCAGGCAGATCATAATCAGAAGTAGATACATCTGATGAGATACAATCAGATGAGATAGGGCCAGATTGTGAATATTAACTCCATTATGAAGAGGATAATATTTGCTTATATCCCCTGCATCCAATTTGCCACTGAATGAATGGGTTACCAGCATCTTCGTTTCCCATCAACGTGAATGTTTTCATCACACACAGCGACATGCTCATATTTTAGGACCGTGGACATATTTAAAGAGCATTACAGTTATGATATCGGAGCATATGGAAATATAAAATGTTGTAGCTGTCACTGTAACCAGCCTGCATTATTGTGTTCTTTCTTTTGATTGCCTTTATTTTCCTTTTCCTTCTAATGAACTCCATTCTAATGAGGATATAATGCATACTGGAAGTGATACGACATGATAAGATGTTTTAGACACGCTCCCAAAGCAGCCATCATTTCGTGATTGCTGGAAGCGCGTACTCCTAATCTGCAGGCACTACCTACAAGGCGACAACCATCTGCAAAATCAGAGATGCTTATAGCAATGGGAATAGAATTGTCAGTTGTGCTTGTCAAAAAAAATTTAGGCTGGAAACTTCTCAGGGAGAAAAACACTGACATTGACAGTCTGGATGGAAATCCAGTCAGAATCGAGCTCATGTGGCAGCTCTGAGTCGTGCTAACTGATCTTTCTGCTTTACAATTATTGCTTTGTTGATTCAAAATGCTACATACCTTATTATAATTAAAGGTGCTGCAAAATACACACAAAATTATAACATGCCATATGCTTTATATTCACAGGAAACAGTTCTGCACATGCAGACTCAAGCTGTTCTCACTATTCCTATCAACATATTACTGCAACACTGATATCAGGTATTTTTCCTGCTCGCTTCTCCACTTCAGCTTCCTTTCTTTCATCCTTCGCATACCATAGTTGCCTAAGCAGTAAAGAAGCCGCCCTGCTCTCCTTTCATAGACTTCCCACAGAGCAGGCATGGAGAAGCCATCCATCCTCACACCAAGGGTCCTATTACTTCATTTCCTCCACTGTGTCTTTTGTGAAAGCTAGAGTTCACATGGACCTCAGGGCAGACGGTCGTTCCGTGTGAAACCCAAACACAATGTATCAAAGATTGACCACTGACCCAGCGGTATGACCCACCCAAGGGATAAATGTTAGGACAACAGAAAAACCTGACAATTCACTTGTTAACAACGCCCACAGTTGGCAAAGAGGAATGAGTTCTCAGCATAGCGCGGTGGTGAAGATGTGCTACAGAATGCTAAAGAGCAAATGATAAAATGTATTGTGTAGAGGGATGAAATGTTCTGGTTGATTCATTCTTAAAAAAAAAGAAAAGAAAGAAATGGTGTCACTCTAGTGTAGCGGCTCAAACAATAATCACACCGCCGTTGCCTCTCGAGACCAATCTCTCATATAAGAAGAAAGAAAAAAAAAAACATCCCAGCACTGATTTCGAAATGGTTCAGTAAATGGCTTTTTATTAGAAAATCATTCAGACTTGCGATGCTTAGAAACACGGCAAATATTATCAAGGCAGCATATTATAATGATAAAATGGGTAAAAGTGTGTGGAAAAATAAAGAAGATTCTGTCTCTCTAAGGTCACATGCAATAAAATCAGCATATTCACAGCTGCACAGAAAAGATGCGTCAGTAACCCAGTTATTTCTGTTCATACGGCTGCTTTGAAGCAACTCAAAGTAGGTTATGTATGACACCAAATCAGGTCACGTCATTTCTGATGCTCATGAAAAGCTAAACTCCAAATTCCTTTGTGCTGAAACCAACAAAAGACTGCAGCTGTAAACATTTTGCTAAAAAGTGTCTCTGAGGTTGTTTATATTCACCCCACTCACTGACTGCTTCGACTGTGGGCCTCCCACACAGGGCCACAGCATCTCAACATTAGTGAACTACTTCAATAACTAAGACACTTCCATCCTGACATCTGCAAACCCTGCATGCTTCCAAAACACAGTGCAAATAGAAAACCATCCACTAAAATACACATGCGTACTTGTAGGCTTTTCCACAACTTTTACCCTTCATGAGAATACCAGATAACAGCCTTTTCTCCTCAACTTTCCTTGTCGTTGAGGAAAGCGTGCATTCTGTGGGTGTGTCCTATTTAAGTGACAGCAACAACTGGAAAAATTGACAATTCAATCATAAAAATAATTAGCAATGAATTTCATTATTGATTACTTGGTCTGTGTTATGTAGCACACGGTCATGTTGCGTCACTTGACTTCATGCCACAAGCGGCGAATCAATTGTCACGCCATGTTTCAGGCCACTAACATTGATCAACGCTGCATCATTTAAAACACAATATACATTCTTAATATATGCTATGCATTTCATTATCAACGCGCCATCCTGCTATTGGCTCCCTTCAAAGGTTCTGGGATCATTCTCCGAAAAAGAGTCAAGTCACAAATCCCACACAGCAAAAAAGAGTCAGCTCCAAAGCTTTGAAGTCAATTCCACAAACTGAAAATGATTAATCTTACTCAAACACAGCAAGTGAAACTAATCTAAGAGTCTGAGGGTTTCGGTTACTGAGACAGCCAGTGGATATTGGTGAGTATTGAACATATAAGGGCTTGAAATCCAGATAATATTCTCTTCTAGTCATTCAAAACATTGGCCCATTGGAAAAAAAAAACATATGTTTAAAAAAAATAAATTATATATATATATATATATATATGGGAAATGAAGTTCATGTCAGCCATCTCACTGTCGAAACCAGTGCTGACATGACACTAGTTAAGAGTTGTGTAGTATTAGTTGATTGAAATGCTGGGAAGAGAAATATATTTTAATAAAATATTTTTGGTATTTAGTAAATTAAAATCCCAGATAAAATATTTAATGAAGAAAAAAATAGACAGTTAACAGATTAATCAACAGAGTAATTCATTATCAAAAATCATTAGTTGAGGCTCTAAATGAAAGAGAGAAAGAATATATTTAATATTCATTTTCATCATATCTTTTAATAATTATTTTGATGTGAATAGGTGTCATGAGATTCTAGACAGCAGGTAGTAACATACATATTTTCATGCATATAAGAGTTCACAGAACATATAAGAATTGATCCAAGCGTCTTTGACAGTGACATTGCGGACTAGGTTCTAGCTGATAGGAAGGCTACGATAACTCAAATAAGAACTCTACAACCATGATGAGAAGAAAAGCATCTCGGAACACACAACACACCGAACCTTGATGAGTCTGTGTGACAACAGCAAGAGACCACATCTGGTTCCGCTCCTGTCAACCTAGAACAGGAATCTGAGGCTACAGTGGGCACAGGCTTATTGATCCCGGATAGCTGAAGATTGGAAAAATGTTTTTTTTTTCTTACCGTAGCCTTCCTGTCAACTTGAAATTCTCAGGCCCTCTGGTCTCTTTTGAAATCTTTCATTAACAAGGAGTTTCCGCCTGCAGAACCACAGCTCAATGGATTTTTTTGTTTTGTTTTCCGCACCAAAAATCATTGAGTGTTAACATCCCATAAAATGTTTGATGTGAACATTAATTGAGCTGAATCTACAGGATATTGTGCTGCTGCCACCTGAATGGCTGATTGGATAATTGCATGACGGTGAAGGTGTCACGCAGGTGGTACAGGTGATTCAATTAAAATGAATCAATGGATCAACCATTTTTCAGGAAGTGCAGTGTCTGATCTTTCATTTGTTTCACTACCTCGTCCTCCTAGCCTCAACTACAGACTGCGAATGACTGATAGAAGCAAATAGAAGGAGAGGATGGAGAGGAAATCCACTATCTTTGAGTGAGGAACCTCTTCTCCTGTAAATCTCTATTGCAGACTGCGGTGGGCCCAAATTAAGCTCATAGGATAAAGTGTCTTTATTACTTCTCTAAAATTAAATCCAATAATAAAAAAAAAAAACTAATACTAATATTTTAATTATTTTCCATTTCTCTTTATGTGTTGTTATATGTGTTTTAGGTCCTGATCAAAGGAAATAATTTTAAAATGTGATTGATAAATAAATCTTAATTAATTACTTTCTTTCTTTCTTTCTTTTCTATTCACATATGGACAGTAATTGGCAAGACTTTCCAATGCCAATTGTAGCTAGGATTTCAGAGGTGTGTATTGATACGAGTTATAACGAGTCATATTTCCTTCAGCATAAAACCTTTTTTTTTTGTTTGTTTTATGCAAGCAATCCCAACTTCCTGTTGAAAATTTTATATAGCTGTATCTATATATATCTGTAGCTGTTTATATATTCTGTATCACCGAACTTGCACTGTCAGGGAAACTTTTCTGCAGCTTTCTCCTGTACACGACCAATTAGGGTCATTATTTCAGCCCTGGATTGCTTTTTTGTCTTTATTTACATACTATTAGTGGCATAGGTGGCTCTGGGTGACAGCTGCCAGCCTTGAAATAAGCCCTGCCATCCCAATTGCCTCCCTAACCCTGACCTCTAATCACTCTAATCTCTTTCTCCTGTACAAATCATGGATCATATTTAAGACAAGCTGATTTGTCACCATTGTCATGTTTTAGGTACAGGGCTTTACAACACTACAATAAATTTGGACGTATAGAGAAACTGTGACGGCATTACTGATGTTTTTGTGTGCCCGTTTATTGTGCGCCAAGGAATAAATCAAATATTCCGACACTAATAAGCTCTCAATAAACACACCACTGCTCTCCACCACTGAGGCAGTCTAGAGAGTTTATATTTGATCACACCAAATCATTAGGACAAATGGCTCCACCGCTGGTAAATAATCATCAGCATCATCTGTATGCCCGTATTTCTCATTTAGACAATCAACATGTGAGTTTAATTGTGAGTTAATTACTTTTTTTAAGTGAAGAGTGAATTTAAATCCATAATAACGATCAAACTACAAAAGCAGTACTTTGCAATGAATTCAGTTTGCATACTACTTTAGGGTATTCAAAGGGTTTCAGGGAATGCTCATTAATTTCAGAATACTCTTCATATGAAGTTAACAAAGTAATTTGAAGCACACCTCGGTTTTTGCAAAGCGGTTGAAGCAGGTTGAATATCGCAGGTCGAGGAATGCAGACGCAAATGTTTCCCACTGATTAAGGTGTTTCGTGTTGGGGAACAAATGAAGGGATTTATTTACAACTTTGCAGCAGGAAAGGCTTTTATCACTTGCCATTTTGAGTTTATGTTACCCCTCGCACTAATTAGCCAGTTTTGGCTGCTTCATTTCTTATCATATCATGCTGTGTGTTGGTAATTCTTTACTGTACATGTGTTGGCTGTTATGAATCAATAACAGTTAAGACATGATGTTGATAAACTCTGATTTTGAAAAGTGTGAAATGCGTTTGTTTTTGAACCAAGTATTGACTTCGCATCAGCAAATAGGAAGCGACAACGTGGGATGTTTTCACAGAATGATCACCCAGACTAAAAATATCACAGTTTCATGCTATCATGAAATATAAAATCTTTGGAGATCCTTGTATATATAAAATTATTTATTTAACTTTTATTTTACAAAAATAGTTTATGAACACTGTGGTGGACTGGCGACCTGCCCAGGGTGTACCCCGCCTCTCGCCCGAAGATGCTGGGATTGGCTCCAGCTTCCCCATGACCCAGATGGATAAAGCGGTATAGATAATGGATGGATGAATGAATGGGTGGATGGAGTTTATGAACAGTTTATTAGGTCAGCAGTATCATGTTCTTCTGTGCATTTGATAGCTATCATGTATGAAAAACTTATAAACATGCTCTATGGGCAGAGGTAGCACTGTAATGTGTTTATAACAGCAGAACATTACACAGATTACACAGCCTGGTTCCCCTACACGGAGAAACAGAGGTTGTGTAGTATGATGTAGTCCAGAGGGGCTTATGAAGTATTCGGCGTGTCACAGCCAGGCACCATACTGATGAGAACCCCTGGAGTAAGGAACATGATTTGTTAAAAAAAAAAAATGAATAGGTAGATGGTAATACACAGAAATGCATTTTAATCTGTATTTTTTTAAAAAGTCAACATTAATGTCACCGTTTGATTATACACTGTGACTAACCATGAAACTGTGTGACCATAACAACAACAAAAATAAAAGACAAAATAACTATGTTCAAAATATAAGCTGTTTAAATAGCCATATGCTTTAATTATAGTATTTTACACAATTTGACTAAATGAAGTCGTTGTCTATTCAGTTAGCAAAATGTATTTCCACTCCTTTCTACTATTAAGCTTTGACTAAAATCACATACCGGGGCAGTGTACTCCAGTTCCTTCATTCCTGTAGCTCAAATACACAACCAAATGACCTATAAATATGTTCTGTGCTGAATTTAGAATTTAGCATGCATCACAGTTTACATTTACCATGCGTGTAGCTGTAGCTGAACTCGACCAGTTCTTGAATAGAAAGACAAATGCCAGAGGCTAGTGACTGTTGTAACTTATTATAAGTGCACCACTAGTTCTACTCGTGAAGCAAAAATGTTAGTGCAGTACATGTGAGAAAGTGAATCTTAGCATTCCCTATGCGATTTAAACGATGAGTCAAAGCAGGCAATATGGAACAGAGCTTCTCAAGAAGTGCAATTTGTCCTTGTTCTTCAGCACTCCAGCTATTCTGCATTCAACCTCAGATGGCATTTTCCAGCTAGTTCCTCTCATCATTCATCTCTTAGACATCCACTACTGCTTACCATGAATTATTAAACAAACAGGCATCATCTAAAGCCCAGTGGACATCTCTGAGAAACTGGGATTCCTCTAAAGTCTGCCAAACACTGCAACAAAAGTTGTAGTGTGAATTCACAGCTCAAAGCACATCATTAATAACTATATGAAAAATAATGTAATATTGGAGATGTAAAGTAGCCAATTCTAAAGGAGGATGTATTACAATATTATTCCGGCCACCATCATTTTTCAGCCAAAAAAGGTCAAAAACATCACTTTAAAAAATGGTAAAATGCTAATATTCCTGTAACTTTTTTTTGTAGACATTAAAATAGGAAGTTGCAGTGGTAAGCCCTGTCACCTCATAGCAAGAAGGTTCTGGGTTCGAACCTGTCAGCCAACCGGGGATTTCTATGTGGAGTTTGCATGTTCTCCCTCTGCCTGCATGGGTTTCCTCCGGGTGCTCCAGTTTCCTCTATCTGTCCAAAGATATGCAGATTAGGTCAACTGGCTACTCAAATTTGCCCGTGAGTGTGAATGGTTGTTCGTCTCTGTGTTGGCCTTGCGATAGATTGGCGACCTGCACAGGGTGTACTCCACCTCTCGCCCAACGTCAACTGGGATTTTGACGTTGGGATTCCATCTTTTCTGTGACCCTTAATGGAAAAGTGGTATAGATAATGGATGGATGGTTTTTAAAATCAATCTGTTTTTTATGCATTACTGTTTTGCTGGCATTTTGTTAGCAAACCTATATATTGTGATAGACACCATGTATTGCACCACAATATGACATTTTTGTCATATGACCCATCCTTAATGCAGAATACCAAAAGAAAAGCTGCCAACCTGCCAACACCATCTATAACTATTCATAGTTTCAAAGATTGAAAAATTCACATACAGCAGTGCCAAAGTGCAAAGTAGCACTAAAATATAATGGGACTTATCACCTTGGATGACCAGTCCTTGTTGATATTTGTGAGGATTCATAGGCTAATATAGCATATAGATGCTCGTTACACAGTGTCGACTAGATGCTATTTTCGTACAGTGTCTTTGCAGATCACATTCATGAGCTCCCAGCTACAGACATTTCAGCTCAGTTTTACTACAATAAAACAAAAACCTTTCCTGTTTTTGGTTTTGGTATTCTGACAGGAATTCCAAAGTTGTTGCATCACTAGTGTTAATGTTAACACACACACACACACACACACAGTTGCATTACTGGACATTAACACTGATATTTATTTCTCAATGTAACAATCCATTCTATGTTTGCACTTCTAGTGAACTGCCAAAATAACGGAAACACTGTTTCCAAAAGTGGTAAAAAAAAGTTAAAGCATCAAAACAGTTGTTGCTCCCAACTGGGCAACTTGTGAACTTAAATGTGAATGCAGTACAAAATTCAGGTTTGACCAATCCTGCCCACTCCGGCAGAAATTCATGACCAACTCCAACTGTTTCCACAGTTATTATCATTTGCACCTGCCCACAATATTTTAATACAAACTTAGCAGGTTCTACCCAGCTAAAATATAAACAAATCATTCAATTAAACCACTGTGACTGGGAGTGCAGTAAATCAGTTACTGAATATGAATGAATGAAAGAACTACTCAGTAGCATAGCTTATCATAAGCAAAATATACATTACATTCTCTTGTTAAAGAAAGTGGCCTTTCTTTGTCCTGGAAGCTTCATATCTCACCTATAAGAAAGAAAAAAAGAGCCACCTCTACTTTATAATCCCAGCTTATTTACATCCATCTGTAATGATTACAGATTATACTGTAAATACAGTGAAATATGTGTATGAGAGTAAATAAGGTAACCCGGGACCCACCTTTAATTACATCTAAAGCCACAGATGCGCCAGTTCCCCAGGGGTTAAACATGTGAATAGCCAATGAACTGAAGCAATAACGCCACGGCACTTTTTGTAATCAAAAAGTACATTTATTGGCTCTGATTTTCAGAGGACATGGTGGAAAAAGCAAAATATAAGAATATTACCTAAGGAAAGCACCAGAGAAACAAGAAAACAGGGCAGTGTGTGCAGTAAACCTGTGAGTTAAAAAAAGGTAATGCTGTGATACATGTGCCAAACATCTCAAAGCAACTAAAGAACACACATACAGGGATAAATTTCGCAGTAAAACGGATGCAGGTGTAGGTGATTATAAGCGGGCGGTGACGCTGTAGTGCTGAATGGCCGCATTATTTTTGAAAGTTCACTACAATTACAGACAATTGCATACCTGACAGAAATGTGATCATACTGCACTCAAGGGCTAAATGGCATGGGAAAACACTGCAACGCTAGAAGACTGTACCACAGGTGAGACACAAGGTTGACATGTTAATCAGCAACACCTCTGTGTTAAATTTGTCTTGTTAATTAAAATTACAGGAAAAGTGATTTTATGTTTCATAAATCTTTATAGACATCTTACAAGTCACACTCGAAATCCCAGAGTTCCTGAACTGAACTCAGCTCATCAGAGTGGGATTTGTGTCACCTCCTAATACACTGACATCCGAGCATCAGTACCCTCACCAGCTTCATTAGACAAGACAAATGTCAGAAATGTGGAGTTGTGCATCAAAAGTCACCTCAATTCATTCTTTATAGTAGAATCCTGTCATACTCTCATAGCATAAACGCACACTAATAGTTATTTAAAAGTCCACTATGTAGGATTCAGTTTATTGACTCCCTTAACCCTCCCTTTCCAAGCGGGTATTAGACCGTACGGTGGCCATCAGGTGCATAGATTGAATTAGAGATGCAATATTATACCAAAATCTTATCAGAATATACAAATGCAATTTTGAAAAAAATGCCATATGTCTGATGCAGAGAATTTAAATGATAATTCAAACTAATATTGGATGACATGTTTATTGGATTCTGAAAGAGGAGACCATTTAAGCAATCTTAATCATTGTTTTATACCACAGTGCTGTTGAATTCACAGTTCAGATTTATATTCATATTTTGCTTCTGATACATTATTGTTTCTATAGGGAATTGTCATCGTTGATTTGTTGAAGTTTTCTATGAGGAGAAAAAAAATCATTACAAGGATGTGTTAGTTAAATTGCTAGCTAGCATTTCAACCTTTGCCCCATAGACCAGTTAGGCAACCTTGGTTGATCATCACACCCATATGTGCTTGTTGAACATCCTATTCTAGATTTAGTCCCCTCTTTGATGTTACTCTATTCTTCTGGCAAGGCTTTTTGTCTAGATTTTGAAGCATGTCTATGGGGATTCCTTCATTCAGCCACAAGAGCATTAATGAGATCAGGCATTAGCGATGTTAAGTGAGAAGGTCTGGGGTGCACTAGGCATTCCAGTTCATTCAAAACGTGTTCAAAAAGGTGGGTCTGAGGTCAGCGTCCTGTGAAGGACACTTGAGTTCTTCCACTCCATGGACATGGGCTCACTTTGAGCACGGGGACATTGGCATGCTGGAACAGGTTTGGGTCTCTTGGTTCCAGTTAACGGAAATCTTTCAACCTTGTGGCAACAGTGTGGGAAATATCTATATATGGACGCAACATATTTTGGATGGGACATATTTTTTTCTATTTTTTTATGAACCCCATCATGGATACCATGTATACCAAAAAGTAATGACTTTAAGTTGAGGCTTGTTAACACTTAAAAACTTAACACTCCCTGCTTAAGTGTTCTTTCATTTCCTGTAGTAGCTAATATGCACAGTATTATTCAGTAAGTCAGATTGGCGATCTGTCCAAGGTCTTTTCCGTCTCTCACTCAAGTCAGCTGGGATTGGCTCCAGGTTCCTCATGACCTTTAAGCGGTATACATAATGGATGGATGGATATTCAGTAACGCCCGTGAAACTAATAGGAAGAGTTGGTATGAACATAGTTATAATATTGAAGAATGTAAGTCTGAACCAAGCTTTGTTTACGTACTGCATCCAAAGCCACTGGCATCCCAGGGGTTAATCACGTGACGTGACTCACTGAGTAGCTAATGACTTGAAGCAATAAAGCTGAGCTACTGGAGACTTTTATAATCAAAATATAAATTTATTGGGGGCGATTTAAGAACATAAGGTCAAAACTACAAAAAAAAACTGAACATTACATGAGAGAAAGACATAATGCCGTGCAAAACATCTCAAAGAAACTAAAGAATACAGATAAGGCACACAATAAAGCAGATGCTGGTGTAGGTGATTATAATATCTAGTGCCACTTATACATATATCGCCATCCAGAATTCCCAATCAATGCATCTTAAAATGAAACAGAGCTTTATGTCTTCTGTGTATAGTGTATATAGAGTTCAGTGCTGAGATACGGACCCCTCAGAAAGGTGAGCTTCAGAATGACACAAAAATGGTGTACAGCACATCCTAATGACATACAAGGCTTGGGTACAATAGGCACATCATTGATTTTATGTGCTTAAACCTTGTGCAGCTAGAGTGACAGTCAATAGAGTCAATAAAGCCTATACAGTAAAAGGTGTTGAGTCTCTTCTAAGCAGAGATAACAGATCCATAGGACAATCTGCAGAGAGGGTTTGAAAGGATAACGCATACAGTATATGGCATTCTATTGAGAGTTATGCTGATCGTTGCAATACGCTAATAGACTCATAAACCTTCCCTGTCCTAGACAAGGCCTTTTAGCCAATGTCATTTATTTGTGCAGGGTGAGAAGGGTAGGACGCTTTTTAAGCAACGACCCTGATGCATTCACTTAATGTATCACAGTGTTCAGCGTTATTGAATCAAAGTGCTGGAAGCAAGATATTCCCTTGCAATCTTTCCAATAACATGTAGCCCACTCACAGCCACATTTCCTTTTAAATGGCTGCTTATGCGTCGATGTACTGCTCACTTTTTCAATTTAGGCCATGTAGTAACCATGTAATCGATCGTCTGTTGACTGTCTGAATCGCCAATTTGGTGCCAAATCCTTTATACAAGGGCAAACAAATAAAACATAGCCTGCAGGAGACAGAAGGCAGCTCATAGATAATAAAGATGAAATTGTTCATGGTTTTAAATATATTTATAGAAGGTATATGTGCGGTGAATGTAATCATGAAAGCCTTTAGCAATGTCATTAAATAATCTTAGCAAGCAACTATAACCATTGAAGCATACAAATGCACACATTTGCCCAGAGAGAGAGATCCTGGGTTTTATTTTCATGATAAAAAAAAAAATCCAGGAAACAGAAGGTATGACCATCAGCTGAACAGTGCTGCAATTTTAGCACCAAGAGCATTTCTCATGACCTCCAGGGTGAAACAATTCTGCAGGACTAAAACAGGCAGGCAAGGACTGACTTATAAAAGTTATATGTGCAAGCCAGCCAAGCACGGCTGACTAATAAAAGTTATATGTTCATGGAGGCAATTCCATAAAAGTTTGACAGATACATTTGTTTCTGAAACGATGCACTTACATTTAGTTCCTCCAAACAAAGGCGAGTCTAAAGGCAGAAGAGCAAGAGGATATTTCTACATTTAATTTTGTTTATCAACACAAAAACACTCATTTTATCATTACAAATAAAGGATACTTCACACAAGAATGTTTCTTAGTGGAAAAACAGACACAGCAACCAATGAAAAGCAGAAAGTCAAGCTTAATAGCACTATAGTGAAAACATGATCTTTTGTGGCTAATTCTTTAGGACAGAATAGTATTGTAGTATTAGCAGCTCAGCTAGCTTATTGTTTCCCTGTTAAGGTAGAAAAAATCGATTAATCATTTTTTTCCTTAAACACTACTGCAGTAGGTGCATCATATTGGAATCTTCACTGCAACTGGTGGAAACATCCAATGATATTTTAAACACTGGCAATTTTGTGGTGGAAAAAATAGGTATGTTTGCTGATTATCATTTCAGCAATGCCAGTAGGAAAGTACCATAAAATAAAAGTAATCTACTGTAAAATTTTTCTGTAGTTATTATCTAACGTGATCTTATTTATTTGAAAT
>JAQQZR010000012.1:15654320-15669822 GCA_030068235.1 Notoglanidium macrostoma
ACCATGGTTGTTGTTCAATAATAAAATTATTCCTCAAAAATACAACTTGCCTAATAATTCTGCACTCCCTGTATATCAGATAATGCAATAGTCATGAGCAGACAAATCAGTGAAACAACAACTTTTATGTTTAGATTTTATATTTGTATTATTATAGTCAAAGACAAGACATGTTATAGATGCAATTTGTATGCAAATCTGAAAGAAATGGCCAAAATGGTCTACCAGTATTGCCTTGACTTAAATTCCCTTATGTTTATATTTATGAATCATATATCAACTTAGATTATCAATGCAAAGGAGATATTGTGTTTGCACTTTGCTATGATTATACGGTATATGTTGTTGTCTTCTTTTAATCAAATAATAATAATAATAATAATAATAATAATAATAGAATTAGAATAATAGAATGAAAATATATTCCACATGATTTTCACATCACATTAATGACATGACAACTGCATGACCTAATATGAAACAATGCTAAAATTAAGCTTGGAATAAACAAACAAACAGACAAATAAATTAATAAGGCTTTCAATTTCAACTGAGTGACATATACTGTATTGAGGTGCTATAGTGAGAACACTTTTCAGTGTGTGTTTGCGCGTTAACACCCTTACAGTATCTCTCCCTGATGAAATTCCATCAGGTTTGGGGCTCATGCGATACGGAGAGAAGGTAACTGATAAGGTGGGCTGTAATAGAAGACCCACGCTCTGCTAGTCATGAGCATCCATATAACGGTGAACCCCTGTTGGTGTAAATGTGTTTATGGGGTCACACAAGGGTTGCCTTGGTCATTTCTCAGTTACTGTCTAACAAATGGAGCAGAACTCTTCCAACAGCTGGCCTTTTCTTTCTGCTAATCCCAGGCTCCATTTCCTCTGCCAATCACTGCAGCCATAATGACTGTGTGTATATGTGGACCATTTATGTTGCTCTGAAACCACCTTCCTTTGCCAAATCCCTCTGACTGTAAAAAAAATTAATAAATAAATACATTTTAAAAATCCAAAAATGAGCATTAACATGAACCCAATTCTTGTAGATGATCAGTCATTTCTAACCCTGTTGTCAGGAGCACTTAGTTCAATTGCATTAAAGAAACCCACAATGGAATTATATTAGAGGAATAAGAATAGATATATGTGCTCTGTGAAGGAGAAAAGAAACACATTTCCTTTGGGTTGGATCACTAAGAAGGCTTAGTAAAGGCTACGGTCTCTGACTGACTGAGTGATTTAGAACCATGGCTGAAATGTACATGTTCAGGGTAGAGGATGCTAACATGTGTGTGGCAATATCAATATGCAAAGAGGATTAATGTTTGAACACAGCAAAATGGAACTGGCTGACCTAAAGAGAAACTGCTGTTTATCCAACAAGCACTTAACCATAAATAAATAATTCAGAGCAATCACATCTAATAGTGCTACACATCTATAACTTCAGTGAGCTCTGTTTTTGGGATAAACATATACAGTTAGCTGAATAAACATCCTTGTTTTAGCTAGCTAATAAGGCTTTTTATCTAGCTAAAATATATGTAGTTAATGACGGCAACCATGCAAGTCCAAGCAAACCAATAAAACTGTAATATGCTTTTTAAATGACAAGAAAATATAGGACTTTTCCAAAAGAATCTTATAACACATACCTTCATAAATGATGTTTCATAAATTCTAATACATTCATTTTGGTTTGGTTTCACACTGCGCAGGGTTAATCCAAAAAGCAAAATAACAGCAAAAACAAAAATAACAATTAAAAGGTGCCGACATGGAGGGTGCCGACCTCCACCAAGGCTGAATACGGTATCTTTAGCTACATTATCAAAAGTGATACTCGTTAAGCCACCCCTTGAGTCAAATTCACATCAAAATTTTATGGGTTCTTCCTTGGCCCGTGCTACACATTTCCACCAAGTTTCATGAAAATCGGGATGGTAGTTTCTGCATAATCCAGAAAAACATCCCGCTCAGGAAACATTACCTCCTTGGCATAGCTAACACAAGAAAACATGGCTGAGAAGTGTGTATACTTTCCACTGAAACATATTCATTGTTCAAAAAATATAAGAAAATAAAGAAAGAAAAACAAACCTTTGTCAAGCAGGTTACAAATCACAAAAGTTGGTGCTAGAAACATTTTACATGATATGGTTATGTAAGTAGTTCATGTAAAACACTGTATATGTATCTAATTCATATTTTCACTTTTTGCTTGTTCGTTCCAATCACCAGCATTTCTGTAGCATTACAGATCGTTCTTGCGGCTCACTTTGTGCCCCATGAGTCGGTTTAACAGCTTGTATGTACAAAAATGCTGCCCACAACCCAAAATACATGGCATGATTGGTTCACTTCCTGCAGTTGAGTTGATTCAGGGTCAAATCACATTCTCACTGCAATCAAAACGTGCTAGAGCTCACTTGGAACCAGACCGACACCACCTCACTCACACAGTCTTGGGCCAGTTGTTTTGGTCTGCATCTGAATGGGATTGTTGTGTTCACAAACCACACCAAGGGGGGAAATCATAAGGGATGGATTTAAATAGTCTGAATATGCGAGCACTTTTATGGTTCTAATTTAAGTATATAAGCTCACAGTCTGAAGTGCAAAGCACAAGTGCATTTAGGCCAACTGTCCAAATCCTCGTTTACTAAATTAACGGTGGAATAAACGGTTGCGGCTCCAGGTGCAGGGTTCAAACTCGTTGTACTTAGTCTCGTAGTGAATCATGGGTGTGTTTTGTGCATAACATGCAATAATCCAATCATAGCTCCCATTCCCTTTAAAATCCAGGTGTGCTTGCACCTTGGAGGATCGCTATTGCAATGGTGGATTTGCCAGGCAGTAGGAAAGAACGCTCTACATAGGACTCTGAAACTGAAAGCACCGGAGCGCATCATCTGTGGCAGAAGCACAATTCCACAAGGGATAAAATAATAATCTTTCACATTTTAATCTTTTTATTTTTTATATTTTTGCATGTTTGTGTGCCTCTGCACATCCCTGTGTGTGTTTCGAGCAGAGTGTACATGCGTTGTGCACACGTCTGTGTTGGCACATAATGTGCCCTTAAAATAACAGTGAAATACTGCGACATTGACGTCAGACCAGGTTTTGTTGGTCAATCGCACAATCGCTTTCCACTGCCTCCCAACAAGCGCCTGACCACACCTCATTTTAAGACCAACACGTCCATGGGTGTTAAAATGGGCACAAGTTCATTTGCTATTTAAACAATCTGAGCACTGGACAGGAAAATGATAACTGTGTTGCTCTCAAACTTGCAATGGCACTTGCATTGGTGCTGCCGTGCGCAAGGTGTAAGATAGGGCCCTTAGTGTGTTTTAGCATATAATCTGAATTAAATTCATTTTAAATGGTCCAAAAACTGAGAGGAGAGAAAGACAACTCAGTTTTCTTTGCATTCACACTGTTCCTAATCTTGGCTCAGTCCACTTCCCCATAGCAACCTAGACTTATGTGTTATTTCTTCTAGAACAAGATGGCTGCACTCATACTTGGATGGATGGATCATGCTAGTATTACACAATAATAAAGAAATGCAAGATGCATTTGTCTCATTTTCTTTAGCTCCTGCTGGCATTATACACAGGTCTTGTTGAACCCCTTCACTTTTTTCAGATTTTTTAAGAAAACTGTCTTATATAATTAGTTACAACAATTAATTTAGTTGTAACTAACTGGTTCCTTATACAATTTAATTCTTATATAATCCAAATGTCAAGAGCTACCGTCTCCTCCTCTGACCACACTAATACTGCCATGTTGTAAATTTTTTCGCTCAGATCAACATCACATGAGCAATGTAGGGCAAAGCAATGCCCAAATAAACAAAATCACAAAGTGGACATGAAACAAATTGTACTCAGACCACCTCAGTTTGCTTTTTGGGGTCTGTGTTCATTCACTTATGTCACAGATTGAGAGGGAAAAGCATGGAGTTCAACTAAATTGGCTGAAACGAGCCAAGTGACAGTTTAAACTCAAACAAACTGAAGGGTATTTGTGGTTTCGAAACTACTGTTCAACAGCTTCCTGAATTCTTGAGAAATTATTCGAGCTGTGTTGCCTGACTTCAGAGACCCTCCAGGAACTATGTTTGAGGTAAAGCAGTTTGTCATGCTTAAATGAGCAGTACAGTCCCATCAATGAATCTGAAATGCGATATCCATGATACACCAGCCTGTGTAAGACGGACTTACAGCACATGCTCCTGTCTTCATATCAGTCTTTACAGGGGTGATCTCAGCTCCTCTGTGTAACATCCTATAAATAGACTAGCAGATGATCCTGGAGGCCAGCCCACACGTCCTCTGGACACTGATCATGCTGTAGTGTAGAGAATGAAATGATCATTAACTTTCACCCCCTATATATGCTTGGGATTGAGTGGCTTAATATGGTTTCTGCTTGGGAGCCAGAGAATATTACGTTATAGATCTTATTTCACTGGGAGTCGTTCAAGGGCCGTCCATCAACCAAAAAAGAGTCAAAAGCTGGGGTTTCGCAGCAGCCCAGACAAGTCATCCCTTAAAGCCAGAGTTATTATTCCACAGCCAGAGTTATATTATTATCCATTAACTGTTATGAATTAATTACAGTAAAACAAACAGAAATAGGAAGTAAGTATTTATAAAAGCGAGTAATTAAAGTCTTGACTTTATTCATTTACTAATTAATTCTAATATCTCCCATGCCTAATGTATCACCACTATTAAAATTTTTCATATACATCCTGTAGGCTCAAAGGATTCTCATTCTCATTTCAAAGGAAACACATTAATATAACTGTGCAGTATAAAAAGCTCCAAGTGTAAGAGTAACTTCTCAAGTACAAATAGCGGTGCTGAAAAAGCACAACTGGATGCACCTCCCAAATCCACACAAAGAAATACACAACCTCTATACATTCTATATTGAAGTCATCCTGCTGCATCCTCCATTTATATTTAGATGCAGCTGTATATTACCTCTGATAATGTGATTTCAGGAACTAGATTGGAATTTTTCACTGTCCTTTATAAAGATGGATTGTTCTGTCAATAGCCAATGGACAGCTTCCATTAGAGCACAGCATTGTACACTGTGTATGACTTTCTATACTCTGAATGGAAATGCTATTTAATGCCCTTCCTAGTGAATCTATGGGTCCTGGCTGTGACCATTAGCCTGTTAACAGCTCTAAAAGCAGGATTTATCTCTCTAAATTAGCTTGAGTATAACAGGCGTGTACCCTGGATCATAAAATCTAAGTCAATACGAGGCAGGACAGACCACAGAAAGAGACAATCACCTGACCCTCCTTCACTTAGACACCATTTACAACATGTTCAATAATTATTAGTTTTTCAAATTACATCAACTGATACCAAAGATATATTAACAATTAAAATATTACTGTAATGCTTTTTTTTATTTCCTGTGAGGAAGCATGATGTATGATCATTTATTTATATACTTACTTATGTATTTATTTTACTTCACTTTACTTTAGTTTAATTCACTTTACAAAATAAACCAGACTGATTGAGTGGATAAGATGTTTATTCCCCCCACATAATTATTAATTATCACAGTATTCTGTATTTCCCCAAACAATGCAGCAGACATCCTTATCCTGACAAAAACCACATGACAGCTGCACTGCTTAAAATCATCTCCTAAATCCAATCTACTCTGCAATATTAGACAGCCAGCCCTCTATACTAATTTGACCTGCCAAATCAGGCTCATATACAGTATTCCATCTGGAGTATTGCACTGTGTTACTTGATAGACTACGGTCACTTTTTCAAAAGACCTAATTTGTCATTGATTTTGCCTGCTGTAGCTTAAGCGGTTTTGAGAAAGTAAATCCAGCAAGCTAGTTTGTAAAAAAAAAAAAGTGCATGAATGTAATGATCAAAAGGATTCCACTGAATCAACAATATCGACACATTATGGAGAGACGATCTTCCTTCACTTAGACACCATTCCCATGTTCAATAATGTGCTGTAATGCTTTTTTATTCCCATCTTAGATGCAATTGCATGTAAGGAATATGATAAAGGCAATGAATTGTTTTTATAAATGTAACCAGATAAGATCTTTATCCGCTATTTCAGAAGACTTCGTTTAGCGCTGGTTTTGGCTGCTGTGCGTTGAGCTATATTCAGGCAAAATGAATGATTAAAAAAGATCCCATTGAAGCAATACAGTAGTTATCTGAGAACTAGACACAATGAGAGAAGAACAAAATAATAACTAGTCATCCTGTACATAGTCATGCTGTGAGGTGAGGGGTAGAACTCAATATTCAGACTCATTATACAAAACTAATGTCCAGTCTGAAAGATTCATTAAAGTTGACCACAGGACGAGCAGCGTGTTTATGCGTCTCTTAATCATGATGCTCAGTGCTGCCAAAGTGAAATGATGATATTCCATTAAGGATCTTGTATCTAAAAACCCCTGTCCTTCTTCAGAGTGTATTGCTTGCACTAAACGGCATGTGATCTCTGATGTATTTCTCAGAATTACAACTAGATCGTAAGTTCAATTATTCAGCAGTCACTTCCCGGAGTGATAAAAATCCTTAGGCTTTATTCATTTTTTAACAGCTTTAGGATGACTACATACCACAGAGACCAGTTAAACTGTGTTTTATGCATAGTGTTGCTATTAGATGAAACGTAGCACTCATAATACAGCAATCAATATCCAAATATATTGTCCAGTCAACATTAGTATAGGAATATCAGCTTTAACAGGGCCACGGAAGGAGCAGCACAACTTTATTTCACCTTTCTGCCATTTCCTAAAACCTCCACTGAAATACACATACCACCCCAGTCAGTCCCACAGTAGCCATTTGCTCATTGGCCTATTACTGGGGTGAGGCCTGGCAGTAATTGGCTATTTCACACATGTAAGGGTTGAAGTAGCAGGGGCGAAAGGCCATGCAACCAGTCTGTCATTGTGTAATGCTATAGTCATCCATCAATTATTATAAGGCACCACAAGACACGACTACGTCTTGGAACAGGCGCTTTGTCAAGGCCTCTCATCTCACCCAATAGTTAATCCATTACTTGTGTGTGTGTGTGTGTGTGTGTGTTTGTGTGTGTGTGTGTGTGTGTGTCTGAGTGTGTCTGAGTGTGTGTGTGTGTGTGTGAGAGAGAGAGAGAGACTGGGGGTTGGTGATGCTTGCCAACTACAAGACAAAGACTTGAAAAGCTTTAACCAACACCTCTGCATACACAAAAGCCTTTTTTCATTTTTTTAACAACATGCAAGGATGGATATGAACCTTCACAGCTGTTTGCTGGCCATAAACTCTCAGCCTTTTCATTTTCATCTTTTTAAATGAGGCACAGCATTCTGTAACTCGTCTTTTTACTCAGGCACAGCGGAAACAGCACACATTGACTGCGCAGCTGTTGTTTTTGGACCACGTTCGTGCAAACAATAAGGCAGTTTGGCAGGTCTCTAAAACAGACATGAACTGAGCCTTGTGTCTTGGGCACACATGAAAGATTTCATCTGTTGCGGGTTAGCCGGGTGCACATCTACACCCATTACTGCTTTCTACTGTTTGCATACATGCTCCAGTACAGTTGCTATGATGAATTATTCACTGTATGTGTAGATCTGTTTTCTGCAAAATGACACAAAATAATGCTAAAATTACTGATGCTACAGCAGCAACTTACACAATTGTTGTATACTGATGGATAGAATATGTACAGAGGTGCAGAGTTGTTGATATTCTCAGTGTTCATTCTGTAAATTCATTCAGAGAATTTAATAAGGACTGGTGTGAAGAGTGAGCATGCATCAAGCTCTGTTTCACCATTTGGATAAATATGACTGAGATGAATTTTTATGGAAGCTATTATCAGCTTAGGATACCTGTGGAGATGTGCACACACACACACACACACACACACACACACACATACACGCATACACTAATCCTACCACATGCACTATTCTCAACAGTGGCAGATGTTCGGTAACAGCTTGATACAATTCTATTGATGCAAAGTGTACATGCTTCTCACACACATACACACACACACACACACACACACACACACACACACACAGCCCCCCTACCCACCCACACACATACACACATACTCACACATATAATATTACCCAACCATTTTAGGTACCTGTACACACACACACACACACACAATTTTCTTTATTAGTCTACTCAATGACTACACATCTGTTATGGCAGTTTCCACACCCAGCGATTTAAAACCTAAAGAACGCCCAATTCGGCGATATAACAACAGACTTCGTTAAATTTGCACATCAACCAAATGCTAACCATTTCATTCAGCAGGTCATAAGTAGAACCCAGAGATTTTTGCCAATCTAGAAAAGGATGTGGATGCTGGCCAAATGCAGAATGAGTTATAGCACTTCCTGCAGCCATGTTGGACGCTGGACACTTTACGAACAGGTGCACAGATCTGAACAAACCCAATCCCATTATTAACCAGAACTCAGGTGGACTCGTCCAAGAATAGCGCAGGAGGAGCTGGACAGTCCATCACTTCATGCAGGAGGCCCAGCTGCTCTACACAGTGAGAAGATATGGACTGGGAATATTGTCTTGGGAAGATACAATACCCTCGACAGATCATATATAGGTGAGTTATGTAGCTGTCTCCAGCTGTGGTTTATTAGCAGGACCATATCAGGATGTTATAAGTCATAAGTGAGCAGAGAGTGCAGAATCACGCTGAGGCAGCAGACTTTGACTCCCAATTCTCCGGTTCACATGGGATTGCTTTTTAATACTTTTTTTTACATTGCATCTGATATTAAAATGCATGATGTGCTGTTATTAACTTGGACCCTCATAACATTTTACTCTTCATTAGTTCATAATGAATGCAAAAGCCTGTTTGACAAAAATAAATTAATTCATTCGTTAAAGCAAAGAGCAGCCTGCGTTGACCCGCTGCTGCCGTCACCACTGTACAAAACTGAAAAAGTGTGAGGAAATCGGTCACACGGTTTAATGGAAATTTAATTCGTTATGCTACTCGAGTAAGCACCAGAATATCACCTCTTATCTGTGAGTTAATAGCTTGCTAGCTCACACACATGAGCGCCTGCTTACACTATCACACTCACCAAACCCACCACACAATAAGACCTCTCCCATGATTATGCATGCAGGGCTTCGACGCCAATTAACAATGAGAATCTGGAAGTTTGGAGCCCTCTGAGTTTGAGGTTGATCAGGGAAATTAGATTCAAATGAATCACCGGGGTACTGTGAACTCAGAAGAGAGAGACACACTTGATGATTGAGAGTGATTATGCAGTTCAGTGGATATTGATATCCACATGACAGACCAAAAATGCAATTGTGCATTCTCTCTCTCAGACACGCACCCAAACACACACACATATATATACACATACAACTATTACAACTGTTTTAATGCTCAGACAAACAATGCAAGAGAGGAATGTAGTCCATAAACCCTCACAATGACATGCTATAAAGTGCAGGTTGTACTGCGAACATGCTATAAAATTTAAATTCACGCTTCGGTAGAGGATGATCACTGATATCTACACTTCAGATGCACTAAGTCTGTGTATGAGCTGATACTCGATATTGATCAGATCCTGACATCCTCACAGTAACTGAAGCGACTGCGTGTGTGTGAAACTTGAGAGACGTGATGGTGATGTACTTTAAGACAAGTTGTGTTTACATGAACAGCAAGCAGAGCTGAGCTTACATATCCTATCATGATGTAAATCATATTATAGAGTGATGGTGAAAATGACTGGAAGATTTGTTTTCAGGCCTATGAAATGTCTCTCTCTTTCTCTCTCCTTCTGTGTGAAGCGCTTGGAGAATGAGCAAGCAGACACAGGGTCATGTTTAAAACTCAGTCTGAATTTACTACAGACAATTTAGAGGTATTTATACATAAAGACACATACGTCAGGGTATGTATTACATTTCTAAGGCTATAGACAAACAAACAGAACATTCACGTAAGTAAAGAAAAGAAAGCTAAGCAGTTTGTGTGAGTAAGGCATAGGAAGAATTAAGAAACATGGTAACAATGATAGCAGGTTCTCAAGATACCTTTTTTATCTAATATACATCACCTTTATAATTAATTTATCCTACATTAGGTCAGAGTGCACTTATGTCATTCAGGACAAAGGCCTGAGCAAAAAAACGTCTCTTAAAAAGAAAAGAACAGAAACTGTCTTAAAAAGAGTAGAACAAGATATGATCTTACAGCGACTATCATAGTTTTCCCGGGATAGTCTCTGGACCCATTGCAACTCGGATACAATATACCAAAGTGTGCTGTTGTAGGAAAATAATCAAGATCAGGGTGGTGTGATGTGTTGCCATTCAAAGTTGATTATTTCAATATAACAATGTATCATAGTGAAGTGTTTTATTCCTCCTATAAGACAGCTATTTGCAAGTGATTATATATTTTTTTAAATAGAGACTGCCATTTGTTATGACACATCAGACTCTTATTTGTCTTACCTTTGACCACTGCAACGCACTTACGCTTAAGAATAAAAGCACTTAAGAATAAACACTTAAGTACAACTAACATCTTACAGAAAACATCACTGTATCAACAATTATGTAGAGCACCTGGCGGACCTTATGAATGAGTCGTTACTATAAAACAGTTTATAATGTATTGGAATAAGTGCCTTATTCCAATACATTATAAATAGTATATATTGTAGTATAGTATAGTATAATATAGTATAGTATAGAATAGTATAGTGTATAGTGCCTCTATAACTGCTGTTATAGAAAATTAATACCAAATCAACCTTCTGACCAACCAGAATAATAAATTCTGTGTTGTGGTATTAAAATGTTTTATATGCTATAATTTCAAAATTATGAAACATGCAGTCCCTGCTAAAAGTATTGGAACAGCAAGGCCAATTCAATTGCTTTTGCTGTGCATTGAAGACATTTGTGTGTGAGATCAAAAGATGAATATGAGAAGAGAGATCAGAGTTACAGCTTTTATTCTCTGGTATTTACATCTAAACAACTTAGATATGCAACCACCAAATATTAAGTATTTTTTACTTTAATTTAGTTGAAAACATTATGATCCAATACGTTTGCTCACTGGAAAAACTGGGTGGTTTGATGCAGCGTGTGTTATGTTCCTTATTGTTTAACATATCTAGGTACCATGTAAATAGGCTTGCTGTTCCAATACTTTGGGAAGGAACTATAGTTCTTCAGTTAAGGGAATTTACATTTATATATCCATTCATCCATGATCTATACTGGTGGTAGGAAACTGGAGCCAATCCAAGCTGTCTTCAGGCAAGAGGCGGGGTATACCCTGGGCAGGTCGCCAGTCCTTTGCAGGGATTTTTGATTTTCCCGTATAGTCATTCCTAATGGATGTAGAACTTTTTTTTATCTTCTAAATCTCAATTTCCATCACGAACAAAGTCATGTCAGTCAACACAATAAACATGAACGTGGCATAAAACATATCTGCAGATTAGACTAGCCAATACCGATCCAGTGTTTCAAGTCAACATCAGCCATGTTCCTGATACTCAGAATCAGAAAGCGTATCCCTGATCTTAATGTTTGTTTCTGTTGGTTGCTTCTCTTAATTGCTAAATCTTAATATAAATGAATGTGTAGACCTGTGTGTCAAGAGCTCTTACCCTGACTGCTGTACGTTTCTGTGTGTGTCAGTTTGCTGGGTGGTACAGTGTGCAGGGTAATGAAGCAGTTCGCACAATGTGTTAACAGAACTGCTCAGAAGCATGAAGGACAATGCTAATGCTAGGTGGACCTCAAGAGTGTTCCACAACAGTAGCTTCAGAAAGTGTACTTTCTTTTTGTAATTGGGTGCTGCAGTGTATGTACAGTATGTGCCTATATCTACTGGAAAGAATGGTTAATCAGTTTCTTATAATGAACCAATACAAGCAATAGTTCCAGGCTCCTTGCACATGGCCTGGGAACGGGAAGGCCAAAGTACTTACTACAAACTACTATTTGAGGAAACTGTGCTTGACTTAACGTGATATTCATTGCTGATAACATGAAATGACAATATTCCTTTGAGGTGATCGGATTTAATACTGCTGTCCTTTTTCAGCCTGTATTCCTCACACGTCTCAACCACATGCGATTTCAAACTGACCACAATTACATCGTTAGTTCAATTATTCAGCAGTCATTTCCTGGAGTGATATAAAATCCTTAGGCTTTATTCATTTATTAACACATTTAGGATCAGTACATGCTATAGAGAGTCTAGGACATATCCTGAAGCACCACCAGGTTCAATAAGCGAATCTGACGTGCCATTGTGGTGACAAAATAAATTTCAATTACAGCTGTGTGGAATTGGATTTTCCTGTCGCATTAGGGGCTAGAGAAGTGCTGAAAGCCCTTAGCCATCGCTCTTGATGTGAGGTCTGGTCACGAGGTTGCCTCGTTACACCACAGTACTGCACTAATGGTCTTATGAAATCAATAACTCACCCCTGACAGACATGTTCTCTCAGTGCACCGCTATGGGAGGATGAGATTAATACAGATGATTGTAGGCTTTAGATATTTTGGGGCAATTTTCTCCCACCTGGTGAGCTTGATGTTGATTGGGTCCTGAGTGACCATAAGAGAACCCTGGTGTGCATCTTCCATCAATAAACCACAAGGCAGTCACTGGATCCTATAAATATATTTTGTTGGCTTGATACTGATATTTGGCAGAAAAACCTATTGTTGGTCATGTTTCCTTCTTTATGAAGATCTTCTATAAGAAGAGAACATCTTTATTCTCTGTTCTCAGAAAACAAGGAGAGTTATTGGTCTTTGAAACAATAATCTGAAAAACCAACAAACTTTACATGGAATCTCTACTTAGAAATGTGTTTTGATGGTACACTATGTTAGTCAGGGCTGCATGGTGGGGCAGTAGACAATGTTGGTGCTGCACAGTACTAGGATCTTGAGTTCAGTTTGGAATTGTGTGAAGTTTCTGATGTGTACATGTAGGCTTCCTTACAAAAACATGCCGCGAGGTGGACTGGCTACTCTAAACTGCCACTAGGTGTGAATGATTTTGTGTGTGTGTGTGTGTGTGTGTGTGTGTGTGTGTGAGAAGGAGAGAAAGAAAGAAAGAAAGATTGTATGAATGAATGAATTAATCAACTGTGCAATGGTTGAATATAAATGTCGTATATTTTTCTGTATAGGGGTGTATACAAATCAGTATGCCAAGTGCCTGGGACAAGCATACATGTCCATGCTCTTAGTCTTTTATTAGTAGTTTCCCAGCAGTCAAGTACATTAAAAAAAGCTCACTGTGAGTAGGGTTATTATTGTACCTAGTGGTCAATAATGGAAACTGCAACAAGCATTAATAGAGTACCATTGGGGCAGGAGTCATTGCTCCATGCTCGCTCTAGGAACATTTTCAGTGGAGAAAGAAAAATGGGCAGAAAAGTTCATGATTATGTTGCCATTATTGCATTTTTTCGACTAAATCATACAAGCTTAAAAATATTTTTTTCAGCTACCAAGATGTATAGCAAATAATATGATCCAATGTAATAACATCCACAAAAAGGCAAAGCCTTAGTGTAGCCCATGTTGTGTCCATGTTGTATACAACCATTTCTATTCTAAGATATATTGCAAAGATTGGAAGAGAGAAAAGGTGATTATGGAAAAGATAATGTCCGTAGATCAGAAATGCATTGGCACCATGGTGACATAGTTTTCCACTCAAAGGCTGAGAAAGATGTGTCTTCCTTTTAATGCATGAACAGTAGTTGGTGTGGAAATTTTGTTGAAACCTGGCAAAGCTGGATATTACATAATGATGTATTTTCTGAACAAAACACAGTTGGACAAAACTGTCTAAAACCTCCCAAATCGAGCTGGTAGACTATATGCTCAATGACTCTATGTTGTCAGCTCTCAACTGGGTCATGCCGTGTCAGATCATCCAGATTTGAAAACTTTTCCGGGTCACCCTCTCAGAATTCCTTTAAAAAAATTCACAGATGCACATCCACCCACATAATGGAACCATGCCAAATATTAGACCAATATCTCTTACAGTTTTCAAATTACTACCCTTTAAAATTTCAGTATTTATTTTTGTTTATTTTGCCAATGCATAGCTTTGGAAACCTGTTGCTTCAGTCAGAATGCCTGTACATGGCTGATTTTTGCTACGTATTTACCCTATACACCACCTAGATTACACAAATGGCCACATGTTAAGTATATCATACTCTATATTTGCATGGTGATCCTTTGAAATCAGCCACCATACTGATAAATGTCTGTATATTTAATGGTCTATAGCCCAAAGATTGAATTAGATACAATGCTTATTTTTTATTTCCAGATCCCTAGGACATTTTACTAAATGTAGCAGCATTCATAATAATTAAATGGTTTGTATAACTCTTAACTGCATTTTTCCCTCAGAATTCATATAACATTTATCATAAAGAAATCATATTCATATCAAAATAGGTGCAAATACAATTTTGTGCAAAAAAATCTATATAAATGGAAGGAATAATATAATCATCAGTTTCAAGAACTGTCAACAGGGCAATCTTACAACAAACTTTATGTACATAGAAAGCATTTGTTATATAAACATCTTAAACCAATGAGTTTTGATCAAATTGGTAAAATTCCATAGAGATAGACCGATATGCCAGTTTAATCAGTTTGAAAAAAGTTCAGAGATTTTGTTTGGATTTTGTTTAGATCAGTTGGACTGATAATGTAAAGGTGAGCACTTCTGTTGCTGTTGAAGATGTGAGTGGTGATACTGCAATAAGTCAAGCAGAATCTGATCATTCCTTGGATGACTATCAACCAGGAAAATATGTTGCTTGTATCTATGACTCTGATTGGTATGTGGGTAACATTAAAGATAGAGCAGATGAGCATTCTGATGTTTTGGTAACTTTTATGAAACGCACAAGAAATAGTTTATTGTCCTGACCTGCAAAATCTAGGAAGGATTGGATTCCTTTCCAACATATAATTTGCCTTATTAGTGCACCTTCTGTAAGTGCTCACCTTTACATTATCAGTCCAAGTTAGTCTAAACATAAAGTTTGTTGTAAGATCGCTCTACTGACAACTTGAAACTGATGATTAGATGTTTTTTTGTTTTGTTTTTTTTGCACAATATTGTACTTGCACCTATTTTGCTATGAACATGGCTTTATGATAAATATTATATTAATAATTTGATTACATTTTCATAATTAATAATACAACCATGTATTATTTGATGACATTATTTCAAAGTGATGTACTTGAATTTTTTTGTGATAATTTTAAAGTGATATATTTCCATCCATCCATTATCTATAGCGCTTTATCTGTCTGGGTCGCGGGGAAGCTGGAGCCAATCCCAGCATCTTCGGG
>JAQQZR010000012.1:15692577-15709246 GCA_030068235.1 Notoglanidium macrostoma
AGAGTAGCCAGTTGACCTAATCTGCATGTCTTTGGACTGCGGGAGGAAACCGGAGCACCCGGAGGAAACCCACGCATACACGGAGAGAACATGCAAACTCCACACAGAAAGGCACCCTGGGTGACCCAGGGTTTAAAAATATATTTTTTAAAATCTTTTTATATAATTTTTTTAAATAAAACTAATTGTATAATCAAGAAAAGATAATAATATAAAATAATAATAATTAAAAAAAAATCTAAATTATCAAAAACTATTATTATCTAAATAATTAGTAGTTGCAGCCCTAAATAAGAACAATATACTACATGTACATGTGCGCACAACACTTAATGAGTCTCACAACACCACTCTGGTCTCAAGTGAAATCAGAGCTAATCTTACAGTCACCAATTCATTACCATGGCCTCTGGTGAAAAAATGTGTTCACTGGGTGGAAATTTCACCGTTATTTATGCTTTAAAGGAGAAAAGGGGAACAACATTATAGTACAGTGCAAGTTCTGCCTTCCAGCTGTGAAAATACTGCCATCATCAAAAGTAGCGGAAAATAATCAGTTACGTTACTTTAATTTTGTGATAATTAGATTAGCTTACTGACTTCATTTTCAACAGGAAATTATTAATTGTATCGAAATACATGTTTAAAGTAACCCTCCCAACCATCATTACTGATGATAAATTAGTGCGAGTTGTGTAATTAAAAATAAATAAATAAATAAATAAGAGATCATGGGCAAAAACAAGCTAAGGCTGTCTGATAAAAGCTATATCTCTGAAACACATAATGATAAGTAATAATATCAAGTAGTGAGAAAGCTATTAGCTGGCTGGTACAATACCACCTGGCTAAATAAATGCAAAATTTAGCAAACACCATGCAGATATAAACTCATCAGCCACTTTATTGGAAACACCTTATTAATATTGGGTAGAATTACTTTTGCTCTTAGAAGAGCCTCAGTTGTTTGTGGTATGGATTCCAAGGTGTTGAAAATTTTCCTTTGAGATCCTGGTCCAGGTTGGCATGATTGTATCACATAATTGCTGCAGATTTGTAAGCTGCACGTTCATGTTTCAAATGTCTTATTCTGCCACATCCCATAGGAGCTCTACTGGATTCAGATCTGGCGACTGAAGAGGCTATTGAAGTGCACTTAAAATGATGCTAGATTGGTAATGAATGGCCTAATGTGTGCCAAGAAAACATTCTCACACCATAACACTACCAATAACAACCTGAAATCTAGACACATGGTAGACTGGATGCGTGGATTCATGCAGTTGATGACAATTTCTGATCCTACTACTTGCACATTACAGCAGAACAAAGTAGAAATTTGAAAATAAATAACTGAAACTATAACCCAAGTATATATACACTTTACAATGTAATTGTACTCTAAGTCAGTTGTTTTAGTTTCTGTATTGAATATTTTTTTCTTACTACATTATATTATATATCACTTACTTTTATTTTCACATAGCAGGCGGTTGAAGAAGTACTGTAGTGTTTGATGATTGGGGTGGCTGTGCTCCTGCTGTATTTTCATATTTCTTTTCTTTCACTATTAAAAAGTTACTAGCCATCTGAATACCCCATTCATCATCTGATATCTGTATTTGCAAGATTGCCATCCTAACACAGAAATCTCAGCTCTCTATAACTCCCACGCCTTGCAGTACTTTGTTACTTCCCATCTTTGTTAGGTTCTATTCTAATAACTTGTTATACATGCCAAAAGAGTTTGCCATCCACTGTTCTGTTTTCCAAAGCAGCAGGATTTCTTAACTAAAATATATCAAAATCGAACGCACTGTACACGCCAATTCCACGGCATCATTTTCTTTACTGACTAAAAATGAAATGGACCATTATCCCAAGAAATCAGAACAATTAGTTAATAGTCCTTACAGTTCCTTCAGCTACATGTCACCACAACGGAGCCATTTGTGTCTGCATGTCTGATTTGGCTAAGTTTTTACACCAGATGCCCTTCCTGACACAACCATCCCATTTATCCGGGTTTGGGACCAGCACTCAGAAATACACTAGACTGTGCACTCCCTTGTGTCTGGGTTGGCTTCCCTGCCTGGGAATCGAACCCTGGTCGCATGTGTGGGAGCCCCGAATCCTAGCCACTAGACCACCAGGGAAGCCTTCAATCAGTTAATGGTCCTTAAAGGAGGGTAATAGTCCTTAAAGTCATCGATTCTGGAGAGAAATTGTTGATATTTGAACTCAACAGCCAAACAAATACACACCTCCCGGCACTACGCCTTCAGAAGCACCGCCCCCAAATTAATTGCCAAGGCAACGACACTAACAATGATACCCCCTCCTTGCTCCATCCCTGTGATTGGCTGTAATATGCCCCCTGTTACTGATTAACTGGAATAGTGCTGTGTGGTTCGGATTGAGCCACTTTCTTTGTTTCCCCATTTACAGAGCCGGGGCACCCGATTGTTTTTCAGCGGACATACAGAACAAACTGCCCACAGCCCATGAGGAGATATTTGCTGAATTTGCCAAAAAGTGTATTGGAGTACAATTGATGACTGCATCTTTACATATTTGATCATTCTTGCTCATTTTCTTCTGTTATTGGAGAATATTTTGACATTCTCATAGTTGAGCAAATTGAAACTTGAAATGAAACTCATGAAGAAATAAATTTCAGTATTACTTTAAGATTATAGACATTCATATAGTAGAGCCCATGCAGAAACTGTGGGTATCCCCAGAAATAATTGGACGTAACAATGCAAGTGGCACACAGATGCACTAAAATTAGCTCGCTTGTTTCTTGACCAGCTGTGCTGTTGCATCATTAGTTCATGACAAATAGATTTAACAAATGGTCTACAGCTGATTCTGGTCCTAATCACCTGCTGTTCCTCTTACCATGATCAAACAGTACAATGTCCAGGCACAATAGCACCATGTATAATACTAATGTCCAGTAATGTCTGTGGATCACAGTGTATATGTAAGTAAAGAAAAGATCTAGGATTTGTAACCAAAATAAGTATGACAAGTACATTTAATATTAGATTAAATACATATCCAATTCTATACAGTGTGGTGACCTGAAATAAAGGGCCGTTATACATAGAAGGGGGCTCTCATGGTTCACTGAGAATGTATGTAAAGACCCTAAAGTCAAAACAGATACTTGTATCTCTAAAATAATCTGTAAATATCTAAAACTCAATACATCTATTTACATCTAGTTGAGTTCATCTCAAAGTCAACGAAGTTGAAGATACTGAAATATACTGAGCCAATACTGTAATTCGGAAGGATGATGATGGTTCACATATTTATTTTGCACATTAAACAGTAGCCGCACACATTCACATCCTCATATCTAAGCAACCGTAAAACAACAAGGCAGTCTTTGGATAGACATTTGGATAGCTGTGATCATGAAAGAAAGTTTCCCATTTCAAATGCGCTTGTATGCACATCAATAAAACTGACACTACTGAGCCAAATCCATTTTACATGGGTCAAAGGTTTGACCTCATGTTCGACCAGATGTGTTTCCTTCATTTGTTTCAGACATATGAAAAAATGTGTGAATATATTGTGAAAATGTGAATTAAATTGGAAAAAAGCAAAGCACTTCATCTCTCTCTCTATCTGTCTCTCTCTCTCCATCTATCTATCTATCTATCTATCTATCTATCTATCTATCTACCTACAGATGGATGGATGGATGGATAGATAGATAGATAGAAATCTTTCTCTATCTCTCTTGGATCAAAAGCTAAATGCATTAAAAAATGCACATTAGATGCATAAAATAAATGCATTAATGCACATTAGAGTATTATAGGGTACTATTCTTAAAAACATGCCAACGTTTTGTGCTGCACTTCTTATGCTCTAGACACCAAGAATCTGATAATGTAGAGTAAAAGATGTTGACACCACTCCACAGCCTCTATCAAGGTGGTGACGTTTCCATCATCCTAATATAACGATAATGGCAGAAAAAAAACAACTCAATTTCAGGATTGTTATAATCGATACGTAATCCATTCTGGAGCGACAGGTTTTCAGGAGAAGCCGTCAAGCTGCTCAGTTATCTCCAGAGAGCAAGGCCAAACTCACTCATTATTCCAGCTGCCTGAAAAACACCTGATTGGTGGCAGCTGACAGTCAGTGAAGCGATAAGGCTGCACACTGGGCGCCGCTTGCATTGTCTTTCCAATCATGACTGGCACAGGGTTGATCCGCCGATAAGGACATCGTCAGAAGGCTGAATAACATGCTAGCACACTGGGAGAGGCCAGTCGATCAGGCTTGCATCTGTATTTATTGGTTAATGAATCAATCCGGCTTTTGGTGGAGGAGAAAGGGGTCTTAGTGTTGCCGTGAGTATCTATCATTTCCACCTGGTGACTGTGGCACTGCAAGGTCGCCACTGATAGCCAAGGAAAGGTAATCACTAAAGAAGCGTGGATGAGGAGACAACAGCGATGTATGGAGGATGTAAATCATTCTCTCAAAGGATACACCATTGTCCCTGACTCTAAAGGTCTGATTTACAACTCAACTGCAATTTAAAAGCCATAAAGCAGCACAAACATGACATGACACATATTCCTTCTGGGATTTGGAGTAATTAGTTAATAGATCATCTTTAATATTGTAGTCTGTGCGACACCTTTAACCTTTCATGTATTTACTATTAACTTTTGTACAATTTGGTTAATTTGGTGGGGGAAAAAATGGAAATCTCATGTCTTATGAAACAAAATATATAAATATATATATTTTTTAAATACAGCCCGGACACTGTTTGTACCAATGCCAAGTGATGAATGACATTTGTTTGAGTTAAAGAAACCAGATAATGCAATTACATGAACATTTCAGAGTAATGTTCTGGGACTGGGATACACAAGTGGTTTCTAAGCTAATTACTCTTTATCAGTCAAAAGTTAGAGAGAACACGGCCTTCTGCATAAAGAATTAAAAACAAATACTCATTTGGAAGCATCTGTGCAACTTGTACATGAAGCACTGCTCCATGAGACTCTAGACTTCGCAATTAAACCCAATTCACAGAGAAGCCTGGCAGAGTAACTAATTAGTAAGTGTAGAGGTGTTCTTAATAAACAAAGCCACTCCACCCTTTCAAAAAGAGATGCCTCATAGAAACACACTCACATATTAGCTTCAATTAAATGCAACAATACAAGATGCTTTTTCATGCAAATGACTTCCCTTTGCTTGTAAACGCAAATTCTATTTAGATGTGACATGGTTTTTTGTCAGTCAAGAAGGTTTGTGAAGATTTATTGTGCTAGTGAAGTTTACTTCATTTTCTCTCATCACTGTAGGGAAATGAAGTCTTCTCATCTTGATCTGTCATGGGTAACTCATTGTTACAAAGAAGCATCATCAGTGAAATTAAGTATCATCTGTGGACAGCTGGGGTGGAATAAAAGTCTGACTGTCCTCAAGATTAACATATCTCACCCATCCTGGCCAAATTCCATTTTCCTCTATCCACATCTTTGCCTTTTTAAATTTATTCTTGCACATAAAAGGAGAGCTTTGATTTCTCACTTTTTAGTCAAATAAGAATACATAAGCCTCCTAAAATGCTGAAAGTGCTGGGTCGCTATGGAGCATGGGCTTAGCCAGCAAAATAATGCGCAGAAATAGGTATATATAAAATTGAATTTGATTTAATGTGAGAATTGAGCTTTTGGAAGAACCTATTTTTTTCCATTTGAGTTTCTCTGGATTGGCACAAACCTGTGTGATGAATAAAGAGAAGCTGAGAAGAAGTGATTGCTGTGGGGGGGCGGGGTTGGGGGACGAATGGATGCGGAATGGGGGTTATCTTGAGTCACACTGCTTTTGGCTTGGATGTGCGCCAATGACTGACAGACACAAGGCAATCAACAACACCTCATCAAACATAGGGCGAAGCAAATCAGCAGGTACAGTGAGTGAGACACTTGCACAATTAGTCTGCTGATTTATACATTTAAACATTTCAACATATTCATGTGGAAAATGTTACTTCCGTTTCTTTCACCTCATGTGATTTATAAAAAGGTCACAATCCCAGATTTGTAGTTATAAGTTCATAGTATGTCAGATGAGCAAGCCGGCAGCAATACAATACCAAAAGACAACCAACTCTGACCTGTTGTAGACATTCATGAGTTAGGGGACATAAATGGCATAGGGGACTTTTCAACCATAGCAACCAAAAGCAAAGAAAGCGTATCCAATTCCCCTCACCGCCCACCCACCCATTCTGGTTATAACTTTCTGTTGGTCTGGAGTTTCCACCATGGCAACTAAAAGTAATTAAATTCATAGCTTCTGACCTTACCAGCCAGATATCCTCCCACTCTCTGGCTTTAACACCCCCTTAATCCCAATATTGAAGCTTATCTCACAAATATGGTGATCGCTATGGCAGGTCATATAATCCTTTTCATATGAAGCGCTATGCAAATATGTGGTGATTATGTTATTGAAAATAGGATGCTATCACACCAGTAGTCATGCTGCTATCTGCAGGATTCAGATAGGTAAACTGCTATTGTCTACTGAGTGCATTTAGAGCTAACAAGAGCTGCAGACTGTTCTGGTTTAGTGATGTGGTTCCTGCCTTAAATCTACGGCAAGGATCCATTATTAAAACTAAGTGAGTAAATACTAGGTGTCCCTTCAGGCTTATCCAATCATGATCCAGATTCATTCACTATATGATGGTGAGGATTTGGGGTGTGGAGTGGGTATGGGTGAACAAGTACCTTATAGATTCACACAGAATAAATGAGAATACTCTGTAGTTAACACTCTAATTACAATTAGGTCAAGCAAGGAGGATGGAAGCAGTCATAAAGGAAGAAGGAGGGAATAATATTACTCTTTATTCCATGCAGTACAGGAATCATAGTCATGACACGTACCTGGGGCAAGGTATGGGCAAGGAACAGGCAGGCAGTGTTATCGTGGATATATTCAAATCCATAGCTCAAATAAACAGGCATGAGCCAGAAACAATGATGAACTGTGACCCAGGAAAGTACGACCTGGTACTCTACCAAACATTCAACAAGACTTTGCAATGAAATACAGGAACAGCTGGGTATAAACAGACAAATTAATTAAGGGCTAAACACAGAACAGGTGTACACAATTGGGGAACAAACCAATAACCTGACAGGGGTGGAGACCAAAACCAAAACAATGGCAAATGGAAAAACATATAGAAAATAAACACACACAATGCTCACCTCACTGGGAACCATTTCATGCGCTGAGAGAAAGAATTAATGGCAAAATTTAACACACTAAATATCTCCATTTGTCTGACAAGTATACAAAGTTTTACACCCTACTCCACCGTAATCTAATAAAATTCAAATCACTTATATAGCAATACATATTTAGGTCTGTGTTTCATAGCAGTTTGAAAGTACTATGAGAATTCATATGACAATTAATGCAACAGAAAACATTAGTTGGCAAACTAAGCCCATATTTTGGGTTAAATTTTAAAAAGGTTTTTTTCCTTAGTGTAGATTACAGTACTGATGCATAGATCAGTGGGCTACACACATTCCCAGTTCTGAAACTAAAACAACACCATTGTGTATCACAAATATTGCCAGAAGTCAACATTATGTTCTATTATTATTACTCCAACTTTATATATCCAACATAATAATTATGTTACTTGACTATAGAGAACAGGTATAGATCAGAAAGATGAGTTTGGATTTTTCTTGGCTATCTATTAAAGAAAAAATGACACTAGAGGAAGTTGTAGATATATTTCTGACTAAAGCCTAATCAGTCATGTCATATCTTAATCAGTTTCCAGAAAAATACAATCTATGAGTAATAATGCTCAACAGCTTGTACAGATATACAGGATTTTATTGTCATGAATAATTTTTAACGATGTATACAGAGCTAAATCAGAGTTGTGCCACCCCATTTAGTGCCAACACCTCTGTTTCTGTTGCTACTGAATGCCTCAATCAGCTGGATCGGGATCTGGTTCGGGATCGGATTAGAACTGGAGATCAACTTTGTAGCTTTCCTGAAGCAGGATCAGGAAGAGGTTACACGGAAGGAAAGGAAATACATTATCAATCCCGTCGTACAGTAAACCAATGCATCATTTCCTTACACGGTACCATTCCATATCCAAACCCACACCTCCACTATTAACAGTGCAGGGAAGGAAAAACTCCATCATTTCAGCAAAAGCCAAATGAAATACAAATATGAGCATATAATGTAACCTTCGGCCAGAGGAAACCTATTAGAGTATCTCTTTCCTTCTCTCTCTGCATTCATTAACTCCTACCATTTACCGGCAAGACAGTGCAAGTCATTAAAAATGAATCCATCTCAATTAGGTGATGCATTAACAATATCCCAGATGAGGTATTTCGGAAGCTCCCTCTCTCTATCCGAGCCTCTGACACACAGAAAAACCTGGCATAGCAACCTAATGATGTGCTCATGCCACAGATGGCGAATGTGTAGGCTCTTAGCACTGATGGAATAATTAAAGAATAAAAACACAATGCCGTTCTCCCTCCCTGGCACTTTAAATTTTTTTTGTGCGTGTACAGTGCATCAGTAAAGCCTCATCTATAAATAACCTCTGCAACATCACTGATGTCCATGCTTCCTCAAAAGTATTAATAAGTGGCTTTCTAATTGCTAGGAAAATAGGAAAGAGGGTATGTCCTGAGGCAAGAACTGGGCCATATAGTCAATTCAGGTCATGTTGGCAGGACCGTGGGATGTTGCTGTAAAGCTCATTACTGCCCAGGCTATGCGCAGGGTCTCCAGCCAGGGAGGGACGCAAGTTATATAACAGGGCAAAACAGGTATACTGTCAGCATGAATGAATGTGGCAGCTCATAGTAAACCAAAAAGTGGCCAGTACTTTGGTGAGACGCCGCGCCTGTGATGCTGTAGGCATTGATTTTGATCTTGATATGCCCCTGCATGTTTTCTGGCAGCCCTGAAAAAGCATTTTCTCTCTCTTCTGCTCCATGACTTCATGTCTGACAGATCCATCAGTCACTGCTCACTATCATATCTAAAAGGAGAAGGCTGCCACTTCTCCTTTAGAGTCCCGAATTGATGTACGATGCGTATAACTGCCCCCCCCCCCTTTTTTTTTTTTTAGTAAAAGTGGCAATGCGATCACAATATTCTTTTAGCAATCAGGTCATGATCCCTGTTGATTCACTGCGACCACATTGATGCTATGACACTAATACGAAATGGTACCAGGATATGATACTGTACTCCATATGAAAAACGAGGGCTTGGTAAAGGGAAGGTTGCTCTTTTATGGGCTTTGTGATTGATTTGATTGCTTTGTTAACCTTGATAAGGACGGACCCATGGGCTCCCTGTGCAATGCCGACATGCTATAGTTGCTCTAACTACTGAGTGAGTATACACATAGACTTCAAAGAGAAAATCACTTTTTATTAGAGAACAGTGCGTACTCAGAACGCTGTTGAACACTGCATGACATGCTTAATGGCTTTTATGATTATATTAGTGATCTCTAAACAGGGATGGTGCATTTTTGCTGATGAGCTGTTGTACTCTGTATACAAATCCCTCTTGTGGAGATTACAGCACTGGTACACAGAGCAGTGGGCTACAGCCATTTGCAGTTCTGAAACCAAAACTACACCATTGTGTATGAGCAATAATGCCAGTAAACATTATGATGATCTATGATTATAACCACAATTATATTTATCCAACATTGTTTTAGATATAGGCTAGAAAAAGAGGTATTTGGAGTTTTCTTGGCTATCTATTGAAGAAAAAAATAGACTAGAGAAAAAGTAAACAAAGGCCTTCTTGCTGCTGCGATATGAGCAGGCATGAATGTCTGACTACATACTAATCTTTATCTTTAATGGCATCCTAGATATATTTGCCTTTTTTGGTGTAAATTCTTCCATCATATTAGACATTTTTCTTTATTGCTCACAATGCGATGAGCCTACTTTCTGATCCTGGTGCTGCTGGGATTTCACCCTTGCTTCATCTCTACCTAAAGAGAGTGATGCAGCAGTGCTTTAGTCCTTTAGTCTGTCCTGCTCTCTCACCTCCTCAACTGTACACTCTGCCCAAACAGACCAGTTTCCAAAGCTTTAACTTTCATGCTAATACCTCCATCAATGCCGTTACGCTCATCATCTCATAGATCACTAACTAGCCAAGCTGAATTTTTTGTCATAGCTCAGTGTAACTGCATTGTATAGCCGCATTACATTGTCAAACTTTGAGTCCAACAGTTGCTGTCTCAAATGCTTCTACATTGGAATTCTCATTAATATGATACTGAACATTTCTGGAAAATAACAATACAATACAATAATAGCAAACAACAAATTAGTCCCAGAGTCACTTAGAACATCATGAACATTTCAATATCAATATATTTTATGTGCTTCAGGGTAGACTTTTCTTTTTTTCTTTTTTTTATTGCCGTCCACTTTTTAAAAATCTGCTTAACTTTGTGCACAGTACAATACAAGTGGTAAAAGACCATATAATGAAGGCTCTCTAACAAAAATTCTGTGTGTGAGATTACAGACAGAGCACCGTGGTAGCACAGAACCATCAGCCCGCGATTTAAAACATTAGCATGCACATACACAGAAAGAGATATTTCACATTATGTGGAAAAACTTGGCTTAGAGGCTATGTGGAAAGGGAATCATTTTCCTATGCAAATGTCAATTCTGTCCAAGACTCTTAAGCAATCTTCCGAATTTTTATTACCAAGGTCTTCATGTGATATTTTTGGACAGGGTACTGGCGAGACGATGGTGGTTATGCATGTCATTTCCTCCCATATGCTAATGTGGTATGCTAATCAGTGCCTACAGAGCCCATAATTGGTGATGAGCCTCACTGCTGTGCCTCACTGTTAAGACGATGTGCATCAGCTTAACTGCATCTCATTCTACCTATTTCAAGTCAACAAAAAAGCCCAAGACATTTCATTGCAAATGAAGCTTTGGCGGTCTGACTGGAATTCATATTATTTTGACGGCATTTCCAGCAGTTAGCCACAACAAGCAGCCTCTCAGTGGCGATGTGCTACATAATTAAAACTCCAACCATCCTTCATAAAATGCATGGCTTCAACTGTTTAATCTTAGGTGCATCACTAAATGTAAGTGGAGAAAAATTGGCCAGGGATCTATCAAACACAAGTGTAAAATGCTCAATAAAATGTTATCCTGCCCATGAAATCTCTTTTAATTGCCCGCAACATAGGTTTGACACACTGTGGTTTATTTCCTACCTCAGGATAATGATCATGTCTTAAATAAAACAACGCAACATTTAATAAAGCAGACTGAGAATCTAACATTAAAATATACCAAGCCATTTCTCTTTTTTTTTTTTTTTTTGCAAGATGAGTCTTGAGTCTTGAGTCTTGCACCATGTATTATCATTCATTTATTATTGCCCCAAACCTACTGACTATAACACCTACTGTTATATTAAGGCTTAAAGTGCACATGCACTTTGATGCATTGCTAACTTAATTCAGGTCCTTCGCTAAAATAATAAAGTTAGCGACTGCTAATAAAATGCAAATGCCCCTACTAAATTGACTATATGCTTGGATATTCATGTTTCAATCTGCATCAACATGCATGTTTCCTATAGCTGATCTGTACACGCCCATTCCCTTTATCTTTCATGATGCTCAGAGCAGAGGCTAATATGGAGCCCCACGAGCGCTGTGGTCTTTAAACGACTGTTAACCCGCATCTCACAGTGCAGACATAAGGCATAAAATTCCAGACGTGAGCAGCACAGAGAGTAAATCATAAGAGCCATCAATAAATAATTACATTCAAATGTCTCTTAATGACCAAACTTTGCTGACAGAGCTGGAGTTTATGGGCTCTGATTAGGGCTCATACTGGACGCTTTTACAACATGCCGGTCATAAAGAGAGGCTTCTGACTCCTTAATGACACAATGGCTTAAAGATAAAAGCCCCTTCAATGTGAAAAAGCACAATAACAGCACAACAGCCACAGCAATGCAGTGTAATATTACAGCTGGTGCTCCATTAGATGCCTCTTATATCAACTAACACGTGCTGCTTATATCACAACAGAAGGGCGGTTGTGTGAATAACGAAATAAACATATGAACAAAGACATACTGTATAGTGCTCAAAACAGTACACAGGGTCACAAAGCAGCTTTACAGAAATCAGGATTTAGATCCCTAATGAAAGCCAGAGGTGACAGTGGTGAGGAAAAACTCCACGAGGAGAGACTCAAGAGCATATCCTCTTCTGGATGACACCAGATACTGAGATAATAAATCAGTACTCTTGTACAACTGTACACTATAAACTCAAACAGTATTAACTGTGATGAATGGATGTTTAGTATGAGCATCATGGTCATTAGTTATTAAAAATTCATGCTGTACATATTATTGCCCATTTGAATATTTAGTTTTTAAGCTCATTTGTCTTTTCCAGAAGGGCAACGAGGATGCAGGTGTTACAGTGTGATTTCAGCACTGATTAATTATTCAGTATGGGCTTAACCTCAAAGTTATGGTGCTGTCGTAAGAGTTCTACAGAGTGAGTGCTGGGTGTGTGCTCAAAGCCAATGATCTTTCTTTCACACCCTTGAAACAGATGCTTGTGGCACTATACTTTACTGCACATCTGTGCGTGACACTATAAACAAAGTACGATGCAAACATACACAGATAAAATGTACTTTGATTAGGATGTGCTAAAATAGACCGGAAGTGACATCACGGACTGGGAAAACTCCATACTGTGTGGATATGAGAAATTAAAGCAGCGAATATCCTTCCTTTACACGTGGAGGATTGGTATGACAACATGCTGAAGACAGGGCTGTATCTGTTTCAGATACACAGAGATACAGACACAGAGACACACACAGGCACACACTCACACACTCCAACATTCATCTGCCAGACGGCTACCTGTGGAGTGTCGTACAGTTCCTCCCGTCACCTGTCTCATATTAGTCCCAGTGGTACTTCCCTCCCCAAAAAATCACATTTAAGCTCCTTTATCTCTCTCTCTTTTACACACACACACACACACACACACACACACACAAAACCTTGCCAGCTTTGCACAGTTGAGCCCACCCTCACCACTTTTCCTGTCACCCACAGAACATAAAGGACAACACTCTACCATCTAACACCTCCTCCCACCAAACCTCCTGTGCCTCGAATATGAATTATTTAAAGCCCCTACTGGAAAAAAAGAACAAATGTACATTCACATATTTTGGCCCAACTTAAAAAAAAAACAGCAGGTTGTCATAAAGCATTATGCATGTTTCTGCAACCAGATTCAGTAGAAACCCAGAAATATTCAAAGCAAGAGGAAAAGATAGAGGGGAAGCCAGCTGATTGACACTGAAGTTATGAGTAATGCAAGAAAAGAGGAAAGATATAAAACATTGAAAAACTAAAGAAGAAAGCATGGATGGATTTTTTTGTGTGTGTGTGTGTGTGTGTGAGTGTGTGTGTGTGTTTGTTTTCTCACCCACACTCTCCTCCATGATTTAGCTTAAGGCCACTGTAGAGAGTCGTTCTTTACTGGTACAGATCAGAAACATTCGGCACATGAACACTAGAACATTAATATTGTCAATCATTACCAAAGTGGAACAACACATTGAGTTTAATATGTGTTTTAAAGACAGATAATTATGCCTTGGTGCTAGGAAACCGGTTAGTGTATGTCTCAAGGAAAAGATATGCAGTCTGAACATCCAAAACAGACATTATACAGTAAGTATGAGAGGTTGTTTGGGAAACCCTGGTGACTGTCACTGCGGCTGAAAGTTTTGTTTACTTTTTACACTTGCCTAGACTATCTTCCTGCACAGATCTCATTAGGAAAGGATCCAGTCCAACATAACGTCCAGAAGAAAGAGTAAGTCTGCCTAAAGATATCTAAAAACTTACTAGCTAAGTCTGATTTCTGCGCACAATAAATGTCAGGCTTTGATAAGGTTGTAACTGCAGGGTTTTTTTTTTGTGCAAAGCGTTTTCTACTATATATAATAGAAAATGTCAAATTTCATCATATAAAGGGTTTTTCCAGACTGCCACACATACACTGATCACTGTAAAACCATCTGTCTAATATTGTGTAGGTTCCCTTTGTGCTACCAAAACAGCTCTGACCTGTCAAGGCATGGACTTCACAAGACATCTAAAGGTGTGCTGTAGTATCTGGCACCAAGACATTAGCAGAAGATCCCTTAAGTACTGCAAGTTGCGAGGTGGGGTCTCCATGGATCATGGACTTGTTTGTCCAACACATCGCACAGATTGAGATCTGGGGAATTTGAACACCAAGTTAACACCTTGAACTCTTTGTTATGTTTCATTAACCATTCCTGAACAATTTCTGTAGTGTGGCAGGGCGCATTATCCTGCTGAAAGAGGCCACTGCCATTATGGAAAACCGTTCCCATGAAGGGATGTACTTCGTCTGGAACAATGTTTAGGTAGATGGTACCTGTCAAAGGAATATGCACATGATTGCCTGGACCCAATTTTCCCAGAAGAACACTGCCCGGAGCATCACACTGCATTCGCCAGCTTGCCTTTATCCCATAGTGCATCTTGGTGCCATCTGTTCCCCATGTATACAACGTGCATGCACCTGGCTGTCCATATGATGTAAAAGAAAATGTGATTCTTCAGACCATGCCACCTTCTTCCATTGCTTCATGGTCCAGTTCTGAGGCTCACATGCTCATTGTAGGCACCTTCCATGGTGGACAGGGGTCAGCATGGGCACTCTGTCTGGTCTGCAACTATGTAGGCCTATATGCCTCAAGCTGTGACACACTGTGTGTTCTGATACCTTTCTATCATAGCCAGCATTCACTTTTCCAGCAGTTTGTGCGACAGTAGCTCCTCTGTGGGATTTAACGACATGGGCTAGCCTTCGCTCCCCATGCACATCAGTGAAACTTAGGCACCCATGACTCTGTTGCTGGTTCACCAGTTGTTCTTTCTTGGACCACTTTTGGTAGGTACTAACCACTGCATATCAGGAACACCCCACAAAGTCTGCAGTTTTGGAGATGCTCTGACCCAGTTGTCTAGCCATGACAATTACACCCTTGTCAAAGTAGCTCAGATCCTTACACCTTACAGTTTTTCCTGCTTCCAACACATCAGCTTCAAGAACTGACTTTTCACTTGCTGCCTAATATATCCCCCCTTTGTGCCATTGTAACCAAACATGTGCCATTGTAACTTTTACACAACAACAACATTGTTGTTTTAATGTTATGGTTGATTGGTGTATATATAATAGCAGCACAGTTTAAAACGTAACAGGTGAAGTGACATGATGCAACAATCATAAATCGAGTATTATCAAATAATCCAAAAAACTAATTGATATTTCTGTATAGATGTGTAAATAATTTTAAAGACTGGCAGAATTTTTGGTAGCCCAGATTTTAAACAGTGATCACATATTAGTCAAATGCTACAAAATGATATCAGAATCATATATATAGTGGTAGGGTTAGATATCGAATCACTTCCTTATTAATCAAATTCAATTCATGTTTTATGTTTACAGATTTAGTGATAGTTTTAAATATTTAACTTATGGCTTAGGAATCAAAATTGGATTCAACTGTATTGTAACATATCATATTGTAGCAGATTCTGTTGCATCATCAAATATCTAAGCGATGCTCGTGAATCAAAATCAAATCATATCGCAACGTATCATATATATATATATCATGGTAGATTCAGTAGCATTGTCAAATATCAATTTGTTGCCTTATGAATCAAAATTGTATTGTGTAGAAGCCTGAGGTTTACACCCCTATATTAATGATGGATAGATTGCAATGGGTGCAAAACTAAAGTAGGATTCCACTTTTTTTTCTCCCAGAGTTTCCTAAGTGCCAACAAATCCCCTCTTCATACGGATATAAATATCTAAGGTGGGCAGAAATTGTCTGAGACAGTGGCCATCCATCAACAGAGCAACAGACTGGCCAGCTCACTCCTATTCCCTTCAGTCTCAGAGTCTGAACAGGTGGAGGACACTAACATTGCAGCAAATCATTCACCTCGCATCACACTCTTCTCACCATCCAAATCAGTGCGCATAATAAAACATTGGAAGATTCATGTGTCCAGGTGTTCATACAAATATTAAATATTGAACAGACTCACACAATTAGTGATGGTTTAATCTAGATGAGAAAAAAAGAGACACCATATACCCAAGCAGCATAAAAATTAAGAAACAGATTCTCAAGGTAGTAACCCTGAGGACCAAATATTTATTCCCATCAAGTGAAGATTAATGTGTTGGTTCTGGGGAAGAATCCATTGTTTATTCTTGGATATTGTTCTGGTGATAAAGGGATTTAATGGTATTGCTTGTAATTGTCAAAGCATTGTAGTGGAATAATGGCCATTAAAGAGCATCCTGTTAAAGATGGCAAACACTGTCACTTGGTAAAGTGAAGGCATTGCTTCAACACTTGGCATAAATTAGGCATGAAGTACACCCTCCATTTTGCTCCAGCTAAGACTCTGACATGTT
>JAQQZR010000012.1:15710540-15741191 GCA_030068235.1 Notoglanidium macrostoma
TGTAATTGTCAAAGCATTGTAGTGGAATAATGGCCATTAAAGAGCATCCTGTTAAAGATGGCAAACACTGTCACTTGCATTGCTTCAACACTTGGCATAAATTAGGCATGAAGTACACCCTCCATTTTGCTCCAGCTAAGACTCTGACATGTTGGCATGAGCTGCTCTATCTCTGCTACAGAATGCAACATGCTGGCTCTTAGTGGGAAGGCATCCCTTCATAACTACAATCTTCCTGTAGCAGTATACAATTCATCAGGACTATTGTTAGCAAACAGGAGAGAAGTGTGTGTGTGTGTGGGTGTGTGGGTGTGTGTCCAAGTGTGAGAAGGAAAATTTTTTTTTGTATTAAGTATTAAATCATTGTTTTCTAATGGCAAACTCACCCCCTTCCGAGTGTTAATACGTTCCTAACATACAGTAGAGTACACACTCATTGCTTGAATTTCTCAGCTTGGAGCCTGCACCATCATTGCACAAGCATAGGCGAATTCTGACCAGGCCACATTATTATGTTTAGGTAATAATGTAAAACTATATTTTTACAATATTATTATCTATTCTATTGATTAACATCATAACCAAGGCTCTGAAAGTCGAATAGGACAATTCTAGGACAAAGAAGAACTAACAGAACCTATTATATTCTATAATGCATTAGGTTGTAACATTATTTTTTTATACAATACTGTGCAAAAGTCTCAGGCACATGTAAAAAATAATTAAATTAAAACTTTTTTACTTAAAATAAAACTGTTTACAAAGTAAACAGTATTAAACTAAACAACAAAACAAACTTAGCAACTACACAAAGTCAATATTCAGTGCGACAATACTTTGCTTTTTTTCCTAAACAGTAGTCGCAGGTACAGCGTGAACAGTTTTATAAGGAAATGAGCTGTATGTTTTACGGAGCATCTTGGAGAATCTGCCACAGCTTTTCTGCAGACTTTGACTGTCACACTTGCTCCTTTGTTTGCAGCAAAACCCAGGAGGCTTCATTATGGTTTTTGCCTGACAGGTGCTTTTTTACATAATATGATGTTTTCTTTACTGACTTACAAACATTTTTCAAATACAAATAATTTTTCGGAAAAGTAATGTTCGGAATTTGATAATGTTTTTGTACTGACTCAATAATGCAGGATTCAAAAAAATAAACATCTATAACAAAATGTGTACTAAAAAACAGGGTGCCTAAGACTTTTCCACCGTACTCTACATCTGCGTTCCAAATATTGAAAATATAAAACATGTTTAAGGAGAAGGATTATTATTGTTATGATCTTCCATCTCTCTCAGCTTTTTGCACTCCATCAACTGTTCTTTTTCACCACATTTGTAGGTCTCGACATCCTGATACTAGGATTTGGAGTCAATTATTGAATCACACTAAAGGCCAACACCTGCCTAGTTTCTGAATCTTTTTTTAGACATGGGTCTGACTTGCATCAAGGGTATCAGATAGGCACTGATTTTAACCAGCTCTGTGAGATGTGAACTCATGCATTGTACAGTGGGTGCAGGCGATCGCTACACTATGGGTCTGGTGTGAATTCTAGATAGTGGAAAAAAAATATTGAGGTAGCACAGGCTGTTTTAAGATTATTTTTTGGCAAGCCTGGACAGGTCGAATGAAACAAGGCAGCAGGGCAGGTTTGGTCAGCAGGCTTTGGTCAGAGTTTGACAGCTATGGTCTAGTGGAAATAACTTGAATATAACATGAAACTACTTGAATATTCTCTTTAATTGGTTCAAACTAGTTAATCACTGTTGAGACTATACTCGCAGTTATAATCTGAGTGATTGGAAAATCACTTTTTTGAAGAATACCAATAAGCAAGAACTCCCAATTCGAATTTGCTCCTGAATATGTGTTGCGCTTTGTCATCACATTATTCTTCTTGATACAACAGCACTGTTGAATTTTCCATTCTGACTGCACAGAAGGTGTTGATTAATTTCCTATAACAGTAGTTCTGACAATAGTGCCAGCTGTGAGGCAAATCATATGTTTATACATATTTATGTGCTCATTCTAATACATTATTGTTTCTATAGTAACAACGAACAGAGGGACTTGTATGGTGGACGGGTCACATAATCATAGTCTAAAAAGGAGCAAATAATAATAAAACATTTTTTTTAAAGTCATGTTCTTATGTAGCAAAAAACAAAAGTGAAGCGTTTTGTATGGAGGAGTTGATTTCACATTTACGGAAGGAATCTCCGGAAGACACGGAGCTTTCGGGCTTCTCAGTAAGCTCAAGCAACAGACAAACAGATAAAAAGAAAGCCACTTTACACAACCCTGTCACTGATTACGACCTGACTTATTTTATGCTTACACAATACAATCAAGATGAGGCTATCGCACACATAGAAGCATGCTTTCTCACATACACATGCACTGTTGCACAGTACAGAAATAAAGGCACTACACCTTCGAGGATGTGCTTGGAGGAATATGCACACTGTGATGTAGTGTGAAGAAAAACAACCACCTGCTACATTGCCTCAGGATCTGTCAACATCCAATTAACACTTTTTTCCCCTTTGTCCGATATGCAAACCTGTTCATGTTTTTACATAATGTTGAATATGTCTTCAGCTTCAAAATAACAGAGAAATGTATTCCTACTTTTAGGTTATATCCAGTGGGTTAATATAGAAGGAAAGGACAATATGAGAACGCTTGGCTGTGAGATTAGTGCAGCTAAATACCTCCATCTGCTGTTTGGGCTACAACAGCACACATTCTCAGCACCACTATCCTCATTAATGAAATTACAAACCAGTTTCTTATCTTCCTTGTTAGCAAATATAACCTGCTTTATACATATACATAGGTATAAAGAGTTGTAGTGCACTTTTTCATAACACACACACACACACACACACACACACACACACAAAATCATACCAACACTACTGCTTTGCATACAACAGTATAATATTATTTCCACAGGGATATTAATGATTGACACATTGTTCCCTTACAAACACCATCACATTCAGACTAAGTTGTGAAAACAGCACATGCTCAAAAAGAAATATTAATATGGAAAGGAGCTGGGGAGTTTTGTATGCAAAGTGTATTCTTACATTATAAATGTCTACATTTTTCAGTAATTCTTATGAGTTACTCTTTTCCACACTGACTCATAATTCTTTCCACTGCTGAAAACCTGTATTGCTTTAATACACTTTTCCCTTGAATAAATTTTGACATTTGCATTCCTATGTGGCAATGAGTCAATTCAGAGCATTACTGGATGTTCCAGTTCACCAAGGAAGGTATATCACTTTCTATATTTATCATTTTTTCTGTTAGTAATTTCCGTGTTTGTTTGGGTTGTTTTTTGGTTTTTTTACCGGGTGTTGTGGATGACAGGGAAAATTAGATTTCCGTCTCCACTGGGCTGTTCACCATAACATAAATCTTTACTGGAGTTAGGTATTAGCTATGTGCTATGCGCTGTGTGCTCTGTGCGTGATATGATTAATGATGAAACTGAGACCAGCATTGCTAATGGTGTGTAAATGCGGATGTAATGCATGTGTGACTGCAAGAATGTCTGTGTGCGATAACAAGCAAATTGTAATCAGCATAGTCACTGTTAATTAGCTGCAGGTAATTAGCAAAACTAAAAAAATTCGCATTACTATGTATACCTCCTAAAAGGAAAACGAACAAGTTATTCCTTCACAGGATTTTTCTCATGTAGTCCACTAACAGCAAATGAACAAAAAATAATCTGCATAAATACAACCATTGTCCTCGGTGTTATTTATAACATCCAAGTATAAAATTTTAGATTTGTACAGTTATCACATCTGTATGTATATCACATAGGTCAGGCCAGAATTCTCTAGCCAGAAATTGCACATCTGTAAGGGTGTCAAGGTGCTCCTCTTTTCTTTTCTTTTTTTTTTTTGTCTGAAACATTTGTGCTCTGCTAAGTGCATTTTAATGACACTCCTCAATATGCAATCAGAAGAATGGAAGATAATCCTCTGGTTTAGTTCTATTTGATCTGCAGAACATGGCTAAGCTGCAGGCGGAGACCACAATTTCCCCTAATATGCTTAAGCACCTGCCATATCTAAACTGCTTATCCCAATCTTTAACATTTAAATTTGAACAAGGGCTCTCTGTACAAGCTCAGACAGGCTACAAAAGTATAACGTGATTTACCAGTAACACTAACAATACCAGCCTGAAACACTGGACTGGACCATGTCAGATTTGGTATGTTTCACCTATAGATCGATCCTGTGAGAGTCTGAATATTGGCATTAAAAAGGCCAAACCTGAGCACAAATGACATATTGAGAAGCACTTTCACAACATTCAGGACATCTCAGGCTAACAAGACCATAACAACTTCAATTGTAGTGAAACAAGACATCAAAGCGGAAACAGCAATTGATGAATTATCCATTAAACCCTCCATTACAGATGTCTGCCTCCATTACAGATGACCCACACAAGGCTGCTAGGCCCAAAGGCAACTGGGCTACATACTCTGGGTTTGTGCTGAGCAGCTGGGTGATGTCTTTGCTGACATTTTAAGCCCATTATTGGATGCAGGCAGTCTTGCCTATCTGCCTTAAACCAATCATTGTGCAGGTACAAAAACACAACCTGAATGATTTCCAGCCTCTTGCACATACCCCAATCATAACAAGGTGTTTTGAGAACCTGGTGACTCACAATAAAGCTTCTCTACCCCTGGGAGTAGACCCCTATCTGTCTGCTTACCCAACGAACAACGATGAACTGATAACTCAACACCAAGAAGGACACAGAGGGAAATCCATACGCCCCTTCATATTCTTCAACTGCTGGTGAAATTTGCCCAATGCATCATGTAGACATGGCTTCAGTCTATGTACAATGTGGTGTATTTATGCAATCCATTTGCTCAACACACAAGACAAGTTTCCTGTTCTTTCAGTGCAAAGACAAGTGACCCAAGTCATCTTAGGAAAATTTAAGAGCATCAAGAAAAACATCAGTCTGCATTTTTGGACATTTACTCCTAAAACTAAAATGACAGATTTTTGCTTCACTTGAGCTTCACAACTGGGTTTATGAGGTTATAAGTAATCCTTATATCTAATTAAGGCACGGCAACATCAGACTCATTGACAAATTCTATATTTTATTGATTTCAATGAAATAAAGTTCCACAAAACAAATGTAAACAATACATGTTTCTGCAAATTTGTAAAGCACAATTGCTATTCAGTTGCTTTCTAAGGGATTTCGTAAGGGATTTTATTGAGTAAGTCCTAGTTAGAAGCAGTTTAAATAAGAAAAATGGGGTAACAACTGATGATTGCTGACCATACAGTAGGATGGGATGAACCAAATTCTACCATTCAAAACCTGTCAAAGGGACTTTTTTTTTTTAAACAAAACAAATGGTAAGCAAAAAGAATAGTCCAACATCAAGCATGCAAAGGGTCAAAAAGTCTGATGGAAGACTTCACTAGTCTGAAAGAGTGGAATATATACACAGCGTGATTATGATAAATGGGAAACAGGTGTGTAATTAGAAAGTGAGTGGAAGGAAATAAGGAAGTGGGCATGGCTGTTGGCATGGGATTGTAGATTGAAGGACTTGGAGTTGGAGATATATATATATTTGTATAGTGTGTGTGTGTGTGTGTGTGTGAGAGAGAAATGTATATAGTATAGTATAGTCTCTATTGAAGCTCGTGTAGGCAACAAAAGTTCAAATCTCATATCATTGTTTGCATGCTCTGGAAGAACTGATTCAATCATCATTGATGAAAGAGCTACATTTACAAAAGTACTCTCAATTGTGTTTCAGTAGAATTATTGATTTGATAAAACAGTATGATATGAGCTGTGCATTACAATCATTTGTGTTTGTCAAAGCAGAAAATCTGTTTGCAAAAAACAAACAAACAAACAAAAAAATCCTGTTAACTGTCATTTGAGAAAAATGTGGTTGCAGAAATCTGCAGCCTGGTTTATTAGCGATCACTTTTTGCATCCGTGCTTCAGAAAACAAATTATCCTGCCATAGATCAAGGGTCATAAATCTTATTTTATGTCTGTCACGGCACACTCTTCGCCTGTCATATATTGTGTTAGGAGCCGAAAACAAGATGGCTGTGCTCTTTCTAGAGATTAAGATCATATTGTGTGATCCTGCAGCTCTTAGAAACCTTTTCCATGCTGAAGGGCAGAACACAAAGGGAGAGGAAGCAGTGCTGTGAAAGACATCTGAACTGAGAAATAAGGTTTGTGCGATTGGTATCATTTTCAAAGGACGAGTCATGCTTGTTTGTGTACACCCTTACAGAAAAGAAATATATTGGAAAATACTAGGCTATTTATTATATTTAGTAAAATATTGTATATCTGTGTAGCTGTAGTACATACTGTAGTACATATATTCTTTTCCTCTGTCCTTCTTTCCTTAGATATACATTTTGTAATTAAAATAAACTGTTATACAAAACAAAGCTAAGGAATTCTGTTCTCCATTCAGTCAGTTTGTCACTTTGACTTCATATTGCATGAACACAACTAACTAATGTTGTAGTCCAAAGAAAAGTTAAATGGTCCATGCATTTTCCAAATATTGCATGCTTGGTATAAAGAGTGAGGTTAATCATAAATTAGCAAACAAATATATAGAAAATTTGTACTGTAAATACCACCAATGCTATGCATTAATACATTTTGTCCCATGTGCATCTAAGGTACATTTTTTACCTTCTCCAGCTTAGCCAATTGTCTTCAAATGCAGGAACAAAGAAAAATGTAGACATTTGTATAAACCAAAAATAAACATTCAAATCTCATAGTCATTACAGAATACATGTTTCGTGCACATAAATCATAATACGCATGAAATCCAATAAACTGGGTGGTTATATACTGTCTTGTTTATGGCAAGAAGAAAACAGTAACATTGTGTAATTCTGACAGCTGTAACTTGGATAGCCCTTGATGTCATGCCTATGAGGAATTGTAAAGATTGAGCTCACAAATACATACTTACATACATATGGCTCACTTCCAGTACTTTGTCCTGAATCTGAAATCTGCTGGCCCTTCCTCAAAAGATACACAAGATGCACAACGCTTAAAAAAGGGATTATTTTTAAATGGGTCCATATATATAAATGGATATGGACGGTGCAGTTTGGCGCAAAAATGCACTTTAGCTGGCTTTTTACAAATACCTCTGACATACAGTATGTCATACAGTTCCTAACTGGCAGTTTTGAATCCAATAAGTTTTCAATAAGATGTGTGGAATGAAGTGGGGAAAAAACTTCAATTGATAGCAGAACATGCATGGAAAAGCAATTCTCTTATAAGAAGCATACCAGTTGACAACTTGAGATTAGACTTGACAGAGAGGAAGAACCTTGCAGTGTTTTCTTGTTGCTTTAAATTGCTTCTGTCTCTGCGTGTGTCTGAGATTGATACCACACATGTTAATAGTGTTAGCAGCACTTGTTCCTCCTTTTGTTCTCATGCTCTACTCCACATCCTCAGCACTTCTACAGCATTTCTTTTGCACCTGAAAGTCAGTTATGGTATACAAACACTGAACGAGCTCAAGTCTTTATTTTATGCTCTGTGTGTGTGTGTCCTTTGTGTAAGTGTTCTTTGCCGTGGACATACACAGTTTGCTCAAAGGTTTACGTTGAAAATGTAACGAAAATTGATATAGAGTCAAACTCAGGTCAAGTAACTTTTGGTCTGAGTAACGTAACTAAAGGTCTGAGAAAAGTTTTATGGACAGATGAGACGAAGATTGAGTTGCTTGACCACAATGACCAGAGATACAGAAAAACACTGTCCCAACTGTTAAGCATGGTGGTGGTAGCATCACGCTCTGGGGCTGTTTTGCTGACAGGTACATTGAACAAAGTGGATGGAATAATAAAGAACTTCATAATTCTACATCATGACCTCAAATCGTCAGCACGACGGTTGAAACCTGGACACAATTTGTTGTTCCAAGAGGATATTGACCCCAAACACACATCAAAGCTGGCTGTGGAATACAAGAAGCAGGCTAACATTAAGCTTAAATAAGTCCTTACCTCAACTTTGTTAAAAATATGGGCTTAAAAATGTACTTGAACGCTGCCAAGAGTGGTCACGTATCCAACCAGACTTCTGCCAGAAGCTTGTTCATGGCTTCCAAAGGGGTCTGGTCAAGGTGAAGCTTGCTAAGGGACTTTTAACCAAATATTAGGTGTGTTGTATACATATTTATGACCCTGTATGTATACAGTTGACCATGTGTTGATGTCAGAAAACCCAAAAATAAATTGAAACCTGTGCACCAAAATCTTGGGATTTTTTTTCTATTAAAGATTTATTCTTTCATTCTGCCCCTGAAAAAGAACAGCTTAAAGAAATCATTGAAAGCCCAATACCGCCATGTAATTCATGTCCATGAAGAGTTTATGTAAACTTCTGACCCCAACTGTAGATATTACTGTGATAAAATAAAGCAAAGGTTATTTAAGGTATTTAAGCTATTTCTGTTTGGAGTTTTTCAGGCTCTCCTTTACAATGCAACGTCAGCAAAATTACAGCCTACGTTGTCAATTAAAAAAATTAACGTTATGTACCATTCATCTCAAGGACCCATATGGTGAGACACCTCTAATATGTCATCAGGAGGTGGTTTCCCAGTTTTGACAGCATGTTTTGAATATTTCATAAATATAACAAATGATTTTCTATTTTTAAATTGTACTTTTAGCTCATTTTTATTTATTTCAAGTTTATTCCTAGCTGGCAAGCTGATATAACTCTACATAATGCACACAATTCATCAAAGTCTCTTTTCACTGCTCTCCCTGCCTATGTAAGCACATTCGTATTTACTTTACACTCCTCTGCTTTTACTGCAGGTGGCCATTCATGTGACATTCTTCTTAGTCATGTGGAGAAATTGATGTGGGGAAAAAAACAAAGAGCTCAAAGGCAGAGACTTCACATGGGACACCAAACCATCGCAGGGCACTGTGCTCACACACGTTCACACACATTCACAGCTATGGGCTGTTAAGTGTAGCCAGTCTGCACTTTGGGACAAGGGAAGGAAACTGGAAAACCTGGAGGAAACCCAGATGAACAGAAATTCCACACAGACAGCAGAATCTTGAGTTCAGGATATAAACAGGGAGCTGGGAGGTAGTAACACTACCCACTGGACCAGCGTTCCACCTGTTTATAACAGTTAAAAACTAATACAAATCTCTAGTTAGAAACAGAGGGCCTAGATTTCTCGTGACAATGAGCTTAGATTAGCCAATTCCTTCAGGTGAGAATGTAGGTATGTCATTTATTTTGGGTTACTTCTGGCCACTTTTCCTGTGAGGCACTCTATAGACAGTGTAAAGCGAAGAAGTGAAAAAAACAAAAAAACACCAATGTTGGCTATTGTAACAATACTACAAGTTAAACATCACAGAATATTGTATATTTACTGATGATTATTATTAAATCTTAAACCAAGAGTTCAGTGACACCATGTTCAATGAGAGTCATGTTGGGTTTGTCTTTATAAACTTTAATTGAAAAGAATGGCTTCAATGAAGCAGATAATGACTCATGGGTTACATTTCATCTACACAACCTGTCATTCAGCCTGAACACACTTTTTTATTGACTGACAGAGGCAGATCAGAAGAAGCTGGGTTACGTGAGTCACCTTCATCGCAAATGAGTATGGCGTTCTAATGCAACTGGAATGAACCATTCATTTCCAGATCATGCTTCTGAGGACGTACCATAGCACTCCAAATAATTGCTGATTGCAATAATTAAGTTAAAGGCTTTCATGCATTTGGCTTTTTTTTTTAACATTTTTTTTTTTTACATTGATGATGCTGTTGCCTGAAGTAAACAGGGAAAGAGAAAGCACTTTGTGGTGGTCTCTGAATATTACAAAAATGATGATGCAAAGGCTAAAATGCACACAGACAGTCCATCTGAGAGGTTAACATCCAATACATATTCCACATAATAAAACAAAAACAAGAAATTACATTAAATTAGCCCGGGACATTAAAAAACGTAAGATATCCTGTTCTCATGGAAGTACAAAGGGTCTATTTGTTTTGATATGGCATGGACTTCGAAAGTGCTTTTTCTCTCAGGAAATATTGTCAGATGAAATTTCTTTGAATATGTTAAAATGAAAGTGCATTTTTAGTTGAAGGAACTATCAAGCATGTAGCAAATCTTAACACGTATCAATAACAAATAAAATGCAGTTATGCAGGACAGGTCGGTATATTTCTAATGGGTTATGTGTGAAAAGACAATGGGTTACAAAAGCATTCAGCAATAAACTGTTTGCCCGTCCAATACGATCGCTGTCATACTGAGTCAACTGGTGATTTGACTCGTATTACACGGTCATAACAGTTTTGAAATGATTCAGCAACTACACTGGTCAGAAATTATACATTTCAGAATGGAATGCCTTTTTTTATGTTTCAGGTCTTGAAAATCAATAGCATTCTTTCTGTTCCTCATCCCAGACCATACGACTTTTACTTATAACATAGCAAAATTTTAAAAGAAAAGAAGTCTTTGTTTTAAAAAAAAAAATCGTTCCTTTCTTTCTTTCTTTCTTTTTTAATGAACTGCTTCTTAATGACAGAGAATTCAAAGATACAGTCAAACCAAAAAATTTTCCTTATACTGCACTAATGGCATGACAGAGTTTCTTAAACTATGAGCGATGATCAGAAATTATATCACCGAATCAACACCCTTATCCAGAGATGCTGTGAGATTACGGCCCATGATGTGCCACAGTGGATTTTCATGCCACAGTTTACTCACAAGCACATGTACACACACTCAAACGTACTCATCTGGTTTGGGTTTAAAACCATGGTCTGGATATGTATCCTACACATACAGTTCACACACAAACACAATTACTCCTCAGTACAGAATTTCAGCAATTAAGATATATATTTACATTTGTTTTCAACCCCTGATGATCCTCATTCAGTCCGCAGAGGCTATAAGCGCACATCTCTCTTACTTCTCAATGTTTGTTTTCCTTTATTTAAGGGCTTTGAAATCATATAGTTAAGGTAAAATAATCTTTCTGTTAATGATATGTTAATATGACCAAAGAAATATTGAAATATATTAAGAAATAGCTCATAAATTATTGCATATAGATATACTAGCTTGAAATAAATTTCTATATTTTCTATTCTGTGTAATCTTGTTAAGTTTGTATTGAGTCAGTGTAGCAGAGGAGTTTGCTTTGACTGTATCCATCAAGAAAAGCATTAGTCCTGAAATGAAAAAAAGGGGGCTTCCACTGCAAACTAAGCTAACTATCAGACTCTCTTATGCCGATCTCTCATCCAGCGTCACTTGCGGGTACAGAGCACACTGCTGAAACAAAATTATGAATTCAATTGAGAGGATTACTGGTGCTACAGGATTAGCAGCCAATGAAATTCAAATTAAAGCTGAAACAGCCTTATGACGTTTGTGTTGTAAATTGTGAAATACAGATGTCACTCTACCCACAAGCAGCCACGAGCAGGGTAAGAGATATTATAAGGCATACTCAACAAGAGAGAACTCCTTTGACGCTGCTTCATGGTTAAGCCGATACCGAATACAGACAATCCTTTACATCCTTGTGCTTCGCATATTTCTGTATTGTCTTTTCTTCCAACATAGCACAGTCCAGGTTGGGAATATTCGTTGTTGAGCATAGGAATTTGTAGAATAAGAGTCCTGTAAGGCGTCATCCAGTTAGAGTCCTTTTCACTGTTGGGAGTGAAGGCAGAGGAGAGACGGGGCTACATTCAGAGAGTCAGGCTGAGCAATGCTACCAGCAACACTGCACACAGGCTCAGGGATGGAGCTGACATGACCCCTCCAGCTACACGCACACACACACAGAAGTTATAAGAAAGACATGATAGAGAAATATAGCAACAAACCAGATGATAGGATATACACTATATGGCCAAAAGTATAAAATACAACTTCCTTCGACTTCTCCCATTAGGGGTCGACACAGCAGAGCTACTTGTGTCTACATGTTTGATTTAGCTAACAGATGCAACCCTCCCATTTATCCGGGCTTAAGACCGGCACTCAGAAACACAATAGACAGGCACTCCCTTATGGATGGGTTGGCTTCCCTGCCTGGGAATCGAACCCGGGCCGCAGCTGTGGGAGCCCTGAATCCAGTATATGTCCAAATGTATATACTGCAACTTCACATTCATATTCTCTTCACTGGCCCTAATTGGTCCAAACATTTTCCAAATGTTCCAAGGTACAAAGCAAGCTCCATGGCTTGCCAAGTTTGGAGTGGAAGAACTGGAGTGTCCTGCACAGAGCCCTGACCTCAACCCCACTGAACACCTTTGGGATGAACACCGACTGCACCCCAGACCTCCTCACCTAACATCAGTGCCTGATCTCACTAATGCACTTGTGGCTGAATCAGCACAGGGGGCTACCTCTAAAATAGGACGTTCAACAAGCACATACGGCTGTGTCCACAAACTTTTGGCCACATAGTGTTCGCTGCATGCTTCAGGATTAAGGATTAAGTTACTTCAAAGTAGTAAAGACTTATTTAAAGCAGGAGTTTTCTGTGAGTTGGAACAATGTGATGGTGTTTCAAAGACTGGAGTTTTTTTTATTATATAATCACTAAATACATGTGGACAGAAGAATAATTGAAAAGTCAGTCCAGGTTGCGCAAGATTTTAATCACATTGTACACTTTCATATCTTCTTCTGCTAATGACAGTGAACAGTCGTAGCCTGCATCCTAAAGCCAGACCAAAAAAAGTGAAACATTAACTAAAAAAATTATTCTTGAGAATTATTAGACATTTTAAAACCTACATGCAAAACAAGTGCTATCGTATTGTTAGTTCTTTTTTCCAACCTCAAAGAGGTAATGTTCCAGGCACACTATGAGTCAGGCAATAGGAAGTTCAAAATCGGAAAGGATCCCATTTCTTATGGACGCGTGAAGTGACGCATGAACGCATGGTGACCTGTAATCAATCAATTCGTATCTTCTTTAAAGAACGCAGCATTATTATACAAACTGCAGCGCTTGACAGTATAGATTAATTTAGCTTTGTGAGACTACATCTTATAAAAAGTGACTTTGAGTAGTTATGGTTCTGAGTGCAATATTTTAAGGGGAAAAAAGCTGCACTCAGGGTGATGGTCATCCATCATTACAGGTATCTCTCCCATCATCTTAGCAGCTGCTCATACCCAAAGGTGTGACAAATGACACTGACGAATCACTGCACTCATACTGCAGCATGGACACAATCCAACTTAAAATGATCACAGGAGAGAGAGTGTGAGAAAAGGCCTGTAAATATTGATTTACTCTGTCTGAACGCTGAGCCGGTCTAATATAGAGTATTTTCTAATCCATTTTCCCATTTGTAATTCTGATTAATGGTTAAATCTGATTAAATCTGATTTTCTTCACCACGATCAAGAAAATTAGCAATGCATTAATACAAACAAATGTGAGTTAACAAGCCTAAATTACATTAACACCTTGCACACACGGCACATGTGACATATTAGTGTAGGTGTGTTGTGACAGAAAGCTTACCTGAGATGCGCACTTGAGCCACAGCTCCATCTCCTCCCTTGCTCTGTGCCCTCACCTCCACCAGATAATCTCCATCTTTGTGAAGGGGCAGGTCTATGGACTGCTTAAATGTAGTGTACAGAATCCCGGGGATGTGGCCGTCCCGTCTATACAGAACCTTCAAGCAGCAACAGAGAAATATATTCAGGTCCAGCGTGAGACCCTGTGACATTCAGACCCATTTTGGTTTCAAGACAAATTCACTTAAAAGTCACATTTATGAAACACAGTCCGGGACAGAGGCTAAAGTTCATGCATACACTTATTTATAAAAGTGATATAATGATAATTTATTAATTATAAATCATTTAAGCCTAGACCCAGCCAAATGGTCTATACCTTATAGCTATCCACAGTAGACTCATTAGCTAAGGCCATCACATCCTGCCAGGCAATGTTGACCGAGGATCCACTGGGATTCACCCTTTTGCTGATTATCTTTGGTGGACGACTTGGAGCTGGAATGGAAAGCCAAAGTCAAATGTGCCATATATCTGTGGTCGGGTAAATAAACAAGTACAATATCTGGGAAGAGAACTAGTGAAGAAGATGTGAACTTCATGCTTATGTTCCTTTATTGCGATAACGTGTCATGGCTACTTCAATTGGTAAAAAAGAGTTTTTTAGTCTTTCTGCATTGTAGGGCTGTAACCTAATGCTACTATCTGCATCCATTTAATGCTCCGAATATCTGCTTCACTTTCTCCGTTCAGATAAAAGTCAGAAGTGGACATGGCCTAAACCGGATGATTTTAATATTGCTGAGCAATATGGGAAAATACCTTATTACAATCATGTTTTCATAACAATTGCTATCGATATATCACGATATAAATCAAATCACTATTTCTGTCAAGCTTATACGTTCCTGTTTTACCCCTAAGTGAGATGTTGAGATATCATTAGGTTCATTTTGGTTTAAATTAGGGCTGCACGATATGACCTAAAAATGATATCGCGATAGTTTCCTGACATTTTCAGGATAACGATAGTTATCACGATATATATATATATTATACTATGAAAATAATGTTCAGAGACAAGAGAACATGACAGCACATGCAAACACGCTCTCGTGCACAGCTGCGGCCAGTACGGGCTCATCGGACACCGGTCATAAACACGCGCTGCTCCAACAGAGGATGCTCATTTTAATGAGCTCGAATGCTGTGCTGTGTTTTTGCACTTTGCTCTGGAACTCAGCTCAAAGTATTTGTTCCTGTTGTTTTGCCCATCGTTTTTGTATGTTTTTTCTGCTGCTTACGTCAGTTTTGTGTTAATAAAGCCCTTTATTTTCCACCCATGGCCCGAACTAGTTCTAGCTAGTTTTTAAGCAAGTTCTACATATCATGCTACATTATATATATTGTTCACTGATGTATTCATGGGGTAAAAACATAGCAGCTACCTGTTCATTTCGGGAAGAAATTTGATATTTCTGCTGAAACACGCTCCTCTCAATATACAGTTGGCGATACGGTTATGTTGCAATATGATAATTTATCAATATATCTCCCAGCCATATTTAAAAATTTTTTTTTAATTAAATATGATCTCTTTGCCCCTGAACTCACTAGAAAACACTGAAAACAAAGCAGACGTAGAAATGACAGCATTGTCAGCAAGGCAGTTATTAAGAACCATCACACATTTATGTTAACATCATATATACACTCACTGAGCAATAATACTGGGTAGGGCCTCCTTTTGCTTTCAAGACAGCCTCAATTCTGCATGGCAATGGATTCCACAAGATTTTGGAAACATTTCTTTGAGACTGGTGTTCATGTTGACTCAATTAATGAAGGTTTTTTTTTACATGTGCACTTTCATGCTGCAAATCTCCGATACTACCACATCCCAAAGATTGTTCTGTTGGATTCAGATCCGGTGACTGGGAAGGCCACTGAAGAACACTGAACTCATTGTCATGTTCATGAAACCCGTTTGAGACGACTTTTTCTTTGTGACATCGTGCATTATCATGCCGGAAGTAGCCATTAGAAGGCTAAATTGTGACCATGGAGGGATGCACATGGTCAGCAACAATACTCAAATACACTGCGGCATTCAGGCAATGATTGATTGGTATTAACGGGCCCAAAGTGTGCCAAGAAAAATTCAGACTCTCTCATCAGTGTGCCTTGGCAGAAACTGTCCACAGAACTGCTGCTCACTGGATGTTTCCTTTATTGCACCATTCCGAGTAAACCCTAGTGACTGTTGTGTGTGTGAAAATCCCAGCAGATCGGCACTTAAAAACATAGAAACACTCAAACCAGTCCATCTGGCACCAACAATCACGGCACAGTCAAAATCACCGAGATCACATTTTTCCCCATTCTGGTGAACGTTACCCGAATCTGCTGGCCCGTATCTGCCTTATTTAATGCAATGTGCTGCCGCCAAATGATTGGTTGATTAGATAATTGCATGAATGAATAGGTTTACTAATAATGTTCCTAATAAAGTGCTCAGTCAGTGCGCATTTGTATCTGTTTAGAACATATTGAACATCTGTTCAATCCAAATAGTGTATTTATGCATTTCCCTATTATTAGTTATGGCTATAAGTATGGTAAATATGTTTTCTTAATTAAGCAATAGATCTGTATAATTCTCAGTACCATCAGAGAACTTCTTCAAAGGGAAGAATTAGTGGTTTTGTGCTATCAGGGTAGCATGAGCTCGCTGTACAGCGCAACGACGAAGTAACTGACTATGGTAATAGCCCGTGTGTAATGGACAGACACTAGGCTAAAATACATGGGAGTATCTCTGCAATGTATCAGTTTCTGAGGCAAAGAGGCTTGTTTGCACTTAAATAGAAGTATGATCCTTACGTGCTTTCTCTGTGCGGATCTCAAATCTCTGGCTCGCCGGTCCGTAACCTGCACCATTGAACGCACGCACTTCGATAACATAATAGGAGTTAGGCTGCATGTTGTCCAGGCGTGTCTGGTTCTCTCTGCTGGATATGCGCTGTGCTGACGCCTCGTTCTCCATGGGCTTCCTCCAGTACCTCACCTGTCACAGTGCAAACAGGCTACACATTAATCTGTTACTGTAATATACGTACTAATATTGTTTTCCCTGCTATAACCCATCATTCCGCCTCCCCTTAAACAAAGGGTAATTATAACAAGGGCACAACTAAAGCTGCATGAAGGGCAAATCATCAGTCACTGTACATTTACGGTGCCTGCATGATTGTCGGACTAACCTGATAGCCCTCAATTGGCTGCTGCATAAGTGATCGCCACACCACAATGGCCTCCGTCGCTGACAGGGCTCTGGCATCTATGATGGCAGGCGCCTCTGAGGGTGCTGAGAATATAGAGCATGTTAGAAGGTAACAGGAATCACAATATGAACATCTACACACTGGATTAACTGAATGCCATTGGTCCAGCCATCCAGAAAGCATATGTGGATAGATAACTGAATTATCCGCAATTATTACAACTGCAAGTCTTGTGTTGTTGCATTCCATATACCTGTACGCGTACAGTGTGGTCCAAAAGTCTAGTGAAAATGTTTGGATTTTGCATTACTTTCTAATTTAACGCATGTTTTCCATTACAAATTATATGATCAGGAAAAGTAGGCTCTTTACATGAATATTTACATGAATTTCAGAATTTCTTTTGCTTTGCTTTTAATTTCAGCGTGAGGTCAAGCTGTTACAGACTCCAGACGTTTGTGGAAAAACCTGACGATCTATGCCTGATCAACTCCATCAAAGTGTCGTATCAACAAGCGCTTTAAAGGGAGGGATAAAACCTAATGAAATAATCTGACATTTGGTGACTATGTAAGTGAAGGTCCCTGTTTCCAGCTTTTCCCCCCAACAGTTTCAGCAACGAGCATCGACCAGCAAAAGAAGGCCGAGGTCTCAGGAGTGCTTTTTTTTTTAGTTCTTGTTCATTTTCTGCCCAGTGATTTTGGTTGAGATCATTAAAAGCTTAATGTTTTGCAATATTGGGTTTGCCTCATTGTTTTTTGCCCAGGAGTGTAGCTCTTGCTATATGCATCATGATTAACGATGTAACGATGCCCAAAACTCAAACTTTGCTCAATGGAGAACATTGCCTGAACGTGTGCCTCAGCCTTTTATTTTCAATTTATTAAATCACTCGACATTATAAAAGTACAATAACTGAAACTTTATAATGACACAGTGGACTTTTGGAAATGCTACCTGAATGCATCGGAGAAGTTGCTACATGTTGCTTCCTGGTTTCATTGAGATCCACTGACACAAAAGGATGATGTCAGAGATGTGTGGACATGTTTGTAGCATTAGTGATGATGTCTGGTCCTCTTATTTGGCAGATTTGGCACACTCTGACGTTTCGGTCCACCACTTGTTGGCTGTTAACATTGTACCCTGATGCTGCACCAAGAAGTCAAAGTGCTCCCATACACCAGACCTTCCTTGCTACCCATCCTCACCTGCATTCTGTCTGTCTTTAGGATGCTGGACTGGAAGTTACATTAATGCACAACTGGCATTTTGTAGTTGTCTGCATAATTATCGCCAATTTGTATTGTATTTTGCATTATATATTAATTTCCCTTCACCAGAAATGTGAATGTCTGTAGCCATTGCTGTTTTTCCTGAGCAAACATGACAGTATACTAGCCTGTTATCTAACAGCAAACTTTGGAGAAGTGTTTTTTTTTTTTAACCCCTGTAGCCTATCCTTATTAAAAGCAAGCTACTCTTTCAGAGGAGGAAATATAGGCTTGATTAAGTTACATTTTTTGTTCCAACTCATGTAATATGTGGCATTTTATGACAAATAGCCTTCATAATTATGTAGTCTGTTGAATATATTGTTTGATGCCCAGATGTATTAAAGCGAGAGTTTCCTCTTGAACAGAGCAATATGATATGCTGTATTGAGAATTATCAAATGAGATCATTTGATTTGTTCTCTTTTGTAAGGGGGACTGTGTAACACAATTTGGGGCATCTGGTTTCACACCGCATTACATACAATAAATAAAAACTGCCTCTGATACCCACCATCCTGAGCAGAGTATATAACAGCAGTCTGGCTGTATGGTCCCTCTCCTACACCGTTGAATGCCTTTACTTTCACATCAAACTTTGTGGCTGGGGCAATAGAGGGGTCTTTGTGGACGTAGCAATTGGCGAGAGGGTCCGCTACGGTCACTTTATGCCACTCAAAGCCATCCTGAGGCTTAAATGCGATAATGTAGCCAAAGTTCTTTCCATAGTAGTACTCCGGCTGAACAGGCTGAGGACAGAACGGAAATCACACACTCAGGGTTTCTTTTGCTTAAAAAAGTCGTACAGATTATAAAAAAGACATAATGATTACCGAAGTCATTCGAAACGACTTTAACATTCCCACTAGTGAAAAACGCGATGACGGACATTAACAAAAAGAAAGCAAACAAAAACAACAATACCGTCCATGTGATGGTGAGCTCTCTACTTGTTCCCCCGCCTCCTCCTACATTTGAGGGTGCCTTCACAGGAGCTAAAATAAGAGACGAATGTGAGATCTTGCACTCCACAAACTATCACACATATCAACAGTGACAAGCCACAAGAATATTGTCTTTTGTCTTTCAACCAATGCTGCATTAATAAGTACATTTATTAATTAATAACAGCTCCTACAAAAGCAGCACCTAGCATCTAATTCAAATTTATATAAAGCGAAAAAGGACTCGATAAAATCCCCAGAATTGCTCTAATCTACGGGTCACACTAGCTGAATTAAGTACACATTGACACATGCAAATTTGTTTCACAAATAATTTAGCATATTTAAATAAGCAAGTAAACAATGATGAAATCCAGAGACATACCTGCTTCCAGTGTGGTGGTTTTGCTTGAGGGCTCACTCGGTTCTCCCGTACCCAGAGCGTTCGTAGCGATGACCCGAAACTCATATTCGGTCCAAGGATACAGATCAACTACTGTGACCATCTCTGCGTTTCCTTCTACATTGCGAGGAGCTGGGGGGGAAAAATGGATCACAGCCACTGGTCACGTCATGCTGTTTAAACTTTATACAGTATATACGATCAAGTCCGAACTCCAGATGTTAATTGAATACCAGCATGCCTTTGAAGATATATACGGTTAGCCACATCCTCTTCCCAAGAAAATGAAACACTGCTGTCTACTTGCACTAAGTCTAAGTTAAAGTGGAATGGTATGAAAAACTGACTGGACAAAAATATCACTGTTTTCAGTATATTACTTACAATTTATTATTTTCGAAGATGCACCAAATCTAAATGATTTGGCACTAAAATACACTATATGGCCAACAGTTTGTGGACACCTGACCAATCCCATCCATATGTGCTTGATGAACATCCCATTCAATGCCACTTTTCTGGAAAGACTTTCCACTAGACTTTATAGCATGGCTGTGGGAATTTGTGCCGATTCAGCCACAAGAGCATTAGTGACGTCATGCACTGGTGTTGGATTCGGAGGCCTCTTTTTGAAATAACCCTGTTTTAACAACTTTAAAGTAGCATATATTATTGTAAATATTGTTTATGTGACATTATAATCTATGTACATATATCATCATATCCTATCATTGTAATCCACACTATAACCACTAATATTTTAACTTTTCTTCTCATGGTTTAATATAATATGTTCATATCATCACAGCTATAATTAAATACGAATCACAAAAGCAGGAATTAAGAGGAATCGAACGCACTGCTCAGAAAATTTGTAAATGTCAAAATGTCAATACAAGTTTTGTAGTACTCACAGGTTACAGCATCTTTCCATTCCTCCTGGGTTCTGGTGTCTCTGTATTGGACGGTGTATTTGGATATGGGGCTGAGATTATCTGTGCCGTGACTCCAGATCAGATTCACAGACTTTAGCCTAACGTCCTCCACACGAACTCCTCCTGGAGCTCCTGGAGGCCCTGACAGTGAAGTAACAGAAACTGTTCAGCACAATAACGTTACATCTGTACTTCCTTTATTAATGAGTTAAAAGCTATGGGTGGAAGTATATCCCATTACACAGGATGCCTCACCTTAACATTAATATAGTCCAAAATTGAGGAAGGAATGGAAATATCTAACTCTCAACACTGCCTCTAACCTATCAGGGCAAAATGTTAAATAATGAGGAGCTGGAAAACTAAAATACATTATTCTTTACATATATACAGTACATCAGACTTTCCGACTCCAACACCAATCGGCATTCTGTAAATAAACCCGAAAAGCTAAGTGGAAAATATTTCTCAACCATATTTATTTCTGTTTAATTTCTGTAAAAAAAGTACTGAAGTGCATTTATTCCTCTCAGTTAGTAATCAAAATGAAACAGATGAGAGACAATCAAGTAGGCTAATACCGTAAAAGCGATATCTTTTATCTCTGCATGATGCTTCAGGATTATCAGCTGCGGCTTTCCTTTCATGCATCAAAGAATGCCAAAAATCTCACCGAGCAAAACAACTGCATGAGTCACAGGTTTATTAATGCTAATGAAAAGCAGGGATGCATTCATTAATCCCCACTGAACTGTTTACCCACTAAAGCAAATCATACAGTTTTGTCCATCATCCTAATTGCAGAAATATTTTGACAGAACATTTAATTATATTTGTCCAACCCACACACCAAATGAGCACACGCTGCTCTAGGGTAAGCATCTGACCCGAGTCTTATAATATTGTAATAGAGATAAGAACAACGAGAGGAAGTGGATGAACGTTAGGCCAAACAAACTCAAAAAACAGACTCATCTATACTCAATACGGACATGCCGTTCCAAAACCTCCTCCAAATGCACTCGTTTTAGTGCAGCTGACCTTCCAAATAGCTCCGACCTCAAGACATTATGGTCACTGACACAATAGCTTGTCACGTTAGCGATTGTTAATGTCTGAGGAAAGTTACAGCCTGGCAAGACCAATGTCTGCATAACTGCTTTGTAACCACAAGAGGATAAAGAGAAGAGCAGGGACTGACTCAGACTCAATCGTTCACTGCTTGTCACAGACACGCTTAATAATTTGCCATGTCTGACCTTTAACTTTTAACTTTTGCACCAGAAACATTTTATTTTCTCCTGATTTTCTACCAAATTTGGTCACCTGCCAACTCCCACCCACCAGCCAGCTCTACATACAACCCATCATACAACAGCTATCAAGCGAAGGCTAACAGAAGCCAAACACACCTGTGCAAACTGCTGCTCATGCTGCATCACAGCGCAGCGTAACACACTTAGAGGAAAGTGTTATCAGACCTCTTCCATACACATGAGCTCAGAGATGCCTGTGATTGCACTGTAAATGCCCCAAATGCACCAAAAACAGGCTTTATATTTCCTGTTAAAATGACTTTTGATGATATTCTTAGTTCCTGACCTAGTGAGCTAGCACGAGGATGTGGTTTTTTTGGTTGGGTTTTTTTTTTATACAGACTACAAAGCACTTCTGTTAATCACTCTGGATAAGAGTGTTTTCTAAATGCAGTAAATATTTAATGTCTTCTGCAAAGCATAACATTGTATTCACAATGCAGCAGAGTAGCTTGCCTTTGGGGTACCTGAATATATTTAAGTAAATCAGGGCTTTAGTCTCATTATGGCTCCAAGTTCTCAGGTTGCATCCAAAACTACACAGGATAATAAAGCTCTTGTTACTTTATCATTGAAGGTAAAGAGTGTATGCAAGTGTGTGTGTGTGTATGAAATGTTCGTAGTACCTCTCACTACCAGGTCAGCGGAGACGGTGACGTTGTCCACAGGTGTCTGGGCCATGCAGGTGTAGCGGCCTGCGTGCTTCAGCTGAGTGTTCTTAATCAGCAGGTCACTGCTAGACATTCCTGCCTGACTCTCCTGCGCACACACACATACACACACATTTGTCTTACTACCATTGTGAGTACCTTCCCCTGAGATAATTATTAATGCAGATTATTAATACTAAAGCTGCACATAAATCTAACTCTAACCTTAAGCTCCGTAATACCCCCCCCCCCCCCTCATTATGAACAGTCCATTATATTGCCAACCTCAACAGCACTAAAAAATAAAGAATAAAAAATAGGATCCAATTAAATTTAGCAGTCATGCCATTTTTTTTAGAATACTATTAAAATGTCATGCAACTCTGCTGGAACAAAAACATCTCGTAACAGAAAATCCACCACATTCGGGAATGAAAATCAGAAGAATGAACCATCATTAGCCCATTGTAGTCTATGTTCAGTGAGAAGTGGATGGGAGATGAGTACAGGTAAAACAAGAGTCCATTCTAAGCTTAGAAATCACTGCTCAAACCCAGAATTGACTCTTAGCAGCAGGGTATCTATTTATAAACTGAACCACCATTTTCATTAATAATAGTTAAAGTCAGTGTGATGTTGTGACCTTGAGAACACACAGTACAAAACTACAGCATTCCACTGAGATAAAATAACAAGCAATAAGCCCCACCTGGACAATTTACAGAAATGAAACTAAGGAAAGGACAAAAAGACACCAAGAAGACTTAAAGTTTAGTGCAGCTCATACATCAATGTCTAAAATACTTCAAACGCTCTTGATGTTGGTTTAATCTGTTGGGTTCGTGCTCTTACAATGGTGTGCTGGTAGTACTCTTCCTCCTTGTCAAAGTCAATGGCATGGTCATTAAGTGACCAGATGAAGGTGATGTCGAGGCTCGAGTCATGTGACGCAGCACACTGCATCCTGGTGTTTTCGCCCACGCTTACATCAGCGTTAGAGGGAGCTAGGCTGATCTTAGTGGCATCTAAAAAAGCATAAGAAGAGGAATCGATTTACATTTGAAGCAACTTAGTAGAGAAAGCATATGATTACATTAAAAACAATTGAAGCTCATAATCCTCACACAATATTATTCTCATTTTGTTCTAAAATTTAAATATAAGCAAAGAAGCAACAAAGCCAATCAACAGCTGGCGTTCATAGAGCTGCTTTCTGTATTACGTTAATTGGACCAGCAGAGGGCAGAACAGAGTTACAGATCATTCATGGTCTTGGGTGTTGACCACGCAGCATGATTTTCCACACTTTATTTAAAATCTCCTCCAGCACCCTCAGACTGCTGTGCTCGTCGCTGCGTCAGTGATTGTTGACATCTCTAATGTACCAGTGCCAATATGCAATGCAATTTGCAACACGACGTTTTCATGACTGATATGGCTTTGAATTCTAGCCTCTTACCTGTGACTGAGAGAGATCCAGAGCTGTTAGCTTTGCCTCTGTCATTCTCAGCAAAGCATGTGTACCGCCCCTCATCTGACTTGGCAACATTGCGGATCTCCAGACTCCCGTCCTCCCAAATGAAGATCCTGCCACCATCACACTGGCTGTCAGTTTCTTTTCATTGGTTTAATACACTAACAAATACAACAACTTGAGAATTACTGGAAATCTTAAGCTTAAATGTATGGGGATGTTTAATAGTTTTATGTCAACACAATAGATTTTATTTTATATCCTGATCCTAAGCAAAATTCATGATACTACATATCAATTTATATATACATTTTTAAAGATGGCCATTTGTGTGCAATATTATTAAGGGGGGCCTTTTTTTTCTTACCTGAAAGAATACCCTAAAACCAGAGTTATACTTATGTCTTATATGTCTTATGAGCAAGAAAGATGCAGTGGTTTGAGTTAGTGCACCAAGGTGTGTATGTGCTCCTGTACAGAAAGCCATGTTTACCAGTAACCACCCTGTTGTTGGTTCTGAAATGTTTCCCTGCCTGTGATTGGTCTAAATATCACATGGATAGTTACGTCACTGCATGGAGCATCACTTTGATTTTCAGCGCCGATGTTTAGCCCATTTGTTTGTGGTCATGGAAGCACCAGTAAAATGTTTGAGGGAAAACTTAATTCTGTCAGCAGATCAGTTTTTTGATTTACAAAATAAACCAACACCAAAACAACTCTCTTCTGTTTTGTGCTTCATCCAGTAATGACACAAAGCATGACACAATGCATCACAATGCAAAAAAGTGATGATGCGCATCATGGAAATGTGCGATTCATATTTGGAACACCAGAGGTCCCAGTCTGTACAGCCGTGAGTTAAAATATACAGAGCTCATGCTGGTCACATGATTGAACCCTTTTGTGGAGAGCTTGTACAATTGCTGATTATTGTGAAGTAACCAATAGCTCTGGATCACAATGAACACCAAGCATTCTACAGTGCCTGAGGAAAACATAATTTTTTTCATTAAACCTCCGTTTAAAATAGTCCGTGAATCGAACCAAATCACTGGAGTGTATCATTACACGCCCAACTTTATTTGGTGTCTGCATCCAAACGTCATATGTTGTTTTTGAAAAAGGCAATATTTAAAAGAGATGTCATGCAATGAATTTTAACAAGGCAAAATTTTCTCCTTGCAGCAGCAGTTCAAAAGTAACCCGCCACAAATCCAACCTAGTAAGGCTAAGATGTTGTGAAGTCTGCTCAGCTCAGAGCAATCCCAAAGCCATTCTGTGCTCCCTAAAGGTGCGGTGTTCTGGAAAGATGTGCACCAAGTTCTTTTCAGAATATTTGCTGGAGGTTTTCTTTTTGTTTAGTTCTTCCATTGTTTGAAATATACCACTAGCTTTATTTTAAAAAAAAAATCTTCTCAGACTGTAATGTTCAACTGAACTTTTGCACAATCTCCGGTATTGTCAGATCAAATCCTCTAGGGAGATGAATACCTCGCTTGCCGTAAGCCTATGTAAAAGGGCTTATCTCCTACCTGCTGGAATTGGAGAGCAGCTCTGTGCCTTTGCTCCAAGTAAACGTGGGTCTGGGTGCTGCTTTTGGTTTGCACTCAATCACCACATGCCCATTCTTTGCTCCCAGCAGCCTCTGCTTAACCGGGTTGAACTCAAATGAAGGAGCACCCACTGACAAAACAAAACACCAACATGTCACAGAGCTTGGGCTTACTCCAATAGCACAAATGGAGAAATATCTTCAAGGACAAACTTATTATGTCTAATTATATGCTAGAGGTTAATCCTCTTTTAGCGAACATGTGCAAGCTATGAGCAAAGATGAACAACTTATGACATTAACAAGGAAGGACGTACTGGAATTTGCATAAATATTCACCCCCCTTGAATTTTTCCACATTTTCTAGTGTTACAACCTGACACTTGGTTGCTGTCTTGTCTTATGATGTCTGCACTGTCTGCAATGTTTGCACACTTGCACTTTATGTCGTCTTTGCTATGTTTGCACATGTTTGCACACATGCACTTTATGTTGTTTTATGGTGTTTTATGTTGTCTTCTGTTGCACACGTGCACTTTTTGTACTTCTGTGCTGTCTTACATGTAGCACCTTGGTCCTGGAGGAACGTTGTCTCGTTTCACTATTACTGTATCAGCTGTATACGGCTGAAATGACAATTAAATCCACTTGACTTGACTTGACTTCTCTAACTAAATCCCTTCTACCTGGTCACTGAATTTTGGTGGATGGATTCCTATTGGTTGAGTCATAGTAGTGCCATAATCTTTTCATTTTTAATAATGGAGTTAATGGACATCTGACAGACTTTCAATGTTTGGGTTTTTTTTTATTAACCAAACCCTGCCAGATCCTTTTTTCCCAGACTTGTTTTGATAGCTCCTTGGTCTTCGTGGTGCTGATAGGTGTGCACACTGACAAATTCTGGGTACTTCCAGGAATAACTGGCGTTATCTTAAGGTCATGTGACACACAGGTGGACAATTTCTAACGGCAACTGGTTTCACCAGAACTAATTTAGGGGTTTCGCACCACTTGGGGTGAAAGTCACAACTTAACATTTTTTATTTGTAAATAACTTCATGGGATATTTTGCAACGATTCATGACATGTAATTCCAATCAAGTTAATTCCAGTTCCAGTTTGTAAAACAACAAAATAAGGAAATGGTTGGGGTTGGATTGGGGCGGGGATACGCGTACGCAAGGGATACGCAAGGCAAAGTAGTCTATCTTGGGGTTATTTGGCTTTCAAAGCAAATCATTATACTTTACTGATTTTGAATAGAGCATAGGGTCCTCTTTCTTCTAGCCCTAACTAACATGTAGGAGCTTACCAAAGACTCGTAGTTCAGCATTGGCATGGATCACTCCGTGGCGGTTCTCAGCGATGCACTGGTACATCCCCGAGTCATCGGATGTCAGGTCTGTGAAGTGCAACTCATGCTTGCCATACTGTTGAAGTAAATACACAATAATTTCATAATCATTCTGATGATTTTTAGGATCAATGAACTCAATGAACCCTTGTAAAAGAGTCTTCACTGAGAGCTTTATTGATAGTGAAGCTAATTTGAATGCAGAGTGTGTTGGGAGGGTAGCTGCTGCTGTGTTACACCCCCTGCATACACTCTCAGGCTTCTGGAGCAGAACTGACTGTTGCCATGGGTGTTTGTGCAATAGTGTCAGCACCCGTTTAGCATTGAGATCGAGCCCAGAGTTTGCTTCATTGACTCTATGCCCTAATTGAGAGAGCTGAGTATGCTTTAAGCCTGAAATGCACTAACAAACAGTTCGCTGGCTGACATCAATCGACAGAGAGATTATGATGTGTTTGTGAACTTTCACCATGTGTTTAGCATTTCAACACCTTCCCAACAGAATCAGCCAAAGATTGTTATGGAAAGTTGGTAGTGCGTTAGGTGTATCATGGACTTCATGGATGAACAAGGCAAAGTCACTGAAAGCCTTAATAATCTGAGAATGAACAGATCATACCATTTGGCCATTTTTCAAGAAGTGTACAGGAGGTTTAGGTTTTCCACTGGCCACGCAGGACATGGTGTAGTCACTGCCGATGTTCCTCTCACTGCTGCTTATGTGCTCCACCCATTCTGGAGCAGCTAAAGGAGAAAAAAACCCAGATCAGCTGATATAGCTAGGCTGAATGGAATAAATATCAAATATGGCATTTATACCATTTATATCATATCAGCAGTGTGACACTTCTAAGGCTGCATCGTAACATACAACATATCCAAATTTATAAGTGATCATTACGCTCATTACAAATTTTATATGTGGATGTGTAAGATGATTATGATATTATACTTTTTCATGGGATCGCATGCTTCTGAGACTGTTCAACCAAAGATTTGGTGAAACTGGTTTTAACAAAATCTTGTTTTAAGATCCTCAGTTACTCTGACTTGTTACTCAGTTTTATACTTTCAGATGTATATGGAAGCATACCTGAATTTATGAATTGTTTTTATCATTTTAAATCCATAATAAGTGTATTAAATGCTGGTAAATTGATGATGTGTTCATGACAAAAAAAAAAAAATAAATAAAAAATCAATTTCATGTAAATTTCATCACTTTTTAAATGGACACAATAAACATTTGGAATCCATATGATGAAAGGTAAAGCTCAGAGACAGAAATTCATTATTATGTAGTGCTGACAATCACCCTATTCTGTGGGGAAACATCCTTCTCATCAATCAGTTTAGCCATATACAGTGGGGTCTGAGACCATATTGAAAATCTTGGATTTATTTTATTTGTTTAAAATTGGAAACAAACAGAAAGTTGTATCATTTTTAAAAATTCTCAAACAAAAAAAAAAGGAAATGTGCAACACTGTTCGATATTCAAGATGTTGCGCAATTTCTAGGTAAAATATTTATATAAGATATTGACTTTGTTATCTAATCGGGGAAAAGGTTCATGAAGCGTGTGTTGAGGTGACACTGATGGATTTGATCTAATAAACTTTTTACCCTACTAGGTTTTTAAAAGAGACAGGCTGGTATTTAACTTGGACTAGGAGAGATTGAAATGACTCCCTTATCAAACTGATATATATTCTTAGCACTGATGTGTCTTTACCTCCTGTGTTTAAAAGGCCTCCCATAGAAGTGAGCAGACGTCCACCTGATATTAGGCTCTACACCTTTTAGAGAATGTGTGCCTAGTGTAACTCCAATTACAGACATTAAGCTTTTACTTCAAATTAAGAGCTTTGAGAATAAGACTTGCTGCACATAGATGTGCAATAACAAATCGTGATCATAGGACTCTAGTAGCTTCGTGGTGTATATATAAACACACCATAATACAGCATACTTGTGTTTCGAATATTGATTACATGCCCTCAAATAGAAGAGGGGTAATATAGACACATAATTATGCTAAAGAAAATGATTTTCGTGTTAAAAACACTTTTAGAAGGGGTTTAAACCATGAATTTGATTATTTAGCTGTCCATGGGATACAGATGTCTAATAAAGTTCTTTGAGTATTTTCAATCTCATTATGCTTGAAGGTCTGAGTGATTAACATTACATAGGTTATATGTACAGGTGATTGAATACCATTGTTTAAGACCTAACGAAAGCTCCGTAATTACCTCATAGTAAACCTTAGTTACAGTAAACCTTAATGTTTCAGCATTTTTCTTATATGATTTTTCTTATTCTTATTTGAGTCTCTAATTTTTCCATACATACTTATTGTTCTTTTTTCAGACGTGTAGAATTACCATAAACCCATCTCCACCATCTGTACTTACTTTAAATGTGATTTAAATCTATAATTTTCACAAATAATTATGAGCTGAAATGCCGCAATCTTTAATGCGAGTCCAGAGAGACACTTCACAGCGCTCGTACCTTCCACGTAGAGGTTTGCTTTGTGCCAGTCTTTGCCTTTAGAGTTGAGCGCCTCACACTCGTAAACTCCCTCGTCCTCATACTGCACGTTAAAGAGGCGCAGGAGTCCACCTGCCATGCTGATCTCATGATGGACAGGCAGTGCTCCGTCCACCTTCCTCCATCTGATCTGGGGAATCGGACTATGCCAAACAGTTACACACATTGTGTTCAACAAGAGAGATACAAAAAAAATACTTTCTAAAACTATTAAATTGTCTTGTTACAAAAATAAACACGTCATGAAAGATTGATGTTAGAAACGAAAAAGCATCATCATCATCTCCACTCAAACTAAATCGTGAATTTCCAGACTGTCCTACATGTCATGCTCCTACACGCTCATATCATCATAAAGCAAATGCACTCACTTTCCTAATGCGAAACACTCCAGGGTGATGTTCTGGCCAACAAGAGCATATGTGTCCGGAAACTTCACTTTTATATCGGCTGCGTACTTCCGAATAGAACCTCCTGGAGACAGTAAACAATATCGCCGTACTGAATCATCAGTTTTTCAGAGTCCATTTCCTGCAGCAGCCTCTGGCTCCAAATGCATATTACTGTTGTTAGATTGAAATGAACGGCACACTTCGTTGTTTTGTATCAATCTAAATAGTAAGCTTGGTTCAGGGCATTTCAACTCAAAATATTTGGATATGGGATGGCAGTGAGGCACACACATGAATACGCACATTCAAAAATGGCTGTGAATGTGGGGCAAGATTGAGCCTAAGGCTTATATCTTTCTACTGTCATAGGTGAGGTAATGCACGAAGGAATATGAGATGTTGTGAAGAGAAAAGCAGATTATCTGCACTATACTGTGTCCCCTAGTTATTTTATTGGTCACAGCATCCAACTTCCAGACTATAATAATAATAAACACTCCAGACACTCTAAAATACTGTAAAACATTTGTTTCCAGTGTTGACCAACTGGTTGGAATGGAATAAAATTTGTACAAGCACAATAATATTATACATATAATGAAACAGGAAGGTATATTCTCCTGGGGGGCAAAAATGAGTCAACCCCAAAATTGCACAACTTTTAATGGTCTTAACAACAAATTCCTGGTCCAACAATTAGCAAGAACTAAAAAAATACACTCCTGAGACCTGTGCCGCCATTTGCTCATCAATCCATCCATCCATCTATCCTCTATAGCGCTTTATCCGTCTGGGTGGCGGGGAAGCTGGAGCCAATCCCAGCATCTTGGGGTGAGAGGCGGGGTACA
>JAQQZR010000012.1:15741291-15752846 GCA_030068235.1 Notoglanidium macrostoma
TGCACGGGGAGAACATGCAAACTCCACACAGAAAGGGTGACCCGGGGATCGAACCCAGGACCTTCTTGCTGTGAGGCAACAGTGCTAACCACCGCACCACCGTGCCACCCTACTCATAAATGTTTGATATAAAATTTAAACTAATACATGTCTGGGTGTTTGAAGCCATTAATATTGATCGGAACAACATTAACTCTTATTTCTGTAAACAGCTGTCCACAAGTCTACCCACAAGTCCTTGAAGAAAAAGCTATCGCATACTAAGTTAATTCATTTGTTTAATTCTGCTAATTTCCTGACCACTTATTTCACTATCGAGACCATTAAAAGCTTAATGTTCTGCCATTTTCGTTACGGCCCTTTTTTTGCCTAGGAGTGTATAAGATATTTACTTTTTAGTTTCGTTTTGTTTTTTCTTTTGAACTCTTGAGTGTACGGTGCTAAACTAAACTGAAATGGAATCAGGTTAGGGCTTCTAAAAACTGGCAGACTGTTTTTAAGGAAATGTTTCTGCTTACTCATGCAAGCCCTGTGTCAGAACGCAAATAGGGAATAATTGATGAACCCGCATAAAGACCTCCTGGGAACAAAACAAAAGTGCCTCCAAATGTCTTGCCTTGATTCTCCGTCCAGCTTTATACAAACAGGCACACAAAAGACTCTTGACTGCTTAAGCTGTTGTTTCTTTCTCAGTGGCAAAAGCACAATCAATCACCACTTCTATCCAGTCTACGCTGCCTTACTAAAGTAGGATTGCAATGACAGCTCAGTGATTTAAATAGGCCATTGCCGCACTGTCACACTCCTTTAAATAATGCAACTAAATCATACGGCGTGCCTTTTTAGGAACTGTGTGGCGTCCGTGCTTCTGAAATGAAAGTTTATACCGTCAGCTGGTCATAATGACAATGGATATGAATGACATGTTAGTTTTGGGGATTATTTTCGCTGTTGACATTCTTGACAATAAGAAACATTTGGATATTTATCTCAATGAGTTAAATCATGGTCTATGTGAGCATTTAACAACTGTAACAATTCCTGACTATGAATCGCTGACAATATCATAAGTATTCATGCCCCTTAACTTTTCCCTTTGAACTTTTTTCCTTGTGCTTTTTTTTACAACCTGGGACCGAAATTAACTGTATTATTACTATTATTTCAGTATTTTTATTAACTGAAATTAATTGACTTACACAATATGTCTAATATTTGATGGTGCAAATGTTGGTGCATATTTTTATTGTGACACAAGGGTTAATTAAATTGAAAGCAGAAATAAGCATTGACCCCCTGGGGTCAATAATTTGTTGAACCAACTTTGGCGGTAATTACTGCTGCATGTCTTCTGCAGATGTCTTTATCAGCTTTCCTGACATTATTGCCCACTCATCTTGGAGAAATTACTTAAACTCAGACTGGATAGAGACTGTTAGTGAACAGCAATTATCAAGTCTTGAAACAGATTCTCAACCAGATTGCAGGTCTGAGCATTGACTGAGTCACTGATAAATTCAGGTTCTCGGTTTTGACCTACTCCAGTCTAGCTTTGGCAGTATGCTTGTGGCTGTTTTCCTGGTGGAAGTCGTACCTCCTCGTCAGTTTCATGTTTTCCAGAACTTTTTTCCAGACTTGTTTTGTACAAGTCTGTATGTTTAGGTCTGTTCTCTAACAAACGTTAGGGCCTTTGTGAAACAGGCTTATTTATACTGAGCTCATGTGACACTAAAATGCACACCATTCCATCATGTGACTTCTTATAGCAGCTGGTTGCATTAGGACTAATTTAGGGATTTCACAGCAATAGCGTTGAATGTTTATGCAATAATTTGAGCAGCTTAAGGAGATACTAAATAATCGCTATTTATTTCAGTTCCAGATTTCACCACTGCTCAATATTGAAAAGCTCAAGGAGGGTGAATACTTATGCAAGGCACTGTGTTATTCTGGAATTCTAAGTAAAAAAGAAATAAAGGCATACGCTCAGTCTGTGTGACCAAAGGGATAAACTTGCTGAAGACGCTCTTAGCGATTGATAAGCTGGAGACGAAGCAGGAGTAGTTCCCACTGTCAGAATGCTCTGCTTTGGCGATATAGAGATTTCCTGTGGTCTGTGAGACAAAGCGTCTCTTATCCAGTGGGATGAAGATGGGAAATTCATTCAGCATCCAGCGGAAGGTAAGGTCATCTAAACGGAGAAGAAAACACAGTTCAAGATGCCAGGAATCGTTAACATTATGATATATTATTGTTATTATTATTATTATTATTATTATTATTATGTATATCTGAGTAGAATAAAATGAAGATATTATAAATAAGGGCTTTCGTTAACCTGGAAAATGTGGAGGAGGTGCACATAACAGTACCACTCCCTGACCCTCTTTCACATGCACAGCTTCTCGTTCCTCTGTGGAAAACATGTCTAAATCTAGGAAAACAGAAATAAATTAACTTAGGCCCCTTCACAAACACTATCATTATGGCTCTTCGCAACCTGCCAAGATGACCTTTATTAAAAAAACACCTTGCTCCCTATAAACAAAAGGACAAAAAAAGCAATTTCACGTAATATGCATCATCATCATTTCATTTCCTTCATCACCGGAACCCATGATTCAGCAGAACCCACACAAGCATTTAAAAATGTTGACGCCAGAAATGAATTCCCAGCTCTCCTCGACGGAGGTTGTCTAGGGCTAAAAGACATAAGCTTAGATTTTGGGAAATGCTACCTAAGTATTTATATAAAGCTGAATAAAGGACAAAAAGTCCAAGGTGGATTTAGCAGAACAAAAGCAGCATTACATAATGGCGTGGCTCGGCGCTGCCACAATCACTCACATCCAAACTGGATGGACGCCTCTCGACTGATGACGGTGCCGAACTCGTTTGTGGCCAGGCAGGAGTAGTTCCCAGCATGATTGCTCTTATCAGGTCTGCTGATGACTAGATTCCCCCCCATCAGACTGTAGTGGACGTTACCCTCTTCTGAGATCTCAATATCCCAGCCATTCAGCCTCCACCTGCAAACAGGGAGACGAAGACGGAAAAAAGGACAAGCATGCTGTTATTCCACATGCAGCTGATAAATAAAAAGACAGTAATTGAAATCAAACACAAATACATTGGCAATTTATATCAGATATGCTCAGGGTTTGTAGTAGTCCATCCAAAGATGTGCTGTGATGAGGCATTTTGTACAAATATTTTTTTTTCTCTCCATCTGTTTTGGCTGCCAACCCTGTAGGTGCTCTTGAAGTGAAGCCAGCTCAACAGGAAATGAGCTAGAGATGCTAAATCTCCTTCTCCAAATAGCCTCTGACTTCTAGGGCAGGTCAGGATGGAATGAATGTAACCCAGAAGAGATGAAGGGGAAAATTGAATTAGGGAGCATGGGTGCTGAGAGGGACAGAGGATTAATCTGAGGTGCAGAAAGGGTCAAACCCCTGAAGGAAACGAAGTGTGGAAGAAGATCGTCTACATGGGTAGGATCAAGGGCTAAGGCTTCAGAATAGGGTGAAGAGCCACGAGACCACCTGAGTGAAATGGATGAGGCGGATCACACAGGAAAGATTAATGATCTCTCAGCTAGGTAATAATGTGCCAAATAAAAATTGTAGCAGTACTTTGTGAATCCGACTGCAACAGCGCAGAATTTTAAATGAGCACTAAGAGATGTACGCTCTGCTACCAGGAAAAGCGAAGCGCAGCATGAACAGTTAGAAGCATATGTTACTTGTATGTGGCAGGTGGGCTGGCTCGCGCTCGACAACTCATGATTATCTTGTCCTCTTGAGATTCCTCGGGGTAGATGGTGTCAAGTGGCTGCTCCTCAAACACAGGTCCATAGCCTGATGAATCATCTGAGGGACACACACGCATACAGACAATCAAATGATGATCCACTTGTGCAAAACCTTGTCTCAAACCTGCTCCTTCTTCTCCAAAGTAAGGGTTATGGTGTTCAGAGCGTCACAGCTGCACACATAACTAGCATTTACATAGGAAGACAAACATGCAGACAGTTACTAAACTAAAAGTAATACAATTCTGATCATCTGACACCACAAAGTTCCTTCCAGTAATCCCACAAAATATTTCATTAGTATTCAGTGAATGTCTATATTATTCCTACCTCAGGACTGAAGCAAATAAATAATCACATATTTTTCTTCCTGCAAATTTAATTTATGAAAGTTCTGAATTTAATACAAGCCAGAAATGCAAATTATAATTGTACACTGCAAAAAAAAAAAAAAAAAATCTCTAGCCAAGGAACAACACTTGTTGTAATATTTGCCATTATAAGAATAGTCGTGATAAAATTGCTATAATATTGTTGCGTTTACAGTACAGTATTTAAAATCTTAAATTATTAGATTGATAAATACCATTTTGTACTGCTCTGGAAGATATCTTCGCATCTTTTAATGAATGGAAATATATACTTAATAAAATAATCTTTAGACACTTATTGGTCATAATCTGAGACGTTAGATTTTCCTTTATTTTAAATGATTTTACTTGCTGAAATTCTGTGTTCTGGAGTGGAACGGCAATTGATAGCAACTGATTTTACGTTAGATCGTGTATGGCGTTGCACAGAACAACACTAGCCAATGGCACATCTTCAACACTATTAACATACATTTCTTAATAACATGAAATGTTTTATACAGTTGAAAGCCTGTCTTGTCTCAGTGTCTAATTACTAATCTAAACCGGCATACATTTCCATGCTTTGGGCAATACAATGAAGAAAAAAAGTGCATCTCTGTGACTGATTTTACTGCTAGAGGTAGCACACATGACACAACCTGTTTATTAGTATAAACACATCCAAAAGACAGTGAAATGCAGAGCAAAGCTTTCAATGCCTTTTTCCATCATTCATGTTCACTAATGTACTACAAAGGTCATTAGTAATCTAGACAGCTAGCATCATTTCAAGAAACTACTGTCTGAAACACTGACTTCAATCAACCTGCTGATTGTATTAGCGCCATGCCAGGCTAATTAGGCTCAGACAGTCATTAGGGAGGCAAACATCAGACGCTAGTCTTCACAAGACTCAGATACAAATAAGATGAATATCTAATGAGGCAAATGGAGCTCCTGCAAATCCTTATATCCTGACTGTGTGTGTGAATGTGGCATAAGGTGTGTGTGCACTCAGAATGCCTTCACTGTCAATAACAATGACTCAACCTTTAGATACAACAACAATAAAAGACAAGACACTACAGAAAAGCTGTAAACTCTAAACCCCTGCTCAATATATAATAATTTATAACTTATGTATGAAGGAATAATGTTAAGCTGGGGAGAAATAACGCTTAAATGGCATTATGCGCTGACCAAAAAAAAAAAAACAGATATTCACTCTAATCCTTCTACAGAGAGCAACTCTGCAAAATGGTGCTTCAGTGAAACAGTTGAGGAAGCAGCAGAGCTGAAATGAAGTGTACTGAAGAGATCTTGTTTCATAGGGAGGAAAAATAATGATGTGAGTGAAAAAAAGAGACAGATGGCAAGGATAGGGCACAGAGAGCAAGGCTCATGAATAGCAGGCGACTTCTGCGCTCTTCCTCTCTCTTTCTGTGATTTGGATTGATTGATATACAATGTTCTCCGCTGGTTTATATACTGTAATGTTCAAAAGAAAAAAAGAAAAGAAAGAAACCAAACAAGGTCAAGGTTTTACAGGATAAAAACAGTTTGTGATGTCTTACTCAGGTTGCACAGTGGTTTAATTGATGGCATTGCTGCCTCACAGTTCCTGGGACCCAGATTTGAGCCTAAGTTTGGATTATTATCTGTGTGGGGTTTTTGTGTATCTTCTCCCCATGTCCATCTGGGTTTCCTCCGAGTTCCCAGGTTTCCTCCCACCTCCCAAAAATACGGTGGTCTGTGGTTTGGCTAAAACTATATTACACCTATGTGTAGACATGTGTGAATGGTGCCCTAAGATGGACTCTTATGTAATCTGAGTTGTTGGATTACTCTTTAAGATAAACCTTTGGCTGTGTTTACTGATTCAGGTTGTGTTTCGCCTGTCTTAGGGCTTTAGATCTGGCTTACAATTTCAAATCCACACTCCTCCTTTGACTCCGATATATTACATGTAGCATCAAAGCTTCTACTACTTCTTCTACTGTTCATACAAGGTAGTGAATATTCCACCATTAGATAGTTACGAGCTCTGATCTCTCAGTACATGCTTAGAGCAACGAGCGTAATAGTGTGTTTTCGCATTTATGACAAAACTTGCGCATGGCAGCATCACAGTTAGTCGAAAGGCCGTTAATCAAATGCTTCTAACTGGTGAACAAGTGTGCCAAAGGTGAATTACGTTATGTGTTACATAATTACAGTATGCAATAAAATGTAATAAAATTTCAAAAACATATCTGACGCTAATATGGGAAGCACTTTAGGATATGTAAACAAAACCACTTTAATATGCTTTATAGCTAAAGACTTATCATTATTAGCATTTTATTTTTAAAAACTTTCAGGCCATACTGATCACATGCTGGCCACAGCAATGAAGCGTGGCTCTGCATATGAATAGTCCTTGTTGAATGAGGCAATTCACTAAGTATCAGTTCTCTATTAAATAACAGGCACATAATTGGCCTGTGTACAGCCTTCAACAATCATCCAGTGACTGACAGTCCTGGGTATTTATGGCAGGCTCTCTCAGTGCCACGCTTTTGGCCACACATGACCAAATCACAATGACAAAAGGCATGACACTAACAATAAGAGCACAATATATCACAGTATAATACAAATCACTGTAATATGAAAGATGAAAAGTATATAAGTGTATTAGTATGTAATATACTAATGATATTATTAGAATAACACGATACATACACATTTAAATATTTTGTTCAGTGCAAGAATTTAGAACATTTCAGCGCAACTAATTTTACATACATACATGAACTTCATTTCCTTGTTCATTTACAGTTCTTCAGAGACCATCAGTCATGTGTGGCCTGTCCTATCTCACTGGTTATTAAACAAGTTATCCACTTCCTTTAAGTACATAAAGCTTATTCAGATCATCCGGTTTATTCTATTCCAGATGGGATATATACAGTACACAAATGTTGCTTTTTCCTTTATTCTGATTGTAACAGTCAGATCTTACAGATGCATGTAAACGTAGCAATTAATACTTAATTCAGCTAATGATCCATACTAATAAAGAAAAAAAAACACAATACCATTTACATACTCTCATTGTACACATTCAAAATGAAACTCCGCTGCATTAATGCAATTGTAATACGCTTAAATTTCTTAAAAAAAAAACCCTAATATGAACACAACTTTCAGACAAACTCTTTTAAAACCTATCAAGCAGGATGCTGACCCTAGCTCTAGATCTAAATAAGTCTTTCTTCACCTAATCTCCCATTATTAATATACTAAGAAACCTTTACACAAACTAGTAAAGATGCAGGTGTGTGACATTACAAAATATCCAACAGAACTAGAGCGAACATGCAAAACTCCAAGCAATACCAAGCTCATAAGAAGGCAGCTATCACACTAGTTCCTCAGGCTTTGAACAGTGCATGTAGAAGCAAGAGTCAAAAGCACAAAAGGGATCAAAAGAGAAATGTTTGAACATGCAATCCTGTCAAGGCTTTGATGGAAAAATAGATGGGAGTGCGTTTGCACGTGTGTTGGTGTGATTGGCGGAGAATCCAAATCCATGCAAAATGGTAAGTAGGATTGCGACAAATATTTAATACGTTTTATAATAATATCACGCTGAACATGTGTTTTTTTTATATTTTAGACCTCTAATTTAATGTGACAGTAACAATTAATGCCAGGTGCAATTTGAATAAACTTCCTGTAATGTAAACTTCCTTCCAGTCTGTTAACTAGCATTGCTGAGAGGTTGAAATTGAATGCCAGTAACTGACAGTGTGCTCAGTCTGTGGAGCGGTAGGAAACCCAGCGTTGTTTACGCAGCACGCTGCTATTGGTACAAATATGAGCCTCAGTTTTCATTTATCCCCATGTTCTGTTGTAGAATATTTATCATTCATATGAAAAACATGCAATAATGATGTAATAATAAGGGTGTAAGTAATAAATATTCTTTGAGAATGAACTTTTTTTTTTTTAAATGCTAATTAAAACCCTAGATGGTCATTAGAATGTACTTTGACAATCATCTAACCCATTATTATCTATTATATAATTCTCCTGCTGGTTTCCTTTTATTAAATCATTAAGATAAATTTAGTCTTGAGCTTTTCTTATCCTTATAGAATATTCAAATATTCAGGCCTTTATTCTGCAAAATATTCAATTATTGCAGTCCTAACCACGAGCATCCTAAATCACTTTCTTCCATATTATTTCTTTAATATTTTTTAAATCTATGTTTGAACTGATATTGCTGTGAATAAATCCTGGATAAACAACAAGCATCATTCCTGCCTCCGCCTCCTGCTGGATTAGCCTTGGATGTTTAAAACCTTGAATTCCTTTTATATCTGCATCCCCAAATCAACAAGTTGATTTAAACTTGCTTGGTCTGATTTATCATTAAGAGATGTGGTAGAATACATATCAGGCAGTCGTGGTCTCATATTCAATGCTCATGCTATTTAACTGTCTTTGCGTTGTGCATTGGGACTGCATCCACTCATACTCTGCTCATGTAAACACAGGATGGTTGGTGGCAATTAATGACAAACACCTGTGTGGATATCAGACACAGAAAACAGCCACTAAGAGGAAATATTGATCGTACTCACCAAAGACGCCATCAGCTTCACCATTCACAGCTGGAAGAAAAAAAAACTAAGTGCTGATTTCATATTAATGGAAGTCAATATCATTAGATGACTAAAAGCTAATGCTTATGTCAGTACATCTATTATATACTGTATATATACTATATATAATGGAAAGTGTTTGAAGTTTATGGCCAAAAATCACACAAAATTTGATTAGTAAGTACTTATAGTAGTAAGAATTTTAACGCTATTGCCATGGTTGCTCCAAATATAGCTCAGGACTATTATTCCCACCAGCCACTGCATCTCACAATCACACCACTCATGTCACATGCCTGTTTAATGTTTAATGAGCACTATCATTTAAGTCACGTTCGTACAGCACACTAGGCTCTGTCTAGGCTCTGTTGTAAGTCAGGATCTGTTGTAGTCCTAGACTGTGTTTCACTTTAAATAAAACTCTTGTTTTGCATTGTTTCCATTGCATCCAACAATCATTGCATCCATCTCCAACCAATCCATGACAACGCCAGACCTAACCATGAATGCAGCAGAGTTAATCCAAATCATGTCAAACCAGACCAAGTAGATCCAGGAGATCCAATGACAGCTTGACCAGATCAGGATTATCCTGGACCAGCTCCAGGCTAGGCTCCCTCAAAGATTTTTTTGGGGGAGGGCTACAATCTGTGCATTTACAAAGCCTTATCAGCTAAACACATAGAGCGGGGCAACAGAAGGGCTCATACCAGAAGCTGAGGAAGTGGCCACCCCAGTACAGCTTATGCTAGAGGCCGACAGGGTGGCCTCACCAGCTCAGCCAATGCTGAATGCCGACAGGGCGGCCTCATCACCTCAGCCAATATCAGAGGCTGACAGGGAGGCTTCACCAGGTTAGCCAACACCAAAGGCCGTTGGGGCAGCCTCACCAGCTCAGCTCATCCCAGAGGCCTCCCAAGAGACGCCCAAGTCAGAGGATGACGAGACAGCCACACAAGCCACGCACAAGACCAACCTGGCCTGGTCATCGAGTCAGCTCTGCCCTGTGACTCTGGTGACGACGTTGCTGTCTGCCCTCCCTGCCCTAGGTAATGACTTTGGCCCATTGCCCTGGGGGTTGTGACGCATTCGTCCCCCACTGGCTGGAGGGAGTCCATCACATAATGGATACCTTGCCCAACAGTCCAGGACCCCCTCAAACCTGGAGTGGACATATCAGGAGCTGTGCCTAAAATCCACAATTGCATACATTTACATCTGTAAACAGCTTCACTAATGAGTTACATGGCCTGCTTTTTGCATATCAATAGCTACTCATTAATTTATTTATTCAGCCAGCAAGTCCATCCTAAGCAACTAACAAATAAGCTGATCAGTTGAGGTTTACGGGTGTTACGTCCCTGATAGTATTCTTGGCTTTCCGTGTGGGTGAATCTCTCTCTCTCTCTCTCTCTATGCCTTCTTCTCTCCAATATATTTAAGATTTGCAGATCAGGAACAATGCTATCACTTAATAGAACATAAAAGGTCGGGAACAGTGACAGTCTTGTCGATCCCAGCACCTCAGTACTGTTCAAAGCTGATACGAATTTCTCCCAGCTTTATGCTAGTTTTGGCATAAGTGGCATAAGTATGGCATAATTTCTCTCCCCTTTTAATATTATTCTAGCCATTTGTGAGTCCAAGTGTGCAGAAGAGTGCAGATAGTGTATTCCTCTCAGTGCTGCTCTGTACTGCACTGCCTAGCATGAGGAACATTTTCAAGAGGTGTGGATGGCAGACTTCACATATCTTAAAGGATGCATGTGCTATCCTTAGCACAACCCTAGCCATCATATGACAGCAGGAGAGCTGGGTGGTGGGAGAGAATTGACCCTAATGACCAGATTAGGAGAAAAATGAAGAACAAAATATCAATTCCCTTTGTCAGTTTGATGCTAAACATCAAACTCTTGATTAAGCAAAACTCTTAATATCAAACTCACACAAAGACACGGATGCTGTACTGCTATATTAAACCCTGAAACCTGCCAGTTTCATCTAAAACACAACAGTAGGTAATATGCTGCAGCTGTTTCTCATGGGCCCAGGAGATGCCCTCTGCTTGGCAGTCTCTGCTTGATGCTCTGGCATAGGCCCAGCGAGCACAGCTTTCTTTTGGCCGGAAATGAAATTGCTGCCCCTAATCAGGTGGCTCATCTCTTGATGGACTAATCTGAGAAGACAGCCACATTCTAATCTCAATACAATTAACCAGAGCTAGCAGACTAGGAGCCCACCGCTGTGATGAATATAGAGAGAGAATAAGAAAAAGATCAAGGAATGGGAGCTGGACGGGAGGGGAAAAGAAGAACGAACAACACTGTGAGGAATACTCACGACTGGAGGAGAGTGCGAGGGACAGAGCGAGCAGGAGAGGCGTGAGATGACACATGGTTCTGGGGTGAAGGTGCTCCAAGACAAGCGCTTACTGTGGAAGCTGTTGTGACATTAGCAGGGATCCTAAAAGCAAAGAGACAAACATATTAATTTGAGATTAACTAGAGATATACTGGAGACTAATGTTAAATTCTAAACAAATGTACCATTTAATAGCTTCTTGCTCAAAGCATTAAGATTGCAATACTAGTGATGAATTGAAATAAGCTGTTCTTATTCGTTTCTTATCCCACATATTCAGTTCTTTGCAAGGGAATGAAACTTATTCTTTTGATAACAAAATACCTCCATATTCATTTGCTTTAGTTAAATGATTTTAAAACCATCATGCGATTT
>JAQQZR010000012.1:15764235-15777538 GCA_030068235.1 Notoglanidium macrostoma
TGTAATGATCCCTTATATCTTATAAAAAAATTAAAAAAAAAAAACCTAAGAAAGTTCTTATACATAAGATTAGTTTATCATTTATCACTTATTTTGAGTAAAAGCTGAGATAAATCTCAGAGCCATAACTTTCTCTTTTAACAACCCTCTTTAAACAGAAAATAAAATGTGAAATAACAAAGCTGTGACACTGTACAGATCTAATCATCTTCCATATATTTCCTAGCAGAATAGTTCAATATTAAAACTGCTCTCTGGAGTGAAAAGATAAGCATGTGTCTGCGTTTGCGTGGGTGTGAGCACATGCATGCGTGCCGGCGTGATTGAGTGGTTGTAACCCTCTTGGTAAAATTACTAGCAAAAGCCCTTCCCCCTTATGTCAGTCACCCAACCCTGCAGCAACCAACATGGAAGATCCATTTTAATAACCTCAGCCAAATCTACAAAGAACATTCTAGCTGTTTATATAACCTGTATATGACAAAATGATGACTTAACCCTGACGCATACTGTAAGTCATCACTGATCCACCTACCTGCAGATTTTCGGGAGATGGAAGGAAATCAGATGACCCAGGGAGAGAGAATATGTCTAACTTCAAACAGAGCTCAGAATCAAACCGGGGACCCTGGATCGCTACATGCTGCCACTGTGCCACCCTACTGTTGTACAACATATATATAATTCATTCTTGTACATTTTACTGGCCAGTCCATCAGTAGCAATAAATATCCCACATAGAATTTGAATCACGCATCCAATTTGACATTAATCTGAGTTCCTGTCTCAGTTCATTCATATCATGCACTGCTGCTTACAGTGACTATATCTAGTATAGATGTTTACACACATACAGTACCAGTCAAAAGTGTGGACAGAACATCTAAATCAGTGTTTTTTTTTCTTTATTTGTATTACATAAAAGACACTTCATGTCTTAAAGTAATGATGGACTGTTGTTTCTCTTTACTTAGTTGAGCGGTTCTTTACATAATATGGATTACTCCAGTTGTTCAATAGGGCTATTTACTGTTTACCAGCACTACCTCGACACAACACATCTGATGATCTCAGACGCTTTAAGAAGACGAGAAATTCCACTAATGAACATTTGACAAGGCACAAGTGGTCATTGAAAAGCATTCCAGGTGACTACCTCATGAAGCTGGTTAAGATAATGCCAATAGTGTGCAAAGCTGTCATCAAGGTAAACGGTGGCTAGCTGATGAATCTAAAATATGAAAAATATTTCGTTTTTTTGTTTACCACATAATTCAATATGTGTTATTTCACAGCTTTCCTGTCTTCAGTATTGCTCTATGATGTCGAAAATAATCGAAATAAAAAAAAAAACAACGTAGAAATGATTAGTACTTTTGACTGGTACTGTATAACCTAGCTCCACTTCCGGATTAGAGAAGGAATCCAACATGACGCCAGCACCAAACAGCACTTTAATCTGACTATAAATCATGAATTTTGAATTTTTAAAAAGAGTCCTGTGTTTTATTGTAGTCTAGTTTTTATATAGCACTCATACAGGTACAGGGAACAGGAGAAGCCCAGAGCTCTTAAACCTTCTAGAAACAAGTGAGCTGCCAACTGTCCTAAATCCTCCAGCTCCATTGTGTCTCACACAAACGAGCAGTGCAGGATGGAAATTCAACCCAAGCTAAGAAGAGAAGAGATTAAGCCCGTGGAGAGAAAGACACCTACACTATTGCTAGTCATTGTTATAAGCAGCTACTCTTTTGGTAGAAAGGGAATTTCTAATCTCCTAAACTATAGCTCACATCCAGTCCTTTCCCCTTCATAACATTATTCAGCTCAATCTAGTAATAAACTCAGTAGTGAGCCAGGCCTAATGCTCCAGTCCCCACATGCAGTAAATCAGGCAAGCCATATTTTTGCTGTCCAAAGCTTTCTTTAAATGAGGTCCAGAAGCTAGGAGGCTAATGTTGCCAATAATCAGAGAGCTTACGGCTATCAGTTCCACATTCTGCAAACTACCATTTGCTATCATATACTTGTCTCAAATGACTTTTCTATCTACGAAATGTTGTTTGTTTACTAACAGTAATCCATTCATCTTCTGTAACCATTTTAACCTGGTAAGATCCTTTAACAGAAGCACTGGACACAAGGCAGGAAGGTACCCACACAGCCACTGGAACAACATGTAACTCCATATAGATAGTAACTGGAGCTCGGGCTTCAACCCCAGACACTGGACCACCACTCCTGCACATAAATTGTTCATAAGTAAAATAACAGAAAAAGCCTATATTAGAGATAAAGAACAATTTTGTCCATTTTTACAGAAAAGTGCTTTCATACAGTATATCAAAAGATAGCTTTGATTTCATTCTGAATCTGTTTGTAAATGAGCACAAAAGCTCTTTCCCATTTTAAATCCGTTTTTGTGTGTTTTTTAGTAGCATTTGAGCCGTGTTACTTCCACCTACGGAAATCCTGGTGCAGGTTCTCTTTTCCACCAACAGGGAACGGGTATTTGTTCCGGCTCCATTCAGGATAGAACATTCTTTGAACTTTGGTGCCGGCTAACAAACCGGCAAGCCTTTTCACCAGTTTTTAGCAAAACCATTGTAATCAAGGATGCGTCCTCAATTAAGGGTGTTGCACAATGAACAGACGTAAACAGTAGTAGCAAGATAGCGGATTACATCGATTACATGTGAGCTTTTGTTCTCTAATTGCAAATATTTCTCTGATTTATGGTTTTCCATTGCATTCTTCATTGCTGTGCTGTGTTTCCTCTACAAATTAATGGCACACCCAATGATGTCATCATGGCTCACACTGGAAAAAAACGGTTAGCTTTTGGTTCCAGCTGGGAACCAACTTTTCAGGTCCTGAACCAATTTATTTTGGTCGAAATGCTCCTAAAGGTTAAAAATTTGGTGTGTGAACCAGAATGGAACCTGTTCCCTGTTGGTGGAAAAGGGGTATCAATGTGGTTCATCTATGCAGTTGAGAAAAACACAGCAATCACATACATTTCTCAATCTGGTTCCAAGAGAATTCTAGCATGTTTCAATTACAGCAAGACTATGACTTAATAGTGTCAGAAACCATATCATTAAATCTGTTTGAGATTACGTACTATACTAGTACTGACTAAACCAGTCAAATGTTTTGGCACCCCTGATCATAGAAGAGCTTTAACAGTATGAAACGCATATGCAATTACTGCATGCAGGGACCAAGAAAAGTGTCAAAGAAATAAAAACTAATTATCGGATACTGAATTAACTGAATTAATGATGAAGCTTTGCAACCAGCCTCAAAAGGGAGCTTTACCAGGAGCCTTTTAAAAGGGCTTGCTAAATGAAAAGTCCTTTAACAAAACAATTTTAAGTGAAAACTACTTATTAAAATACATTTTATTCAGGAATAAATTTATACAAGGTCATCAGCTTCTCTGTTGACATTCGCCTTTACCCATATTGAGCCAATATCTTTCTTTCTTTCTTTCGGGAAACTTTTATATCTGAATACTACACTTTATATAGTAAGTTAAATAAATAATGCAATTGGGTACGTTGTTATGCCGATATGCCTGTTATGGAAAGTATGGCGTTGGAGCTTTCATATCACTTTCTTAAACTCCGCTGAGCCACAGACTACGTTCACAGTTGGCTGCATCTCACTGAACTTTACAGTTACTGCTGCTTAACAACATTCATTTGAATTTCTTTTTTCCAGTAGCTTTAATTGGCCTTAAATGTCATGTAATGTAGGCAGGATATTTTTTGCTTCAGTACGTCTGCATGTGCTAAATTTGTGTTTTTCTTTCATTTGCAGAAGACATGGCCTGAGTTAGAGAGACAGAAAGAGAGACAGAGAGAGAGAGAGAGAAAGACAGACAGACAGACAGACTGGCCAATGCCCCGAGACAAAATGTGAGGATGTCAGGAGGAAATAAATAGTGCCAGAGATTGATTAGGATTATTGGATTTGAGTGGGTATAATCATGTTTGTAATAGAATTGTATTGTCTCCCTGCTCACTACAATCTATCTTACTTATGCAATTCAGGTGCTCTGAAGAGGGAAAGAAATACGTTTTAATTTAATGGAAAAGCTTATCCTTGTCTCCTTAGGATAAAGTTTGCTAGCATCTCTATAATATGCATCTTTTATTCTAATCATTAAATTAAAAAAGAAGAGTCGTATATGCGTTGGTGTTAGCAAATACACATATAAAGTGTACAGTGCATGCGGTGTGGTGTTTAGACTTCAAGCAACAGATTGAGGGTTCCAGCTCTTGCCAGAAAAAGCTTATTAAACCTCCAGAATGCTTGGAGTGAAATAAGAGAGGTCCTCTGACTAAGCAAAATTCTTCAGCTAGAATAAATTGCCTTGTTTGTTAAGCTGGGAATATGGGCTCCAGTCGCTGTTACGCATTGTTATTGAGGCTACATCAATTGAGCGTTTCCTGTAAAAGATGCTGTGACAGGATGTTCTCTTGAAATGACACACAATGTGTGCAGGAAATCAAACTGTTTTTATGAACTAATGGCTTAATTAAACATTAAACCTCCATCGTTCAACATTAGTCAATACTGTTTACTTTAAAATGGTAAAAGCCTTTTCGTTAAATGAAATAAATTGTACATAATTACACAATTTTTTTCTGCTTATTGGGTTTTGGCTTTTAAGAACATTAATTATTCCACTGGACCAGACACCCTAAGAACCCTCAACAACGACAAAACAACACGATTTTATTTACCTACATGCTGCTTTCCATTAAGACCGACGAAGCTCTTTCTGGCTAGCAAAGCTATTAGAATTTTTATTTTGTGCCTGCAAGAGAGGAGACGTGCAAGGGTTTAACCTGAGGCCCGCTCATAAGGCCCTTCTGTTTACTTAGAGCAAAATAAAATTGCCCTTCACCATTTAATTACCTGCAAAGTCTGAGGCAAAGACAGGACTGTATAATCGGATTAGAAGCTCTAGAGAAAATCTGCGTTTCACTGAAGTCAAGAAATTACAACAACTTTAGAATTAAAACAACAGTTTACAAAAAATCATGACTTTAATTACACACCTAGAAGAAATAACATGTTCTACACACCATTACACTCAAGAAGAAATGCATAGTGGCTGAAATAAACATCTACCATACCATTATCTGAAGCAGACTTTTGATGTTTAAGGGGATACGTGTTGTTCAGTGGAACAGAACGCTAATCCCGTCAGTGTAAACAACAGCATAGGACCATTTTCCGCATCGCACTCACTAATACAACTGAACCAGCTAGTCCCTTGATAGCGACATCTAAATCTAACTCTCATTCTGACACCTATTATTCACATACACTGTTCACTGAACGAATACAAAATACACATACAAACAACAGGCACAGTATTCTTCTTCTTCTTCTTTTTTTTTTTTTTTTTTTTAAGAAAACTTATTAGCTTCAGTCTAGGTGTGTGCATCGGAACTATGATCCCACATTACGAAACGGACAAAAAGTACGTTTCGTTTTTTTGTACGTCAGTGTGCTGCTTTTAAGGACACCACTTCAAAGTTTATGGGCAGTTTTCCAGTTTCATCAAAATCCTCACCCTTAAAATTCACACAAAAAAGGCGAGCCCAAAAAGATCAGGCTCAGGCAAAAGTAGGTGCATTTTATTTCTTTTTGTTTTTCAGTCTTTACATGGAAAACAACTTAACAGCAGTGTCAGATACATCCAGGATAGATCACTGTCAGTGGGCACTCTACATAATCACTTCCTGTTCAAGCGCTATGTACTGCACATGGCCACATCCTGCATTGCCTTTCTGATTTCTGATTGTTCTGAGTCGACTATTGCTTGCCTTCTTGTTTGTACTTCAGTGAGCAGGATCGTCTCATTTGATAAATGCATTTGTCCTCCTTTCCTTTCCTTTCCTTCTTGCATCCTTTCATCACTTCCTTAAGGGGGAAGCAAAAAAATTTGAAAGCGAAGCAAGGAAATGAAACAAGGTATAACTTAAGAAACAAAAATGATCCTGTATTTTTTGCCTCATGGGATGGAGCGCCATCAGGCAATTATGGGCGGTTCTTGTGTGACGTGTTTCCAGACGGAAAGTATTAGTTGAGTGCACAGCTAGCCTTATCCAGTCTTCAGTTCGATGTTATATGAAATAGAAATAATAAGCAAATGTTGAGTTTTCAGAAGAACATGACCCCTCACTGTTCTTTCGTTTTCTGTTGGTCGACGTTTCCAAGATCAGTGGTTAGCTTAACAAACCCTATTTAAAGCAAAATTGAAGGATTTGGATGCAAAATTAGCTGTATGTAACTTTTCAAGTATCACACTCATCCAATGAAGTGAACAGGCCTTTTTGCCTTGCAGGGTTTATTCATGTCTGGTGTGACTACTGCTTTAGCTGTTTGCAAATGGGAATAATGTTAAAGTGATTATGAGCAGGGGCCTTTGTTGGCTTAGCTCGCCCAGTCAGCATCTTTAGCTGCTCACTAAATCTAAGTAAGGTGTTAAGTCACACCTCACCATGCAGCCAGTGCAGCCAGCCGTACACACACACACACACACACACACACACACACACACATACACACACACACACAGACAGAAAAAAAAGTGGTGGTTTTGTTTTAGTGTGTTAAAATCCCATTTCATGCCAGTTCTACAAAATCAAAACATCCATCCATCATCCATACCGCATATCCATTAAAGGTCGTGGGGAAAATTGAGCCAGTCCCGGCTGACCCGGGACAAGTCGCCAATCTACTGCAGGGCTAACACAGAGAGACGAACAACTATTCACATTCACACCTATGGGCAATTCAGAGTAGCCAACTGACCTAATCTGCATGTCTTTGGGCTGAGGGAGGAAACCGAGCAACCAGAGGAAACCCATGCAGGCATAGGAAGAACACACAAACTCTAAAAAGAACGGCCCCGGTCAGCCAGCAGGTTCGGACCCAAAACCCAGAACCTTCGTGCTGTGATGTGACAGCGCTGTCCACTGCGCTGCCCAAATCAAAACATCAAAACATTAAAAGAAACAGAAAATGGATAATGATATTCTAATTAAAGATATCATGTAGTTGTCTAATGTTTAAAACGCGTCCTTCGATTATGTTATAGATAGTAAAAATCACATTGGACAAATCTAAAAAAGGAAACCTAAATTAGAGGAAAAACAAAACACACCCCAAATTCCAAGGCAGAATTCACAGATGTGGTTATATCGGCCCAAGAGCACTCCTCTCGCCTTGCTCATGGAAAACTTCAAGGCCCGATACCAACCTCAGCCCCAACTGCTGTACAGCCTGACGAGCTGCTGTTTGCTGTTTTCTCTCAGACGCTGTAACTCAACATGCATGATTAATACAGTGCAGAGAAACCACACCACTCTGCTGATCACAACCACAGCCTATTGATTCTGACATTACAGCAGTAGGGATATCGTGCTCATAAAGGCAAATTCAGCTCACAGTCAGCGCCAGCTTGAGACACTACAGCTCTGCAGTGATGTCTGAATTCAGCCTACTTTCACTACAACAGCATAGAGAGAGGTTCAATTGCTTGGAGTTAAACGCATGAATGTCAGCAATGTCCCCAAAGTATCTGGTCATCAATTCTGGGCCATCAATTCTCAGTGGCCACATGATTCATTACAAGAATCTTGAAATGATGACTTGTATTTGAAATCATCTCGTCTGGCTTTGAAGGGAGAGCTGGTGTTCCAGTTGAGGGTGTATTTGGAGCAAGGTATTGAAGCTGATGCTAATCTGTAGGTAAAAATGATCATCCTGATCAGGGCTGGCAGCCTTTATAACAATTCCGCAGCTCACGGCATTTGTGTGTGGCAGGTCAGTGCGTGGACAGCGAAGAATAGATATGAGGGGAGGGGTCAGCATCACTGGGCTTTAGTGGACCGATTTTCAAATTACATTAAATATAATTGACCTTTAGTTTTCCTTTCTTGTTTCCTGAAATATGGCTGTATTTGTGGGTTGCTTTGAAATTGTTACAATTTGTAGAAACATGGGCAGAAATAACTGTTAATATGTTAATATGGTTAATTATGATTTGTTGCATGGAGCTGGTGAAAGAGGTGGTGTCCCTGATACTGTTGCATCAGTGCTTTATGACTCACACATTATACAACGAGTGTGTGTGAAGCACAGAGGCACAGCATAGGTATCGAGATATCAAGATGCATTGAGATGTGTGTGTGTGTGTGTGTGGGTGTGTTGATTTTGCACTTCTCAATATACTTCTACCTCACTGATTCATTTGTTAAACGCCAATCTTTGTCCCCGTCCCCACCCCCACCTCCTGTGGGAAGCCTAATGCCCTCACTGCTGCATTGCTGCCGCTCAGTAGCATTCATGGCCGTGTGTGTGTTTGTGTGAAAGGGAAGGAGAAACAGAGGTGCGGTTAATGATAAAGAACTAAAACACTGACCTCACCCATATTTCTTCCATATGTAGATATTCAGTTGTCTGAAAGTTTCGTCTTGTTACATTAGATTTAGCCTGACCCGCAAACCATCACATTCCAGAGAAATCTCTTTGCTCTTGTGCTATGGCCCATATTCTTTCCAAAATGAGGCTTTAGGCTGCTTGTTAGCAATTGCTTCTGCTTGCTCCAATGACTTTGAGTTATAACTGCCTCTGATAAAGAGGCTTTAGATGTAGGTCACTACTTGAGTGAGACTGACAAATGTGTGTCAAAGTCTGCAGTGTGATTTTATAGAGCAGGAAACCTCTAGCAGTGAAGTGATTTCTTTAACTGCTTCATAACAGGCTTATACAGGTACCTTGAGCTTCAGTCTATATACACTCATTGAACACTTTGGTAGGAACACCTGTACACCAGGTCATTCATGCTATTATGTTATTAGCCAATCATGTGGCAGCAGTGTAATGCATAAAATCATGCAGATACGGGCCAACAGCTTCGGGTAATGTTCACCTCAACCATCAGAATGGGGGAAAAACGTGATCTCGGTGATTTTGTCCGTGGCAGGTTTGTTGCCGCTAGACAGGCTGGTTTGAGTGTTTCTGTAACTGCTGATGTCCTGGGATTTTCACATACAACAGTCTCTAGAGTTTGGTCAGAATGATGCCTTGTTGATAAGACAGGTCAATGGCGAATGACCAGATAACCACTCTGTACAATTGTGGTGAGCAGAAAAGTATATCAGAATGCAGATTGTAGGATCCTTGAGGTGGATAGGCTAAAACAGCAGAAGACTATATTGGGTTCCACAAAAAAAAAGAATTCCACAAGAATTCATGGATCCATGGAAACAAACTTGCGTCAACAGTCCAGGCTGGCGGAGGTAACGTAATGGTGCGGGGAATGTTTTATTGGCATGCTTTGGGCCTGTTAATATCAATCAATAAGATTGAATTGTGTAAAAAAGCAGGCTTAAGATCATTAGAAAGAAATTTGGTGCCTTCTGCCAATGGATTAAGACTTCTTGTCCAGGTAAATGCACAATTAGGCTTCACCACAAAGAATGACATCTTATACACCTGTATCGTTTTGTTGTTAGTAACCATCATAACCGCATAATTTCACATTGTCATACCAATATAGGGTATATTTTACCCTGGCAGAATATGATCATAGAAAACTAGCTTGAGGAAACACTGACAGCCTACTGGGACACATTGGTACAAGGTCTGGGAGCAGTCAGGACTCTCCAGTAGTCTGTGGGTGTAAATCCATTATCAAACTCCTGAAGTTAAGTGTCAAGACCTGTGCAGCTGTTACCATGGCTACTTTGTGAGAGGGTTGTGGGTTCCTTGCAGTCTATTGTGTGGTGGCAGGAGAAATAGAGATTTAAAAATGTCCCAAAGGAACTCTTTCTTAAAGATGTTCATTCAGTGGTAGATTAAGATGTTCAGGATGCCCTAGGCTACACTTTAAGTATTCACAATACAAACATTCAAACTCTTTTCACCCTGCTCTTGTTATCGCTGTCCTTTTAGGAAACATGCTACCATTGTTGGCAGCTAATGCAAATCTAAGACTAATTTACATCAGACACTCTGTCTGGGAGGTTTTTTTGGTCTCATACAAGGGACGATTTTCAACCTAGAACAGCTGCTGTATTGGAGTTATAATCATGATGTCATGACTGTGCGGCCTGTAGTTGAAATTGTTTGCATGATAATGATGCTCATGTATAACAGGAAAAGTGACACATGGGCTGTTCACTGTCCCACGGTCTCATGTTACATTTTTATCGAGCAGCATTGTAATTACAGCCAACTTCAGCTGTCGCCATATGCCATGTAACATATAGCTGTACATCTGTGCATTAGTTACCTTAATAAAAATGTAGCTGTTTTGTTGTGGCCTATCTGGTGACCAGCAGTCACTACACTAATGTAGTGAAACTTAAACTAAGCACTCTATCCCGCCATGAACTCATTAAATGTTTATCCAATACCTAATTGAGCTTGGATCCAATAAACATTTCTGACCAATCAGGTTCTCTGATCATAGTGGGAGCGTTATTCTGCAACCTCAGCTAGGCATCGCATTATTTAGCCCCTCTAATCTGATTTAGCATCATCAAGGTGATAGTCTTTAGTATTGTGTATAGTGTATAGCAGCTAAATACTTACTAGGTCATATCTTAGTTTGTAGTTATTTCTGTACAATTGTACAAAGCAGTATGACTGCTTTGATGGTGGTTTCCATAAATTAGCACAATCAAAATTCAGTCAATGCATGAATATTACGTTTACATCACGTGTAGTATGCAAAATGCATATTCTATGTAACACAGCATATTGTGTGAAATAGTTTGAACATTTTAGCGAGGAAGACAATCCCTCGACTGACATGTACAGGATTACAATCTCTTTCATTAATAAGGTGGACATACAGAAGGGACAGATGCAAACATCTTTTGTTTTCCTACATCTAATTACCTAGTTATTCCCAGCAGCTGTACCTCTTGGATCAAGTTTTAATGCACCACATATTGATCAATGGCCAAAATTCCAACCGTTTAGTGTAGTGTAAAAAGGAAAAAATGTGGTCATGTAAAATAGGCTTCATTCGATTGACGACAGTATCAGGAATCGCTGATTCTAAATGCCTGTTGGAAAATGTGATGTCTGCAGCTTCATGATAGGCAAAATTACATTGTTTTGTATCTCATATGAGCTTCCTTCAAGACATGTGTCACACATGAACCTTATTAGCTGTTTAAATGCTGCCTGCCTTCAGAGCAGAAGAAAAAAAATCTTTCTCTGAAGCATCTTAGCTCCCTTTGTCCATGCTTGAAAAAACACATAAAGCGGTGAATGTGAATGTGTTCGCCTACAAAACAGGGTTTTAATTTAAGAAAATGAAACAACGTCTTGTTTATCAGGCCTAGTTCACTATACAAGAATTCAATAAGTACCTCTGGGGCTGTTCAACACAGAGCACATGCACACATAGTGTACATATTAGTATTTTAATTTTGTGAACAAAGTGCATCTACAGCCAACTTGTAACCAGCGTCTGGTATTTTTTCCCACTGTAAAGATGTATCATGCGCACGGCACGTTATTTATGTCTGGCCGTTCTCAGCGCCATTGCGGCCTACACCCCTTCAAAGCCACAGGTAACACAAATCATCCATCGCTGATAGCTAGGGGGCACAAAATCGTGATGGTATATTGCACACAATCCCACAAGCCAAATGTAAAACTGTTGCTTGTGTTACAGGTTTCAGCACCAAAACCAGCTCGTGAACATACATTGCATTGCTCAGTGTTTATTAACACCTACAGTGTTTATATATAATCGATTGGACACAAATGAACTCCGAAAGTGTTCAGTAATTCATCACTGGGGATTTTGTTGTGTACCTTGCTGCTCAAACCTGGGCAGTCGGTGAAAAGATATACATTTGATGTAGAAGTTGATGTAGAATTCATGATTTTGCTGTTCTGACATACTTCTACGTGTTTTCTCGAACATGTTTCATATTGCCAGTGCTGGAAAAGGGGCACGATTGTGGGATTTGCATAATAGCAGGACATAGCTGTAGTAATGAAGCTTTAGAATACCTGTTGTGGTCACACATTAAGGGCAGCCCTACATATTGTCCTTGAGTCCCCATTAGATGACATAGTTATGAGTTTCTTATGCAGATCTGTGCTAAAGCAGCTAAAAAACAACAGGCAACTGTAACAAATTATTGTCTTAATTATCATTTAGGCTAATATGGCACACAGTAAAAGATGTTTATTGCATCTGATGCCTGACACTGGTTTTATAATCATTATTTTCATTATTTTGCTGGGGGGCTTTTCAAGCTTGATTGTAATGAAGTACAGTATGTATATGGCTATAAACAGGTTGATCATATCCAAGCAATTAATAAATAAAAACAGATAAATAAATATCTCAGGTGACATAAGCAAGAAACACAATGAGGTTTGTAATTAGACATGACTTAATGACTGATATGACTTAATTCGCAATTCACAATGTGTGGTAGTTTCATCATTCGAGCTGTCTGGCAGTAAAACAGAAATCTGAAATCTGAAGAAGACAAAACTGCTGATAGGATTACACCTGTCTCCAAAAATTAAGTACGTGTTGCTATTTCCAATATTAATTCAGGTTTTAGACCTCTAATTTAATGCAACAATTAGTTCCTTAATAATAGGAGCAAACCAACAATTTATTGACAAGTAAACAAGTGTGTGTTAGCTAGCTCTCTCTAGATCAGTTAGAACAGCTTAGTGCATGTAATGAGTAAAATATGAATCTCGTTTATCATTTGTCCACCATGTGCTGTCATTCAGTATTTATAGATCATACCACAAAACATAAATAAAACCTTCATTATTACAAATGCACGTTAATAAACAGTTATCATTTTACTGTCATGCTTGTTAGCTGTTATGTTATCATTTAAGCAAGCTTTTTGGATTGCTTCATTAATCTTTTGGTGTGGATCATTTTTACAGCTTTCACCCTGCTCCAAATTGATCTGCTATTTCAAATCATATGAGGTTCCAGGGCATGAATGGCAGATCTTAATTTAAAAAAAAACTATTACAGCAGACAATAGTTTAATTTCTGGACAGGTTTGGACTTGTTTCAAGTTGTTACTTCTCTATGAGGATTGAATATGTTGATCCCACTTTCATTTACTGATTGTATTCCTTACATATATACACTACCAGTTAAAAGTTTGGACACACCTTCTAATTCAGTGTTTTTCTTTATTTTTATGACTTTAAAAGAGACTGGATAATGATAGACTGTTGTTTCTCTTTACTTAGTTGAGCGGTT
>JAQQZR010000012.1:15777638-15793264 GCA_030068235.1 Notoglanidium macrostoma
GTTCCAGGTGACGACTTCATGAAGCTGGGTAAGATAATGCCGATTGTATCATCACGGTAAATGTTGGCTACTTTGAAGAATCTAAAATATGAAACATATTTTGTTGTTTTTTTACACTTTTTTGTTTACCACATAATTCAGTATATGCCGTACGTGTCGCTTCATAGTTTTGATGTATTCAATAATGTTTTACAACGTAGAAAGCAAAACAAATAAAGAAAAACCTATGAAAAAGTGTAGGCGTGTCCAAACTTTTGACAGGTAGTGTGTATATATATATATATATATATATATATTACACAACAGCGCCAGTGAATTCTCAAATATGATTGGTCAGAAGGTGTTGATTAATCTGTTCATTTTGTTAAGGTCAGTAAATTTTCTGCCACAGGAAAGTCTTCAGGACAAAGTGCAGAAGATGCTTTCCAGTTATTTGGAACATTTCAAGCTGCCGTTTTTTACGCATTTACATTAAAAGTGCTAGTAGGATGTTCCACAACATTAAATGTGACTATAGATAGTTAAATATATGATGTCTTGTCCATTGATTAATTAATATTGGACGATTGCTATACAAAAATTCAAAAAATAAAACTGCAAGATGGAAACAGCATCATATCACCACTTTGCTGATTATTTTTCTATAAATGCATGTCCTGTTGTATCTGTTCCAATGTAATAATAAATGTCTCATGCTTTTCTAGTTCTTATAGAATATTTCAAATATTTGGCACATGCCTAAAACGTGAATAGTTTCAAAATAATTGATAGTTGCAAAGCTAACTAACTGCATTATGAAAAGAGAAAATATGAGTTGTGATATGTGTTAGGGAGCCTGCATTATTGCAGAGAACAAAATCCTCACAGTTTGGGTGCAGTCTGCATTCCAGTTCATCCCAAAGGTGTTCAATGGGGTTGAGCTCAGGGCTCTGTGCAGGACATTTGCTGTTCTTCCACTCCAATCATGGCAAACCATGTCTTCATGGTACGCACTTTGTGCACAGGGGCATTGTCATGCTGGAACAGGATTAGGCCTCTTAGTTCCAGTGAAGAGAAACTGTAAAACTACAGCATGCAAAGACAATTTTATGCTTCCAACTTTGTGGCAGCAGTTTGGGGAGGAACTACATATGGGTGTGATGCTCAAGCCTCCACAAACCTTTGGCTATATAGTGTACTTTTTTAGGTGTATAGGGATGAACTATTTACTTTGAATGTCTGATGATGGATTTAGTCCTGACTACAGCCAGATTAGTAATGCTTTATCTGTTTTTGATCCTATATCAGGTGGTTGTATTAATCAAACACACCTATTTGCATACCAGACAATAAAAAATTCTGCATGTATAATCACTCTCTGGTGATGTCAGCCTCAACCTGGATGAAGAAACTTGACAAAAAGCAAACATGGTCAGTGCACATCAGTCTGCAGGATGCTCTGAAGCATCACTGTTTTCATGGATTATAAATAAACCAAATATTAACCTCCCTTCAGCCTAGAATAGTCAAATATGTACACACAGACCTAAATAATCTAGGTGTTCCTATGACACTCCTAAACACTACACTGGACTCGGTATAAAGCATATAAACTTCTCTTAACACTGGGCACCTTGAGAGTAGTTACATAACCATACACGTAAAAATGCATGTGGATAAAAATTTTCATACGAGACATTTTCCGATGCATTATTTAATACAGAATTTCAGATGTCCTGCAGTGTATGCCACTATTGTTTCTTGAAACCCCGCGAGGTGCCACTTATCACCCACAATTTCCCCATCGTCCATTCAGTGTCTCTTGTGTTTCATTGCTGATTGTTTGTTAACTGCAGACATCTCCTCAGTTCTAAATAGAGTAGAGGCTTTTGAAAAGGCACTCAGAGGCATACAGGGGAAATATACTGCCTAAAACCAGAATAATAGGGTGCTTCTCGTTTGTCAGGCATGGTCGTGACTGGTACTGGCCTCTGAGAAGTAGCACAGAGCTGGCTTTGTGGTAAGCTACTGTATCTCTGGATGATATCCAGTAAAAAAATAGTCAATCATTCTTCCCAGAGTCTGACCTTCTGTGGCCTAGATACACCTCTGCTAATGATCCCTCTGCACGACAGCATAATAATCTATCTGTAGTTGAGTCGGAAACAGAACGTGTACTATTAAAAATGCCTATGTGAATCACGGGACGGAGTTAGGACTACAGTTCTGCCACTCAATGGGCCTCCAATTACACAACTATCATCTCCCAGTGGATTCCTGTTGTGCAGTTTTAGTTGCCATGGGAATTGTGACATGACACATGGTGTACTGTCCACTTTCAGAACGGCGATCTGAGGGCAGGCTGTGAAACAGCAGCTCCCAAGTCTTACCTGTGTACTGACAAGTCCAGAAAGCCTTCAAGAGAGAGTTGTGAGAATTACCGTAATACAGACCTGGTGCATTGAGAATGTTTCAGTGTTGCATATATAATAGGTTGCATTCATTAACACACATCGTAGTTCCAGCTCGCTTGCAGGTCAGTATGACACTGCACTCCATCTGGCAACCGATGCTAAGGGTGGCTGTAAGATGAGCAAGCAGAAACTGTTTAACACCCAGTAAAAAATTATGCTATCACACCAGGGGTTATTCACATAAAAACAGATTGGGAAAAAAAATCTCTTTTAGGCATGGGAGACTCAGACTTAGCCTGTGATTGTGCACATCTGAGTCATATACCACCCTTGCGGTTCATCTCCCATCCATTTGTGAGGGTTTTTTACGTACGTCGAATTAACCACGCTCTCCACCCCCAGTCCCCATCATTAATTTTCCATCATTACTGAAACAATATTCAGTCTTACATAACATCCAAAAAAAACCAAAAAAACAAACCCAAAAACACAAAACTTAGAAAAAATATATTTCTGTGGGTTGTTTCAATGTTCAGGGAAGGTTTCTATGGAAGTGGAAAAGTTCTGTGAACAGAAGGTTTCTGGTTGTATGATTGACAGCCTTCTGTAAACTGGATAAGCTCTATAAGATGGTGTTTCTCCATAAGCACACCAACATGTTTCCTCATTCTGACACTAATATACCAAAATTAACATTCAAACAACTATTACGCCAAATCAAGGTCTATTTTATATCTAGCTATGTCCATTAAAATACAGGCTTTGTACTACCTGATAAACATTCAGTTTTGCAGACCAGTGGAGTTACTGTTTCATACTCCATTAAAATGATTATCTGTGTCAATAGCTGATGTTTGATGAGCCCTTGTGAAAGTGCTGATAATAACGGAACACTGGACACTGTATCGATCTGCTACTTCCTTTTAAAATCCTCACTTTAATTCTTGCTATAAAACACTGCACCATAACAGGAGCATCTCAAGAACACACCCATATACACAGACCTGGCGGACATAGTTATGAGTATGACTGAGCATCTTGTGCAAACTTTGGATATTAAAACACAGGCTTAAAGCTGTAATGTACCGTGCAAATCACCATAAAAGAGTGAAGAGGAAGCGTCTTGCATATTTTCTGGAAAAGAAACCCACACAACAACCCACTCAATGTAGCACAGGTAAAGGGCTTCATGCTACACTGGCTTTAATTACAGGAGGTTGTGCACAGTTTGTGGCAAACAAGATGCTATCAAAAATGTAATCTATCTTCAGTTAAGATCAGCCAGGTCTGTGAATACTCTTAAATAAAACCAACTTGAATATACCCCAACTTATTAAACTACACAGGCCAAATAATACAGAAACTCATCCTGAAGTTGATTACTTTCCTATAATGGCACAGTCCACAGCAATTTGCCAATGATTAAAATGATTAACTTGTTAATCAAAGCTGTCACTCTTTTTATCACTTTATAATTATATTTAACAATTAATGTGACGTAGCCAAAAACAAATTAGTTCCTGTTATCACCATAAGCAGCTGTGTCCACACAAACCTTTCAATTTTTCTCACTGGTGAAATTAATGAGGCAAAAATATGCAGCTTGTCATGTTAAGACTCATTCACACTCACACTGAAAACCAATTATTTATGCTGTAATGGTGAGGTGTGGGAATCTGAGCAAACATTAATCTATCCCCCGGTGACCTAGTAACATTAACGATAATCGTCTGCCGCAGCTCCAGTGGGAATCGGAAACATTAGATTTACACGTAAATGATGACTTTCCTGAGAAACCCCTCTGCCCTGAAGACTTGCCTACGAGGAAATCATTTCAGCTTTGCCACTAACTGTTAAAAAGTGCTAACACTGGAGACTCCTTCCATTAACGCTGAATAAACGTCTCCTCACAGAAACCTTCGCCACACGTTTTTATATATGTTTATGCAGAGCTCCTTTGTAAGTTGTACCCATATTAAAATGAGTACATGAATTTAAACCTGTGCAGCCAAACTACTGTCAGAGACATACAGTAAGGGCTCAATTCTCTGGTCCACACGAGTAAAACAAATAGCACGCAGCTCCACGGTTTGCAGTCTATGCGGATTGTCCTCTTGACTTAAATCTCTGACTTACGTGCCTTGAAGGCGGTTATGCGCTTTGGGCAGAGCAAGTCCGAAATCTGCGTGCTTCTTATGCAAATACAATTTATGCGCATTCTGCCCTTGACTTAAGCACTTTTCAGCTGCATGCTACCGAGAGCTGTAGTGAATCAAGTGCTACTGCGTGGCGAAACACCATATTGCCTTTGAAGTCAGCGGCTGGCCGTATTTAACATTATTTTACATGTGCAAAATTTGTACGTGTTCTAAATTTGCGCTATTTGTTTTAAACTGCAACAACATTTCTGTATTACATTACTGAACATTAAAAAAAAAGAAAAACATTTTACATCACTTCATTGTGCACAAGCCTGGTAAATAATTACTTCCACTAGAATAAAACAGAAATATCAATAGGGTATAAATAAGACCGACCTTCTGGTATGCCTTGACAATCCAATTCACCTGCTCTGCATTTGCTTGTGCTCCTGAAGCGGGAGACGAGCACAAAAAGCGCAAAGAAGATGGCCACGAGTATTCTGGCCTCCTCTGGATATGCTGGGGGTCGCTGACATGCAGTGCCGCCAGAATACTGGACAAACAGCCATCCAGCCTCACCTGCAGTTCTTATTTACAGAGCCCGACTCAAGAAAAAAGGGGAAAAGTCTTACTATATCTAAGCTCCCCCTTTTCAGTGTTTATTTTTTAAAACTGAATCTGGGTTATGCTTTGAATGGATTTCAATGACATTTGTCGTTCACGCTCCATGTTTTACCAATAGCCAAAATACCTGAGGGTGTGACTCGGTTCCTCCTCCTCCTTCATTCATGAGGCCACCTTAATTTTGAACTTGGGCGTGGTCGGAGAGCGTAGGGGAGAATACGAGTAACAGAAAGGTGCGTAACTGAAAGCTAGCAAAAGAGGAATTACGCGCGAATGGGAGAATCACACGCTATATACCTGTTATAGGAAATTAATCGACACCTTCTGACCAATCAGATTTGAGAATTCATGCCTTTGTTCATGTTATACTATTGATTTGTATTGACGTTCCAAAAAAGGCAGAGGAAGGAGACCAATAGCCTGAAACACTCCTGCCAGGCACAAATTGAGTGTCGTTCTTAAGCATCTTAAAAGGAACATCAGCTCTCTCCTTCTTCTTAATAGCCTAAGCTTTTATAACCACAGTCTTTCTCTTCATAAGGCAAAAAGTGGATCATACAAGCGGAACAATTTTCTTAGCATGGGTTTTTCCCCAAAATAAAAAAAAACCTGTCTAACAGGTCTAATAGCAGTTCTTACATTCCAGATTCATTTCAGCACAAACAGCTCTCCCAGTCCAATTGTGTAGGATGCTTTTAAATATAACATTTCAGTCACGGTGTAGTGTACCATGTACTCTCACAGCCTGATCCGTCCTGCGCTCTTTTTGAAGCTGTGTGTGAGAGATAAGGCTTTCTGTGCTTACTGTCTGCCTCACACCCACTACCCTCTTCCTCTTACAGCCATTACAGACCCTACATAAATATTCCAGCGTGTGAAATTGTCCTCTTCTCCTAGTCTCCTCCTACTGCAAGCAGAAGGCAGTTCTCTGACCTTCTCCAATACAACAATCAGTAGCCAATCCATTATGGATGAACTGCTCGACAGTGCAGGATTTTGGTACAGCCGGGTTCTGGATACTGATGTCATAATACTGCTGGGTCTCCTAAAAATAGCTTATTTGTCCTTATGCAATTGGGTTTTTTTTTTTTTATTTGGTGCTAAACACATTTCAAAAAGTGGCATACTAGCAAGTGAAAATATCTTTAATAGGTTAAAATGTATTTATCAGTTCCCGTTATAAGATTTCCAAAAACTAAATAACATTACGGAACACTTTTCTTGACAATTTCACTCATTTCAAACTTAACGTTTTGTCTATTAGCAGATAATTTTGCTTCCTTCTAGAAATAAATGCATAAAATGAAAGCAATTGTTTAGACTAGTTCAAGCTCGAAATAGAGAAAAGTCTAGAAATATCATTAGAAATCTTACACTTGGTTCTAAAGTCGAACGTTTTTTAGTTCTTCTTTTTCTTTTCCACGTGAAATGATTGGTTTTTGTTGCAAATAATCATTTCTTGATGAGGGATTTTTTTTTTTCTTTCTCTGAACAAAATTATTTCAATTAAAGGTTGAAGCTATTTCACCAAAAGGTGGATTTTTTTTTTCTTCCCGACCCTTTTTTGCTAATCTTTACAAGGGGTGCCAATAATTGTGGAGGGCACTGTACCTCCCCAAGACCCTTTTGGGAAAGATGACATTTTAGCAAAATGAAAATATCTTAAAAGTAGTGAATGGCGGAAAATATACAGAAAAGGCAGCTGAGTCACCACAATTCTTTGTTTGACTAATACTAAACAGCCAAAATGTACTAATTCTGACTATGTTTGCAGAATAAATCACAGTTCAACAGTTAACACTAATAAAGTTACAGATATGCTTTAGTATTTGGTAAAGTCAGAAGTGGATGCACTTTACTGAAGTCACACTATCACAGTAAAGCATCCACAGTACTAACAGGCATTGCTTAATGTAGCACGTGAAGCACACACACCTCCCAGTCACATTCTGCCCCGAACGTATCTACAAAGCAACAATGAATTGAAATGTGATTCTCTGTTCACTTCACCGTTATCATTTAGCCCCCAGAGTGCTATCCTTTTTTTAAGAAATATGGGACAGCTTTCAGAAAGATTCCCTGCTCCAGGAAATATTATTGTTCAATTCAGTTCACGGAACCAGTTGAAGTCGGACGCTGTAAAACCAGATCAATGCTTTTGTGTGGTATGATTTTAAAAATCCTTCTTTGCACATTTACCACAGCGGAGTAAATTAGCATGATGAATGAAGCTACGATGAATGAGCAGAATTAAACAAGCATTTCCAAGCAGACGAAGCTCTTTCAGCTGATTACCTTCATCAAAGTCTCTGCAAATGATGGAGAGGCAGAACCAAATACGACACAGACTATAGGCCTACAACTAGAAATACATCGCTGTGGTCAACAAATATACTGTAACATCTGTTTTGTCTTGTTCTAAGGTTCAACGCCACAGAACTTATTTTTTTGTCCTGATGAGTGAGTTAAATCAGGTTAATTGAGCATGTGTGTGTGTGTGTGTTTGTGTAGGAGGTAACATATAGGTTTCTTAGCATCTTTTATTCTCTCTGATTCAGTATTCAGCAGTGTGCAAAGAAAGTGTGGAGCGGCATGCCCTGGAACAGCAAAGCGACCTGTTTCTTGTGCATGCTTACCACGAATGCTAATGTTCCCACATCAATACAGCGCTCAAAGACAAATTCTGTCAGGAATGCAGCCAGCAACAGAGAAACAGCCAGCTGAGGACCAACTCCACAAACACACGCATACAAGCACATTTACAGGGGTGGACCAATCAGTAGCCCGGGTATGCAAGACAAGCACATTTAGTGACCGTACAATTTGTTTTTAATTCGTATTTGCCTGACGGACAAGTAGTTACGACAATCAGGAAAAGAAATCAACACTTTGCAAAACAAAATATTTCATTTGGTATGTATGACTAAACTTTATGTGCTTCACTGTCCTTCATGTTATAGCTATAGCATACAGCTCCTAATCCTGCCACCTGCTGCACAACACACCGGCCAAGCTACAGTCTGACAGTAGAGCGATTTTTACTAGGCAGATTAATTGGAGTGCCCAGACAACAGATGATTTCTTTTTCTGAGATCACTGTCTTTTATATGAGAGCGCAGTTTGCGATGTTAAACTGAGCAAAACAGACATCGCAAACATGCAGGAATCAAGGAAACGAAGAAAAAAAAACAGCTACAAGAGCTCAGGAAATACACTGTCTTTGAAACGCAGCACAGCGGAGGTAAGTGCGCTCACTTCTCGCAGCCTTGCAATCCATTCGCTGTTTCGTGCATGCTTCTCAAAATATCCTCGCTGTTTTTGCTCAGTGTAACCTCGTATCTGTGTACTCATATAAAAGACAGTGATCTCACTCTCACTCATCTATGTCATACTAGCAGTATAATTCAGCTGCACAGCATCTGCAGCCAATGAAGACGTTGTTATAATGTAATGATTATATACCGGTATCCAAAATTCACATACAGGTCCAAAAATCTGACCTGGTATACCAGGAGAACCGTAAACGGCCCATCACTAGTTCGAAGAGGATAATAATCATATACTTGTTCATTTCCCCTAGTCTGCATAGTACTTAACTACTTAGTAAGTAGTACCACTACTTAGTACTTAACTAACTCACCATGTTATTTAATTTATCATGTCATTTTATTACATTAGCTACCACTGTTTAGTCATTTAGGTTTCCAGGTAAATACAACATGGGACTGGGCAACACAATGAAACTTTTACTTGCCCAATGGGCTAGATAATACGTCTTATTTGTCTACTCCTGCATTTGGATCACTTTGTCCATTTACACTAAGACACTTCCTAACTATGAAAGCTTGTGCTTGTTTCTATTAATGTCATGCTTCATAATAAACAATCAGACTAAGTTTCCTGGAGCTGCAGAAACTCTGGGGGGGAAAAAAACATTAATATCAGGCATCAACACCGTTATCAAAAATGACATGAATAAACAGGAGTCAAACTCGGGAGAGAAAAAGTGATGAAGCTTTCCTGTCAGGGGAAGAGGAACATGCCCATAGAAAATCAAATAATACAGCATCTGAGAAAATGCAGGGTAGAAATTACCTGCTTACAGCACATCCGTGTATATTTAAGGCTCTGAGGGAATTATGGAGGTGAATACACACACCAATTGTGAAAACAACACCAGAAAATAAGAATGAATTGAATAAGGCTGAGTTTATGTGGATGGGATGGATCCTTGAGTGGTGTGCTAGTAATGCGTTTCTCCATCTTTCACCAGTAATGGGATTTCTAGGCTTAAATGTGCTTCCATTCAGCGCCAGAGCCACTGGTTGGAGAAAACTATTGATCCACAATTTTAGAAATGCACGGCCAGTAAGTGGAGAGCAGTATGCCTAAATGTATAATGAGGTCTCTCTAAGAGAAACAAGACACCTAGGGTCTCTTGGTAGACTTGGAAATGCTTTAGGTTTTTACGTGTATTATTATAATTATTATATTATTACTAGTCTAAATGTAGCACTTATAAAGGGGGGGAAGTCAGGAAAAATTAACTTAATCAAGGATAACATCAAACTCGAACCCATGTCCAATATAATTATTATGACACATTTATCATGGAAACATAATATATTAAGCAGCGTTATGTTTATGTAACTAAAGGCTTTATAAACTGCAGAAAGTGTAGCTGCCATTTTGGTGTCCGGTACAATAAGCAGTAAAATAAATAAACCAAAGTAAAAAACAGGAAGAATTTACAATTTACATCTATGAATATCAGTGGTAAATGTATTGGCTTAATTTGCACTAGCTTGACAAACACAATGATCCATGAGAACTAGGCCTCGCCAAGCCTAGTGTATATTCTTATGCACACATTATTATTATTATTATTATTATTATTATTATTCATAGTTGCCCAGGTGACACACCAGCTCAGCAACCAGAACAAGAAATACTATAGAATTATGCACACACAAAAAATATTCAGTGTTTTTCTGTTTAACCTTTGTTTAATGAGATAGACAGTGGTGTGACGCACCTCAATGCTGTAATTATAGTGCACTCTACTTGTTCCAAATCCAACTAACTCCTGCTTGATTTGTTGATTAAATTAATTAGCATACACAAGGACTACGGTCTTTTTTTGAATCAGGAGCATGCAGGTATGTCGAAAGACTGATGCAAAGCCTGACGCAAAGCTGTCTTATAAATACACAGTGTCACACGGCAGGTAAAGGTCCACTATGTAGGATTCAACTCCCTGAATGACCCTTACTTAGCCCTTCCATTCCAAGTGTGTATTAATTCAATTCAATTTTATTTGTTTAAAAAACATTAATAATTGTTCACAGACATAGACACCAGGCAGCTACTTCATTCTAGGAAGCGACAAGCCTCTTGTTTCACTTGTAGTTGTGGGCCTTGTGGGTGTGTAGTGACCATACGCTACATACAACAAATACTAGCTAGATACACTCACCACAGGCACCACTGATTTCTACTTCCTTCCAAGCTTTATTTTTTTCTTGGAATGTCTCTGTATCTGTATGACAGGATAAGTTGTCATACCAAATTTAAATAGAATTGAGAAAATCTTAATTTATGCATCACTTTAATAGCCCCTGTTGCTGAAATCACCACTCCATGTTGTGCACATACATTGAAAATTAAGGGTTGCCTGTTTTTGTATGAAATTAGAATTGTTGGTGCTACCATCTTTCCCATTTGTTATTACTGCAGTAAAAATGATCTCTGCTGACCACAGTGTCACCTGACAGATTGACTAGTCACTCGCCTAAGCAACTTCAGGCTAAATCTTTCAACCAGTGCTTGGTACCTGGTAGTCATATTGATGTGTACAATAAATTTGAATAGTTTATAGTACTTATGTAACATTCAGGAGACTATTCACACAACTGACAATAAGTACTTGCAAGTAACTTGCAGTAACATAAATCTACCAGAGAGGGCTCTAAAAGTGATATGGTAGGTAAATGTTATTTATAGTATGATAATGCATGTTTTATGCCCGAGATGTACCAAAACCATACTAAGTATTGTTATTGGGGTTGACACTAACCTGAAATGGTGAATTGGGTGAAGTGTTACTGATTGGAAGGTTGTGAGTTGAGATTGTAGCATTGTAACTCTCAACTGCACTGTGTGTTCTGTCTCAGTTGTAAGTCACTTTGGATAAAAGCATCCATAAAATGGGTAAAATGCAAAATGTACTTTTAAGATTGGTGTTGGATTGGATTTGATTTATTTTTCCATCCAGTACACTGACATCTGATGCACACTTGTTTTCTGCCATCATTGTTTAAATGGCTGGTAGCCATGCTAATTTAAGCCTCAGGCTAATGATGCACCGCATGCGTAGACATGGGACGCAAATTCAAATTAATTGCGAGTGGTAAATTCATTGTGTCATTTTTGAGGTTTTCCTTGGCAAATATCAGAACCTGGAGAGTTCTGCGATTGCAGTGCAACCACTCATTTATCTGTCTGCTGGACAGTGACAGTTTGAGTGGCTGTCTGTTCCTTGTAAGCGCCTAAACACTAAATGTGTGAACCTGATGTCTTGATGGCCTTCATTGATTAGTCAGATTCGATGTCTGTGATCAATACTCTAATGAAATGGTTCTGAAAGAAATGCTTACTCTTCATTGACATTTATGTTAGCTTTGAAGCTAGGGTAAGAGAGGGTAAATGGGGATTTGTGACATGTGGCCTGAGCTGAAGTGTTTATGAGAAAGTGTGTGTGTGCATTCTGGATATTCATACAATATGCTTCCTCGGATATAAGTATTGGAGTCTTAGGCATGTAACGATACATTGTGCACCGATAAATCACAATACAAATTTCTGATGATTTGAATAAATGGAAATTAAAATGTACCAAGATTAATTTCCGAGTTTTTCCTTGATGTAATTATGTTACTTAGACAACAGAGAGCGCAATAATGGACAATTGCAGGAATAGACATGATGCTTGAGTAGATGGATGCTCTCATGCCCCGAAAACACACACAAAACAGATGTAAAATGGGAAAGAGCTTTTGTGCTCATTTACAAATAGATTCATTAAGAAATCACAGCTACCTTTTTTTACAGACTAAAGCTAAAAAAAAGAGAAGTAAATGGAGGTAGTTGTTTTATGTGTAAGCTTTTTTTAATTTTTAAGAAAAAGTTTGTTAATTTTTTCATTTTTAATGAAAAGAATTTTTAGTTAATAAGATATAATATTTTACTCCAATGTTGGAAAAAACTACTGTTGGTTATTAAGAAAATGAAACAAATGGTTTTTTTTTTTAAACAAAAAACACTGTCATGCATTTCAGTCTGATTCTGCTCCTTCCCTCAGAGTATCTGAGACTAATGTTATAAAGCTACACGGCTGCTATTCTCTTCTCTCTTCCCAAACCTGAGCGAAGTACAGCTGTCCTTTTACTGCGACCATGTCATGTTACAGTTCAAAACACTTCACCTGACTCGGAAGGAAAGAAGACAAAAGCTTTTCTTTCTTTTTTTTGCCTGTCTTATGTTGTTCTTTTTCAAATCACATATTCACTATCCCTCTCCTTTTCTCTCTCAGGAATATGCCACTCAACCTCTCTAGGTTATAATTTAACACCATTTGTTTCTTCCTGCTGAGGAGCAAAGCTTCACGGATGATTAACTCATAAATATCTCATTTAGCACATCTGCTGAAATGCTCATATTCCTTTAAGAGAAAACACAAAACCTGCTCTTATTCAAATTGAAGGAATTGCAATGCGTATTTGGAATGAATAGGATCACTACTGTGAAGACAATTATACTAGGAAGAGGTTTTAAATGCCAAAGATATTCATGCTGGAGCGTCTGGACACCAGCTAGGTGATTGTTATCCGTGTGATCTTCCTCTTTGATAAAAGGTCTGGGTCATCCTTTGTGGTTATCTGGGGACAGCGACAATCAGATTACTGTACTACTGTTAAGGATAATGCACTTAAGAATAGGACTCTGGGCTAATTCGTTTACTGAAATAAACTTTACTTATGCCTTATATTAGGTTAGCCTTTACAATTCAGCCCATAAGACTAATGTGAAGTGACTGGTCAGGTGTTCAGACTATATTTGGACTGTGGTCAGGATTCCTAAGAAAGTGCTGTTTTTGCAGCTACCTGACAGAGTAATCTGAGCTTTGGTATTGAGGATGCTGGAAAGCTCATCCTTGCTGCTGGAAGTGATTCAGGTATTTTTAGCTTAAATGATCCACTGGAACTCTTAAGGGAAACAGGTGACTGATTTAGAAGTCATTACAAAGGATTTGGCCTCCACAGAGCTCATTTCAGTCAGAAGATCTTTCACTTTTCAAGCCATCAGGTTTGTTTATCGTATAACTGCAGTTAGACATTTAATGTAAATGGCTTATTATTGATCACCCGAGCAAGGATGTATTCAGGTTCCCCATCTCAGTTAAATAGCTTTCTTTAGATGAAGCTAATCTTCTTCTCTTGGGTCTCTGAACAGCATTTAGGCCATATAGAACATTTATAATGCATTGTCGGGGTAGACAAATGATAAGTTCATTATATACCCCAGCAATTGGAAGCTCCAGTGTGCTGCCCATTCCTGTGTAATAACTGCCAAGAAACCTAATTGACTAGCCTAAAAAGTGGTAGCTAATGCAGTGTAATAATATATGGGGAGCTAGTTAGCAAGCTAAGTGCATCATTAGAGACTTAGGAAAACGAATAAGTTTAGAGGATTGCTATCATCAATCATCTTCCAGCAAAGTTTTTAATGTAGCGTATCATGTTTGTGCCCTTAACAAAAAGTTAGTAGGTCTTTAATGCCTTTCTTTCCTCTTAATGTTAAAAGGTTTACTATGTAGGATTTTGAGGTTATCTATTAGCAGAAATGGAGTGTACACTGCTCAGCCATAACATTAAAACCACCTGCCTAATATTGTGTAGGTCCTCCTTGTGCTACCACAACAGCTCTGACCTGTCAAGGCATGGACTCCACAAGACATCTGAAGGTGTTCTGTGGTATCTGGCACCAAGACATTAGCAGCAGATCCGTTAAGTCCTGTAAACTGCAAGGTGGGGCTTCTGTGGATTGGGATTGTTTGTAAGGCACATCCCACAGATTGAGATCTGAGCAATTTGAAGGCCAAGTCAACACAATGAATTCTTTGTTATGTTCCTGAAACCATTTCTGAACAATTTCTGCATTGTGGCAGGGCACATTATTCTGCTGAAAGAGGCCACTGCCATTAGGGAAAACCGTTGCCATGAAGGGATGTACCTACAAGGTTTGGGTAGATGGTACATGCCAAAGTAACATCCACATGAATGCCAGGACTCAAATTTCCCAGCAAAACATTACCAAGAGCATCACACTGCCTCCACTGGCTTGCCGTCATCCCATAGTGTATCCTGGTGCAATCTCTTCCCCAGGTAAGCAGTGTGCATGCACCCGTCTGTCCACATGATGTAGAAGAAAATGTGACTTGTCAGACCGGGTCACCTTCTTCCATTGCTTCATGGTCTAGTTCTGATGCTCACATGTCCAATGTAGGTGCTTTATGCAGGGATTGTCTTGGGCAGTCTGACTGGTCTGACTACGGAGCCCCATACACAGTAAGCTGTGATGCACTGTGTGTTCTGACCCTTCTCGATCTTAGCCAGCATTCACTTTGCAGGAATTTGGGCTACATTAGCTCTTCTGTGGGATCGGACCAGACAGCCTATCCTTCACTTCCCATGTGCAGTATTGAGCCTTGGGTACTCATGACCCTGTCGCCAGTCAACTGGTTGTCTTTTCTTGGACTACTTTTGGTAGGTACTGTTCACTTCATAAAAGACCTGAAGTTTCGGAGATGCTCTGACCCAGTTGTCTAGCCATCACAATTAAAGTCACTCAGATCCTCATACTTGCCGATTTTTCCTGCTTCACTCATCAGCTTCGAGAATTGACTGTTCACTTGCTGCCTCCTATATCCCACCCCTTGACAGGTGCCAGCGGAATGAGGTAATCAATGTTACTCGCTTCACCTGTCAGTGATTTTAATGTTATGGCCGATCGGGGTATATTCCATAATATACTTAAGAAATTGATGAGTTTCTATTTATGTTTTCATTAGTGTATACGTGTAGCTATGAATTGTTGTGTTTTCGTAAGCTTAGAATGACCCCGTTATGTCCACATAAACCACGGGTCCACTTCTATGGAGCTGCTATGTTGTGCCGCTACTGTAGCCCAAACTTCTAGAGTGCGCCTTCTGTGTTGCGAGTTTTTACACGTGGCAACGTGAATCCGGAAGGAAGCACCAGAAAGATGACGAAGAAGAAGAAATGAGAGGAATCTGTGTTTGCTGGTGCAGGCTAACAAGTTTAAGGTTTTAGGTTCTGCTACAATGGCATAGGACTCAAATCACCACAAACAGTCTTGCACTCAAAACTTGACCCTATTACTAAAGTGT
>JAQQZR010000012.1:15793364-15821705 GCA_030068235.1 Notoglanidium macrostoma
TGACTGAGGTCTCTCAGTCAGGAAGTCCAGGATCCAGTTGCAGAGAGAGGTGTTCAGGCCCAGCAGACTCAGCTTCCAATCAGGTGCTGAGGAATGATTGTGCTGAATGCTGAACTGAAGTCTATGAACAGCATTCATACATAGGTGTCCTTGTTGTCCAGATGTGTGAGGGCCAGATGTAGGGTGGTGGCAATGGCATCATCTGTGGACCGATAGGCAAACTGCAGGGGGTCCAGTGAGGGAGGCAGCAGGGTCTTGATGTGCCTCATGACGAGCCTCTCGAAGCACTTTATCACGATGGGTGTGAGTGCAACGGGACGATTGTCATTGAGACTGGACACTTGAGACTTCTTTGGTACAGTAACGATGATGGAGATGTTGAAGATGTCAATGAGAACATCTGCCAGTTGGTCTGCACATTCTCTGAGCACTCTCCCAGAGATGTTGTCTGGTCCAGCAGTCTTCCGTGGGTCAACTCTGCGAAGAGTTTTCCTCACATCCGCAGTGGTCAGTCGCAGCACCTGGTCGCTGTGAGAAGGGGTGGCCTTCTTCGCTGTTACATCGTTCTGTGCGTCAAACCGTGCAAGGAAGTTGTTCAGCGCGTCTGTTAGGGAGGCATCACTGTCACAAGCAGGTGTAGTTGTCCTGTAGTTAGTGATAGCCTGGATGCCCTTCCACATGCGCCGCATGTCGCCGCTGTCCTGAAAGTGGCTGTGGATTTTCTGGCCGTGTGCGCGCTTTGCTGCTCTGATGGCCTGAGACAGTTTGGCCCTCGCTGTTCTTAGGGCCGCCTTGTCACCGGCTCTGATGGTGGAGTCGCAGGTCCTCAGCAGCTCACGCACCTCTGCAGTCATCCACAGCTTCCGGTTTGAGCGTGTAATGATGGTCTTGGAGGCAGTGACGTCATCTACGCACTTGCTGATGTAGCTGGTCACTGATGATGTGTACTCCTCCAAGTTGGTGTTGTCGCCTTCGGTTGCAGCCTCCTTGAACATATGCCAGTCAGTGTGTTCAGAACACTCCTGAAGTGGCTCCTGCCGGCCAGGTTCTCACCTGCTTCAGAACCGGTTTGGTGCATCTGACAAGCAGCCTGTATGCTTGCATTAGCATAACAGTGATGTGGTCTGAGTAGCCGAGGTGGGGGCGGGGCTCCACGCAGTACGCACCGGGAATGTTTGTGTAAACAAGATCCAGCGCGTTTGTCCCTCTCGTTGCAAAGTCCACATGCTGATGGAATTTAGGGAGCACTGACTTGAGATTTGCATGGTTGAAATCTCCAGCGACAATAAACAGTCCATCGGGGTGAGCATTCTGTAGATCGCTAATTGCTCTGTACAGCTCACAGAACGCATCTTTAGCTTTAGCACTGGGGGGAATGTACACTTCGACAATCAGCACGGCGGTGAATTCCCGGGGTAAATAAAAAGGTCTGCATCTAACAGTCACAAACTCCACAAGCAATGAGCAGTAGCTAGATACTAGCACAGAGGTCTTGCACCATTCCGTGTTGATATAAACACACAGGCCACCACCGCGAGTCTTACTCACAGAGCTGCTGTCCTGTCGGCATGAAACGCAGTTAGCCCGGCTAGCTGAATAGCGGTGTCCGGAACTGTCAGAACTGTCAGAACTGTCGCTGAGCCATGTCTCCGTGAAAACAAAGATGCAGCACTCCCTAAACTCGAAATGGGTAGTCCGCTGGAGTTGGATGTAGTCCAATTTATTGTCCAGAGAACAGATATCCTTATCTGTTACGTGACAATGAGCATACCTAACAATCTACTTTTTCTCTCTCTCTCTTTCTCTCTCTCTCTCTCTCTTTCGCTGTCTGTCGAGCTGCACATGACACTCTTGAGACTCCAGTGATCCTGACCCCTTCTGCTTTCCGGACCTGACTCATTCATCCTGATGTCCTACTCCTGGTTGGAGTCATCACTTGGAAACCACTTGCTCCTGTTGAGGATGGCACCATATGAACTGCCTCAAAACACATCTAGAACTCTGAAGACGGTGTTGAACTGCTGTTTATAAGACAGACGGTTCTGTTATAATGGCAGAGGACTCAAATTAACACCAACAGTCTTGCAGTCAAAACTTGACCCTATAACAGAAGTGTGTTAGTTGTAAGCGCACTATCCAGTGTGACCCAAATAAGGATGGGTTCCTGTTTGAGCCTGGTTCCTCTCAAGGTTTCTTCTTCTTGTCATCTCAGGGAGTTTTTCACTCCCACTGCCACTGTCACCTCAGGCAGCTCATTAGGGATATATATAGATAAATTTATAGATTCATGAGTTTATATTCAGAACTAATGTATTTCTGCAATGCTGCTTTGTGACAATGTCTGTTGTTAAAAGTGCTATACAAATAAAATTGAATTGAATTGTGTATACTATAGGAAGTTTCTGAGCTCTGTGAAGTTTTAAAGCTTCCAAAGACTTGCAATAGCAATCGTGCACACTGAGATAACTAGATATGTTTTGGCAGAAGTTTCATGTCATGTATCATACTGTGTAAATTCCTCACAACACTGAAATTGGAATATTAGACTCTGAAATACAGTCAGTAGAACCACATGATCATTCGTTTCACTTTCGCTGTCTGGTTCTGACTGGTACCAAAAACACACTATTTAAACCACCTTTAATCAAAGTTGCTCAAACAACACTCAACTTTTTTTTCTCTTATTCCTTCAAAGGTAATCTCTCTCTCTCTTTCTTATCATGTTAAAGTAGCAGAAAAGCACTCAGGCTGCTCTACAGAAAAATGGTCATGGGATGTGGGTAATTATTGAGCATCTGAAGCCCAAGTGCTTTACTGTGCTTAAATTGCTGTGAAGGTACAGCCTACAGATGGCATTATCTGCATTCTTTAGTTTCAAATAATTACGAGTCTGCTTCCTTCTTCCTCTCATTCTCCACCTAACCCTCCATCTGCCTCATTTTGCTCCATAAACTTGCTCTTTCCATTGTTTATTTTTAGCTCCCTAGTTTCTGCCAGTGTAATTGTTGCTGTTCCCTCAGTCTGTTCATTAATCTGTGAAGAGCAGACTGTGGATTGGAATATCATCCAATTATTTCAGTTAAGCATCCAATCAAGTTCATCAATGTAGAAAAAACCTATCAAGAATCATGACAATTCATCCCCGGCCATGACCTTCTCATGCCGCATAATGCTGTTAGCAATAAGGCTATCTGTGCATCTGAATACGGATAATCCACCCGACCGCAGCATTGAACTTGAGGAATAGCACAACTGGACTTAAAAATATGTTTCAATATGTTGCATAGACTTGTTTCAAATGTAGCATGTTCTTTACCTTCATAAAAGGCATGAATTTCATCAAATTTGAAAAAGCATGTAAGAAAAGTTTCACTGTTTTTTTTTTTTTTTTTTTTGTGTGTGTGTGTGTGTGTGTATTAGGGTTCTGGTTCACTAATTTGCTAACATTAACTTGCTATATTTAACTAGGTTAGCCTGTTTGGTAATACCAGGTTAGACTGGCATCAGTTTTAGTAGTTAGCATAATTGACCAAAGCAAATCTTACTATCCTTGTGAGAGCCTTCCACTGACATATTTATTAATGCAGTTAATTAATGATATGCCTATATCTAACTCTAACCCTAACCTTAACTACCATAACCAAAAGGCAGTGGCAGCTTGTACACAGATCGCATGAGACTTAACATCATCATTCACAAATCCAGGCAATTTAAATTCCAGTGGAATGTTGCGATTTTTCAGATAAGCTGATGTTCCGCTGATTTTGTTGCCTTACTAGAATGAGCTACATATAGTTAATGTTGCACCTAGTGGTCAAACATGGGAACTGCAACAATATGGGCCCACTGACACAGGAATCTCTCTTCCCCATGCTATCTTTATGAACATTTTCAGTGAAGAAAGAACAGCAGACAGGACAGTTAATGATATGATTGCATGGTTGTGGATTTTAAGCCATATTAGGCGAATTTAAATAATTGTTTTTTATAGCAAATTATTTGAATCTAATGATTTTATGCAAAAAGAAAAAATTTAATTGTAAGTGTATGGAGTCTATAATATACAAGATCTTTTTATTGTGAAATGTTGCTGAAATCTGGCAACCCTGATTAATGATATTGGCTTTTCTGTGACAAGAACTGACTTATATGTTGTTGGGTTATTCTTCAAATGCACTAGGTAGAAATCCATTGGCAAGTGTGATAGCCTCGTGACTTAATTTTGTTGGAGGCTATGTTGTTATTAATGCTGTCCTGCAACACGATCTATGGAAAGAACATAAAGGAAACCTTTTAGGTTGCTTTAATTAAGAAAGTCTTGTGTTGTGCAGCATGATGGATACGGCATTGTGTAGTACGGATAGGTGTTTTCTCTGAGACAGGTGGCAGGGTAATTTCTCCCACCATAGCAGGAAACAGAAAACGATTAGAAGTGCTGTGATGGGGGTTGCTCCTCTTTCTCTTGTCATTTGTTCTGACAAGCATCTGCTTCACCACAGAACCCATGTGTTTTACCTGTGGGGATTTAGCTTCTGCTATTTTTAACAAACAGACAGACAATGCATACAAATTCAGGAGAAACTTATCTTATATTTTATAAGAATGAAGTCATATGACTGTTACCTCCACCCCTCACACTAAACTTAAATGTTCAAGTATCCAAGTTTTTATTATGAGAAGATTCCAAGACATTTGCAATAATGAATACAGCTTGTATTCCACCAGCAAAACAGTGCTACTACAGCATGGGTTGTAGTTGATAATAGTTTCCTTCTCATTCTGACTGCTCTATAACTTTTCTTGTATTTCTTTTCTTCATTGTCAATTCTGTTTACAAACGTTGGACATGGGCTAGGCTGCGTTAGTAACAGACAAAAATATCAACATAAAGATATTAACATAAAAAACATAACTTTTTATAACACATGCTAGTCAAAAGTACTATAATACTTGTAAGGATAAAATTATCTATTCTTGTGATGTTTCCAAAACACCGCACGCAGCTACGTCTTTGATGGATGGTTAGACAGATAATGCTAAATTTAGGAAGTAAGCTGCTGTGTGACTGTAGCAGATGAAAACATGATACAACTCAACATGATACTACCAAAAGCAATTTCTGATTATTTTTTGCATGTTATGTTTTGTTTATTTTACTTTCTATTCTGTAAAGCTTTTTATTTTAGCTTTTAGTTACTTATTATCTTTTTAATATACATGTAATCTTATTCTCTTATTATTTTCTTAATTCCCGATTGTTTACGTTTTGTGTGTAGGTGTTTTATGTGTTTTTTCTTTCTATTTCTTTGTAAAAACACTTTGAGCTAGATTTAAATGTGTAAAAGGTGCTATATAAATACGCCATGCTCTACACCATTGCCTGACGTGCACCTCTCCAAAAATGTAAGTACTGAAAATCCTGACTATGTTATGCCTGACTAGCATGTCGAATTAGTTTAACAGTCATGACTATTTCATTTTATTATCCACTTTTATACTGTAAGTATTCAACATTATTGTTACTGGGTTAACTGCTAATGTTATCCAAAGCTTTATCTTTCTCTCATAAAGAAAACTAGCTACAAATTTAGCCATGTGAAATTGTCATTACTGAGATTACTAGATAAATCAAACGCATCTTCATGCAGTTTATTAAAGGTTCCTTGTAGCTTGTTACTAAAACACTTGATTTCATGAATTTCTCTAGATGCATCACAGTGTAGTTTGCTAATCAGGTCCTCAGCCAATGAATTTCATTCATTATGATAATTATGGTCTATATTCAATAAAAAAAATTATGTACTGACAAATAAGGAATAATCAAAAGTGCTACATTCAGCATCTGTTTAGGTGCACAAATCCCTTATACAATAAGGTACCCTATATATATATATATATATATTAGGTGTGTGTGTTTGTGTGTGTGTGTGTGTGTGTGTGTGTGTAATAAGACACACAAAAAGTGGCATAAACAGACGTCCTCCACCCTTTTGTGATGCACTAAGTATTTAAATAGCTTCTTGTATATTTAATGTATTTGTGTGTGTGTGTGTGTGTGTGTCTGTGTGTCTGTGTGTGTGTGTAATAAAATGATGATGGAGTTGTTATGCTCATAAGGGAGATGTGCAAGACAAATGCAGATGAGACGGTTTTATGATATTGGGGAAATGTCATGTACAGCTCCTGTAGCAGCAATCCCATTTACTTGAGCTGATGCATGCAAAATCACATGACGTTGGCTCTGCGGGAAGCAAATGGGTGAGAAGGCGGTGATCATCAGATCCTTCTACATGAGCTCAGTAGGCAGTGCTGATGACTGAGCTTGTCGATATAGCTCCATTACAATGCTATGTAGGTCAGGCGTCTGCGTGTGTGCGTGTGTGCGTGTGTGCGTGTGTGTGTGTGTGCGTGTGTGTGTGCGTGAGATAAGCTCAGTGATGACAGGTTGCATTATACCACAATACTAGCTCATTGATTACAGTCAGTTCAGCTGTACTAATTGAGAGACATGAACTCATCCACTATTGATCATGATCCAAACATTAAAAACACAGAATCACACACAAGTCGTTTGAAAGAATTCCTTTGGAAAATAACTTTAGGATATGTAATGTATCTAATCCAGGCAGGAAGCAAATGCAGTTCAGTCAGTTTATTAAAATAATCCAACAGAGGTATCACAAGGTATCGGATAGCAGACACAGTAGGAGCAAGACTAACACTTCACGAAGCACACAACAAACAATGAAGCTTAAAAAGAGTCCTGAGTGAGTGTGTGAGTGAGAGTGATTGGAAGCACATGCTTCCGGTCAGAAGTCAGGTGACTCTGAACGCGGGAGATAGTCTACCATGTTGGCTGTGTGCAAGTGCTCATGGGAAGGGTGGTGTGAATTGTCTGGTGTCTGTGTAGGTGCAGGTGCAGGCATGACAGTTACTATCATCTGGAAAGGCGATTGCATTATCAATTAATTCAGGATTAAGGAACGCCGCTATAAGGCGAATGTTAATTCGATCAGCGATGGAGGAGTAATGCTCGTGAAGTTTATACTGCGAGAGCTACCTTTATTATAACACATCACGATTCTGACCCCATCATAGAAAATTGCATGCACTAGGGATGGTTTGACCTTGATTACAAATGGTTTGACAATTAGTTACAAATATTCTGTCCACTGAAGTTACACTTCAAATAACATATGAATGGTTCAAGTAGAGAAATATGTAAGCCACATGTTCTTTGTGGTGAAATAAGCATTGAGGAAAAAAACAGCACAGCTGTGACCTGCACATGCAGATGAAGAACTGCTGTGTACACATATGGAATCGTGAGATTTCCTGTGCGAACGTTACCAGTAGACTGAATTCTTCTATGCGGGTGTTATAAAAGGACCCATTATTGACCAGCTTATGATTGGGCTAAGTCTGAAATTTGATGTGAACACTCCTGTTAGTGAAAAACCCCCCAAGTAAAACAGAAATAATACATTTTCATCGGAAATATATGGGATCATTTCTGCCCACTCATTCTGTAGAATAATGCCATATCGTATCAGAGCAGTTGGGTTCACTGAAAGTTAACGAAATTCAGAAAGTTTGCATAGATCTACAATTCCACCGTTGCTGGCCCGATAAGAAAGGAGGAGAGCTGGGCGAGGGGCTAGCACCCCCTCCTCTTAAAAATCATTGCTACAGAAATGCAAATGAGACAACCCAGGAACATTGCAACCCTGGGAGAAGATGGATCTCTAATAGAGGAACATATAACCAATTGCAGTGATTTCTGATGTTTTAAATGACAAACAAAACAAGAAGCTGTAATTTACAAGTACATGGCAACCCATTCAGCATCACGAGATAGAGAGAGAAGGAGAGAGGCTGTAATGGAGAAATATATCACAGCATTAAATAGGTCGAATCATTCTGATTGTTGACACTTTCACACATGCACAATAACTGTAATTTTGGAGTGGGACCACAGTGTGTCTAAGTGCAAATATTTAAATGCTTTCTTTGTTCACAGCCGACATGTGGTCTCTCACTAATGAACAGCCGCCCTCGCTGCTGGAAAACATAAATGCTCACTCAGGGAAGATAATAAAGCTTTGAAGAGACAAGATTCAGGAATGACTGGAGAAAGAGATTTGGACAGAGTGACAAAATAGCACACAGAACAAAATTGTATGCCTTTAAGTAATTCTCATTATCTCGATATCTCTTGAGCAACATCTCAAGAATGTGTGGTGGAATGTTTGTAGGATTTACATGGAACCAACAAATGAACTGATTAGAGTTTGGAATTGATCCAAGCAGGAATTGAGCCAAGGTCACAGCAAGGTCAAATGTCTTAAAAAAGTTTTCCTTAAGTAACTTCCTTCATGTTTGAATTATTTTTAAGGGTATTTCTGGCATACAAATTACTATCAAGAAGGACTAGACTTTCAGGCGGTGGAGGCATCCAGTTGACGTTGCTGCCATTGCATTCTTCTTGCTTAAAAATAGAAAGAAACAGCACTGACAGTGACATGTGTTTAAGTGTTTTAGAAACATACAAGGAAATTATTTAGCCTGTGCAAGACTGAACCCATATTTTGCTGCAGCTTCATTAGATAATGAGCCCAGGCTGCACCAGCAGAGGGGATTTGTTCCAGGGATAGGTTGCTGAGAGCCGAACTGACCGCATCAGGACGACAGATGCACTGGCTCTTATATTATTGACTCTGTTATTAATGATGCTTGACAACACCCATATGGCGGTCTTATGTCAGAGCTAATAACATTAACACATAAGCCATAATATGGCTTGAACTTTGACCTTTGCAGGGAGTCAGTGAGTTACACATAATATATACACCCACAAGCAAAAAGCTGACCCTGAGGCAAATTAGGCAGGCTTCAATTAGGTCCTGATTAAAATGCACCATATCAGCTCTGCATTATAACGGCTGCCTATAGCACTGACATTTGGGCATTATTTTCCGATAAATGTGATATAATAACGTTCCAAATAACTTAGATTCAGTGACCCTTCCCTCTAAAAGGACAAGTGGATTCAAATCATGCCATCGAAATAAAAAAAAGAATCAAATAAATGCCCCATAGCATAATTTGTATTATTATATAATTGTGGCCTTGCCTATTAACTCAAGTATATTGAGCTTGAAAAAGTCAACTTCAGCCTCAGTGGACCGGTAAACATTATTTTGTCCTTTTTTTGTCGTTAAAGAGCAAATGCAGTATCATCACATTACAAGGCCCTTGAGCTTGAATGTGATTTTATAATTTAACCCCTGAAATAGCTTCTCTCTTCTTCTTCGCAAGCCCGGAAGTATTTAACATATCTGAGGAGCCTATTCTGGGAAAGAGCTGTGCTTTGAATACTTTAGAAGGATTAAATCCTGGGAAAAAAGCACAGAAGGCTGGCCTAAAATAAATTACTGGCAGGTATCAAAGGGTCTTATTCATGACAACATTACTTCAGAGGCCAGAAATCCTCAACATCCAGAATAGCCCTTCCTGCTGAAACTCCACCTCTCTTACCATGTGCCCTACACACTGCCCATATCCCTGTCTCTCTCTCTCTCTCTCACACACACACACACACACATACAGGCACACACACTACATCAGGAATACAGTTCAGTCATCCTTATCACTGTTTACATACCATGTCTAGTGATGTGTGAGTTTTTGTAAAATTTATGCAAATTAAGTATGACACATTTAAGAAAATTTCCAAATATCTGGCTCAAATGATTGCTCAAACCAAAGCTCTTGACTTGAGGTCATACTTTCATTAGTTCCTATGTACAGCTTGACCCAAAGAAAGGAAGAAAGACTTGGTTTTCATCTTATTCTGTTACTAAATCCACACAAGACATAAGGACCTGATGGTACCCATGCCTTAATCCCTAAAGCATGCACCACCCAGTTAGCGGAGGTCTTCACAGACGTTTCAATTTGTCCCTGGGTCTGTCAGCCTTCCCAGAGTGCTTCAAGTGGATGACCTTCGTCCCAGTTCCCAAGACTCCAGTCATCTCCTGCCTGAATGACTACCAAACGCCCATGGCATTTGATACCCTTGTTCCTGCCAAAGTCTTCCTGAAGCTCAAACATCTGGGGCTTAACATCACCATGTGCAACTGGATCACGGATTACATTATGATCAGACCCCCGTCACGAACAGTGGTCAATCGTTAGCTCGACCTGCTCTGCACTGATTCTGAACACAGATGCCTCCCAGGGATGTGTACTCAGCCCCCTCCTGAACTCCCTGTTCATGCGTGACTGCATTGCCAAATACAGATCCAATGTCACTTTAAAGTTTGCTGATAATACATCCACCCTGGGCCTCATCACCAAGATGAGACAGCCTACAAAGAAATCCAAGCATAGTCCGAATTGTGCAATGACAACAACCTCTCTCTTAACATCAGCAAAACGAAAGACATTATAGTGGACTACAGGAAGTTTCAGAGTGGAGGGTATGCGCAATGGAGCTGCTCTAAGGAACAGTGCCTCAGGGTTGTTCGCAACCCACCAATACGATCATAAAGTCCGTCCAGGAGAAACTCTAGGAAACTCCAAGGAAGCTGAGGATGTTTTGACTGAACTTTAGCATCATCACCAACTTCTGCTGCTGTACCATACAGAGAATACTAACTAGGTGCATCACTGTATGATATGGCAGTTGTTCTGCCCACAATCACAAGGCTCTGGTGAGAACAGCAGAGCTCATCACAGGCAACAGACTCCCAGCCATGCAGGATGGCTACTCAACATGGTGTCTGAGGAAAAATTACCTCAGAGCTCAGTCACCCAGCAGACAGTCGATTCTTTTCAGATCCTGTAAGCGCCTTCAGAGCACTAAAGAAGACTCCATTCATCTCCATTCCAGTGTCACTGAGACACTTTTCATATTATACTTCTTCCACTGCTACTTGGACACTTTTCACTTGTTCACTTTACATTTGGTCACTTTACTCTTGGCTACTTAACACGTGGTCACGTTACATTTGGAAACTTTAGACACTTTTCAGTATATTTTGTATATTATATTACTCCTGAAACCAAATATTATATATTTGGTTCCATGAGTAATTTACTAAAGCTTTGCCACAAACATTTCTATGTACATGTCTTGGTATACTATGCAAATGATAAAGAAATTTGACTGCCAATGGAATAACAAAGCTTCAAATGAGTAAAATGTCCAGAAATACTAGATAAATTTGATAAGATTTTGATAAGATTTCCTTATCATTTTTTGCAGTGTGATCCAAATTTTTATGTGACGCTACATGATGAAATCTGCAAAATATCTAGCCCTTATATGGGAATAACCCCCATGATCCATTTCTCTCATTCTGTCTCTCTCTCACACACACAGACACAGACACACACAAACACAAACCCACAACTGGTCAGTTCCCTGTAATCCTGGATCATAGTTACAGTCAGGCAAAAACACACATGCAGCACCATGAAACAATCACTGAAACTCCATCCAAAAGAAAATATGTCAATGTGTGCAACAATTGTTTTTGCAGATTTTCTTTATAAGACTGAGGATTGAAGCAGAGCTGTTTTTCTTTCCATAAGCTGAATCATGTATAAATAGGGTATAGGCTTGTCTGAGCCCCCAGTGACTCACACTGTGTATTCACAAAATAACAGAGGCCAGCTAGGTCAATCACTTACAGTGTGCTCCCTCACAATGTTCTCCTCTTTTCCAGACACACATGATCCTGACCAGGGTAAAACACTTACCAAAGATGAATGAATAAAAGAACAAACAAATAAGAGGTTTGCTCACTAACATCATTAACACAGTTCACTTTGTTAAAGTGTGTGAGAGAATCCTGGGTTGGTTTCTAGTTTAGTTAATTCCCATTGGACACATCTGTGTAAATTGCAGATAATGAAACACTGTAATCAGCTATAGAAACATGAAATACAATGGAGATGTGATTCAAGCTGAAAGCACCATGAATTTGGGCTGCATTATGACTAGTTAGGTGATAGAATCTTACATAAACGACAAATCATTGACCATAACAAATTCTTTCTTTAGATGGCAGTACTGTCATAAGAGAGTAAAAAAATTGTTATTTTACATTTGCATTTTGTCTGAGTGTGTACAGTGTGTCTGTATGTCCAGGAACCTTACATTTTAATTAGTAGTGCAAAACACAGCCATTGTTCTAAATGCAGAAATATGTGGGAAGGTGTGAATGATGTTAGTAGTGACGTATAAGAGGTGTAATTGCTTTGTTCCACACACCTGGTCCATTCTGCTTCGAGGGCCAACAGCAACATATGATTCAGTGCAATTTATTAAGTAATTTTGTGTTGTTTGGCTCAGCATTCCAGAACCACATAAACAGCATAAAGAGATCTCTGAATATAGACAGTGAATGTAGTGCATTCTGCACTTTACCTCAAATTCATAGCTTCATTTCTAATCCAGTGTGCCAGGTCAGAACATCTAAAGTTGGGTAAATGGAAAAATGTGTAGCACTATTGTCAGGAAACAGTGGTCACAGTTATAAACCAAGATGGCGTTTCTTTTATCTGACCTGATTGTGGTTTTTTTTTTTTGTTTTGTTTTACTTTTACAAAAAAATATATATTTAAGTGTATACTATATATATATATACTATAATATATAATATATATTTAAATATATACTTGAGTGTTGTGTCATAATCGTACATATTTATCTGTAGAAGTACCCAGTTAGAATTATACTCGACTAAAAGTTATGAAGTGTCCACACTTTAATGTACTCAGTTTTCCAGAAGTAAAAAAACAAGCATGTTTCTTTTCTTGCTGTATTGCAGCACCCAATTTAAATGTTTTAGAATGAGGAACAAATTTTTCCTCCTTTTGAATTGACTTGGCCTCACATTGGAAAAAAAAAAAAACATTTTGCTTGACTGAATTCAAATAGTTAGGGTCAGGTCAGATTTGTTTATGGTTCTTTCTAGGCTTGTGTGATATTAATTTCTTTTGCTGATCATGATTTCCCATTTTAAAACATAGAAATAAAAGTTTGATCACCCAGAACCTAATAAAGACAGGAAAACAATTTCCACCTTTTCAGGAGAGTAGGGGAGAATTGTAATAATGCCATAATAATCAGCTGTTCAGCTGTGCAAATGTGCTATATATATTTTCATATTTATTATATTATAGTAATATTATATATATATATATATATATAATATTATATTATATTACATTTCCATAGTTCTTTTAGAAATCAGTTGTCTAATATTCTCATGGTGTAAAGTCATTCTAAAAAAAAAATCTTCATTCGTTATCTCTCTCCTTTTTTTGGCCAAAATGTCTTGGTGACATCCGTAATAAACATTGTAAACTGATATTAAATATACACTTGTCTAATGTTAGATAAGTCGAAAATTACACTCATAGATTTTATTTCAAATTAATGAATTCAAAATATTCTCCATTTACCATGACAGACAGTGAGAGTGAGATGGGGAAGTGGGTGTGGCTTCCAGGTCTGTTAATACTGAGCTCTGTAAATAGACTTCAAAACACATGCTCAGATTCATTTGGTTCATCTCTCATTTTATTGTTATATTATTATAGGTGAATTATGAAGCTCAACTGGGATTTACATGGAAAAGGATTAATTGGATGTTGAAATGTTCTTACAAACTTAAAATGGCAAAAAAAAAAAAAAAAAGGATTGTAATGGGGGCTGGACAATATAAAAAATATATTGGGACCTCAAAATTGAAGGGCTTAATGAAATTGTAAGGAGTTAAAAGTATAGGTACAGTTCAATTCTGATCTTGGGTTACTGTCTATGCGGCGTTTCACACATTCTCACTGTGTGTTACTCCAGTTTCTTCAGTCTCCTTTTACCTCCCATAAACATGTCAGTAGGTTGATTGGCTAAAAAAAGATAAATGGCCAGTAGGTGTGAATGAGTGAGTGAATGTATGCGTATGGTGTCCTGCGATGGTTCGGCATCCCGTACAGGGTGTATTCCCGCCTCACGCCCATGTTCCTGGCTTAGGCTCCAAGTCCAAACTCAACCCTGACAAGGGTAAGTGTGTCAAGGGTGAAAAATTGCAAATTAATGAGGATCTGTAATTTTCAGTCAGGATGGAGTGAAGGCTAGAACAATATGATTGCTTTATTAGGACCCATGTTTCATATTTCCATCCCTGGATTTCATTTTGCAACTGTCAAGTCTACTCTGAGGTGCTGCATCTCATATGTAGAATGTGTTACAGGTGATTGTCCTCCTGAAGAATGAATAGAGAGAAAAGAGCAGCATCAAGTGTGACAAATTGAGTAAATGCTCATTAGTGTGCAATAAATAAGAGACAGTGCAGACATTTCACAGGCTTGTTTTCTTCAGTTCCATCTTTCACACTTTCACCAACTGTCTCTCTCCTTCTTAGTATTTTCATAATTAATATCAGTCTCCAGAATCCCATCATCTTTTGCTCTTAATCATTTAAAGACAGGTGTGTGTGTGTACATTTAGCTCTGTGTACTGTATGTGTAGGCAGCAAATTGTTTACTAAAATGTTGGCAATTGTGCAGGATGCATCTTGCCCTGTTACTCATACAAAACATTTTTGTATGCTCATAATGCTAAAAGCACTGGTATGGAGTACAATCAGATCACCCAAAAACTTGGGTGTATTTTAATATACAAGTACAGGTGTACTCTTTTTATGTCAGCATGTCTTAGATATCCCATATCTGTAAAATATCAGAAAATTCAGTACCTTCATGTTGCTGTCATTCATATCAAGTAATGGAAAACCAGCCTGTAAAAAATCATTCGAAAAATACACTATATTGATAAAAGTATTGGGACGCCTGACAATTACACCAACATGGACTTTAATGGCATTGCATTCAAATACATAGACTTTAATATGGAGTTGGTCCTTCAATATGGGGTTGAGGTCAATGCTCTGTGTAGGCCAGTCAAGTTCTTCCACACCAAACGCATCCAACCATGTCTTTATGGACCTTGCTTTGCGCACTGGGGCACAGTCATGATGGAATAGAAAAGGGCCTTACCCAAGCTGTGTGCACAAAGTTGGAAGCATACTGTTGTCTAAAATGGCTTGGTATGCATTAAGATCGCTCTTCACTGGAAGTAAGGGGCCAAGCCCAAACCCTGAAAAACAGCCCCACACCATCATCCCTCCTCCAACAAACTTCACAGTCGGCACAATGCAGTCAGGCAGGTAACGTTCTCCCAACAGGCGTCAAACCCAGACTCGCCCATCTGACTGGCAAAGAGAGACACGTGATTCGTCACGCCATAGAACATGTTCTCGCTGCTCCACAGTCCAGTGGTGGTGTGCTTTACACCACTCCATCTGATGCTTGGCCACTTGGTGATGTGTGGCTTGCATGCAGCAGCTCGGCCGTGGAACCCCATTCCATGCAGTTCCCGCCGCACATATTTTATGTTTACATTAATGCCAGGGGCATTAATAATTCAATAATTAAGAGGTGTGTCCCAATACTTTGTCCATATAGTATCTGAGAGGGTAAGAAATGGTTGAACCTGAACAAACTGAACCCTGGACATTTACAACAAATCTGTAAGGTCAGCAGTGTACAAATATGTAACTGAATTTACTTAGAAAAGTAGTAATTGCTTAGTTAATGTTTATGATATTCTTCTATTTTTATTCATCCATAAATTGCTCTGACTTTAGTTAGACTATTTAATTAAAAATTAAATTTATTTTGTGTTAAATATTTTAGTACATTTACCTGTCCTCATTTTATTTTTTGTTGCTTAAACAGGTTTAAAATTGTTATTTGAAATATATGAATTTTCTTTTTTTATTATTATTATTATATTTTGAAATAATTTAAAATTCTTGTAATTACTACACAATTGCCACTGTTGGTCTGTATGTGTAAGTATGTGGTCATCTCACAACAAGAAGGTCCCAGTTTCGATCCCCAGATCACCCAGGGTGCCATTCTGTGTGGAATTTGCATGTTCTCCCCGTGTATGTGTGGGTCCAAAAACATGTGAATTAGGTTAATTGGCTACACTAAATTGTCCATAGGTGTGCTTGTGAGTATGAATGTATCCAGCCACTAGGGGCAAAGTGGGTGTTTCGTGGTGCCTGTCCCAAGCCTGGATGAATCGGGAGCTTCAGGAAGGGCATCCGGTGTAAAAATCCCAGCGGACAACATACGATCTGCTGTGGCAACCACGAACAGTGAATAAGTCGAAAGAAGAAGAAGACACTATTGCCATTGTAAAACATAGCTACAAAGGCCTGCTGTGAGATCATTTTGTATTTATTTATTTATTTATTCCCAATCGTCCCTCTTTTTTAAAAGCACTCTTTTTGTCACCCATGCTTTCTGTACCTCTTAAGATTTATCTGCTTTACTGGAGAACTGGGAGCAGTTGCCAAGCTCATTATTTACATAGAATAAAAAAACACAGTCATCCCTCCATTCGACAGAAGTAATGTTAGGCTCATTGCAATGATACAATAACTTCTCTTCAGTGATTACTAGAAAGGCATGCATTTTTGCAGCTAACATGGGGTACAGCTGTAAAGGCTTGCCAGGAAAAAATGTTGCTGAAGGTAAATGAATGAATAAACTTTCCCCAGCTTAACTGGATCATGGCTATCATGACTGTAATTAAGGTTAAATTTCTATTTTTTTTCAGCCAACCAATGCCATTATCATTGGAGGAGTTAATACACAAAAATTACATGTCAAATGTATCTCTGTCAAAAATTAAACTTACATTAAATATTTTAAAAGATCTTTTTAAATATCAGATGCTGTCCCCAGCTTGTGATATTTCAGCAGTAGTAAACCCCAGCAGTGTTTCAGTGTCTCATAAACTAGATCCTGTGGAACATGCTTGGGAAATTTGTCATTGCACACATTGATGATAGCCACACATGTCTAACATGTGAGAGTCTTGTCCAGACTCCCCCAGCACCAACTTTATGTCAAGAGAGAGAACTGCAAATTTCATGTGCTCAAAGTGGTATTCTTGGGATACATCATTAGACAATAGGGGGTGTTTATGGACAAGGACAAACTGATTAACCCCCACCAAAGTAAAGGAACTACAGCATTTTCTGGGGTTTGCAAACTTCTATGCCCAATCCATAAGAGGCTTTCATATCATTCCATTGATAGCCTTACTAAAAAAGTGAAGCAAACCTCTGTAGTGGATCACATCTGCAGAAAAAACCTTCTCCATGCTCAAAGCAGCATTCACCTCAGCCCCTATCTTGAAACACCCAGACCCCATCTAGCCTTTCATTTTGGAAGCCGATGGCTCAGAAATGGGATTAGGGGCTGTGATCTCACAAAGGTTCGGGGGAAAAACCCAAGCTCCATCCTGTGGCCTTTTTATCTAGAAAGCTAAACTCTGCTGAGCTATGACATCAGCAACAGAGAGCTGCTTGCTGTGAAATTCACCCTGGAGGAATGGCAACAATGGTTGGAGGGGGCCTTGCACCCATTCATCATCTACTAAGACCACATAATCTTTGTGAATGCATCCTACCTGAGTCCTTTTCTTAAGATCCCTGACCTGGGATCTCGACAAAGAAAATGAAATGAGGTGAGAATCCCCAAGCAGTACCCAGTGGGGAAAAAATTTGTGCCCTCAAATTTCAGAGACAAGTTAATCACATGGGCCCACACCTCTCCTGCCAAGGGACACTTCAGCAGTCACAAAACTCAACAGTTGATCCAAGGGAAATACTGGTGGCAGAACATACTTCAAGACATTCATAATTTTATCTAATCCTGTACAGTTTGCGCTCAGGCCAAAGTACCATGCAGTTTGCTGGCAGGCAAGCTACTGCCATTACCCATGCCTCAGAGACCCTGGTCATACATGACTATTGACTCACTGGCCTTTTTGTATTAGTAATTTGTATTTAGCCATGTCTTCAGGAATTGTGGCATCTAGGAAGATAACATGAGTGACTTGGGACTCCAATTTATATCAGGATTCTGGAATAGCTTTATGGAAATGCTGGGTTTCTCAGTGAGCTTAACATCTGGATATCATCCCCAAGCAAATGGCCAAGTAGAGAAGGCCAATCAGGAGATTGGGTCCTTCCTTTGTACTTTCTTTGCAAATAACCAACAGGACTGGGAACAATTCATTCCATAGTTTAAACAGGCACAAACTCTCTGACACTTTGCCACCAGGATTACCCTGTTTCAGTGTGTCCTGGGGTATGAGCTGCCCCTGTTTCCCTCGAACAGCAACCCCACAGATTCACTCGCAGTAGACAGCTGGTTCCAAAGAAGTAAACAGGTGTGGGAAGATGCTCACCAGTTCCTATAACATGCTGTTCCAGACAACAAAGAATTTGCTGACAGACATTGTGGAGATACACTCATCTACAAACCTGGCAATCAGGTGTGGCTCTCAACCAAGGACTTGTGCATTACCGAAGACTGCAGAAAACTAGCTCACTATTATATTGGTCCTTTCTAGATTTCACAGCAGATCAATGATTTTACATACAAGCTTGAACTGCAATGGCACAGCTGAATTGACCCATCCTTCAGAGAATATTCCTCCCCACCCCCTGACACCCCTGGACATACTGTAGAAGGAGAACTGGCCTATTCAATCAAGAAATCCTAGATTCACAACACAGAGAAGGTAAACTGCGGCACCTCATTGACTGGGAGGGCTACGGACCAGAGTAGAGGTTCTGGATCCCACCTCAAAATGTACTTGACCCTCTTCTATGCCAAGAGTTCCATGCCCTCCACCGAATTTGCCCAGGTCCTAAACCCAAGCGGAGGCCTAGGAAGAACAACACTCCCAGAAGTAGCACTTTGAAGAATGGGGGTGATGTGAGGTTTTGTCATGTCAATGCTGGAATTGGCGTAAGACTCTCGGAGTACTGCGTGACCTACAACATGGCAGCCGAGGACAACCCTTCCTAGCACACGTGGACTTTCTAATGTTTGTACTTACCATCATGCTGATTATACACACCTGGACTAAAGGTCTTGTCTGTCCTAGTTCATGTTGTTTACTACTTCCCTAACCCTTGCCTGCATCGTGACTCAGTTTTTGATTACATTTTTATATTGTTTGGCAAGTTTGATAAAGCCCTGAATATTTGCACTTGCGTCTGAACCTACATACCTGACACAGAACTTGATGCAATCCAAAAATACTGTATATTGTCCTAATTCTAATATTATATAAATATACAAACACAGTTTCAGCAATTGTGTATACATTTTAAACATCACACCACTGATTCATACAGGTTTTACGTTTTACATTGCAAATGCGCCATCCAAGAAAAGAGCATTGCAGTGTTTATTACAACTGACGTAAAAAGTGGAGAAATGTTTAGAACAATCTTTACAAAGAATTTAAATATTCAGAACATTTGTAAGTTCTCCATTCTTCACCAGAATTTCATAACCGCAAAAATAACTTTCATGCTACACTAAAAGATGTTAATGAATTTATTATATATGAAATTAATGAACATCAAAGTCATTCTGTGTATATCTTACAGCATGTCAGGCTGTTACTTGAATAAACAGAATGCATAATCCACTTTAAATTAATCTGTAAGCCTCTAGATTTCACAAGCAACTGCTGTGTGATAATAAATTCGTGTTCCAGGATGCTGTCACACACACTACATATCATCAGTGATGTTTTAATAGAAGCTTTACGAAACCATCAGAATTTAATTAGGGCAGTCCCTGTTAACTAAATTTAACTCCATATGAGTTAATTGAACACAAGAGATATTTATTTTGCTGCTGCCTCAAAATCCCTGAGCAACTCTCAGTGTCACTTTCACTGGAACAAACCTGGCAACTGGCCACTGGGAAAATGTGCACAGACAAAGACACAGACACATACACACACACGCAAACATGTGCACACACACACACACACACACACACACACACACACACACACACATAGGTCAAACCCTCCAGTTTTGCACTGTTGCCCATTCCTATGAAAGCAAATGTTTGTTGGCATAGAACGTTGTGCTGTTTGTGACCTACACTGTCCTCTGCCACCACTAATTGGTTCAAAGCACACACACTCACATTCACGCACACAATCATGCATATTTGCCTTACTATCCTTTTGAGGACCTTCCATTTCTACAAAATTAATAATGTACCTAATTAAAGTTACTCCTACCCCTGAATCTAACCCTTAATCCCACAGGCTCTTTTAGATTTAAATTTTCCTCATGGGGACCAGCTAAATGTTCCTACAAGGTTAAACATTCGATGCACCCTATCATCATATCTTACTGTAGGCAGCTGACCGTGTCCATTTGAAAAATGTGTGTAAATGTGAATTATCTTTAAAAATATATACAGTGTATAGGCATGCAGACATCACTGAGTTTATTATACAGGGGACATACCCTTATTATATTCTGATATTTGTCTTCCATAGGCTGATGTAATAAGAATTATTTGTTGCTGTCTGGAGGGACAAATCAAGACTGTCATTTGAGTTGTAGAATGAATTTCCTCTTCCTGTCTACACTAGACCACCAACTACCTTTATACAAAGCACTTATCTTAAAGCCCAAAACAAATTGGATAGAAAATGCAGACTGAGATGGAAATAGTTTTTATACAAGAAAAATAGTAAGAAGTCAGAATCAGGTGTAATGTGCACTGACCTGGTAATTATGATGTTTCTTACAGGAGTTCAAAGCAGCATCTGACTACCAACTGGCTGCCAAAACACCGATCAAGCTTATCAAATTACTTGAGTTTATTGATCAGTAAATGTTTGAGGTTTTCTATCTGCCTTACAGTTGCACAATTTTCTTAAAAACAGATTGTCTATGCCATAACATTAGTAGTAGTAATTCAGAAACGTTCCTTTTTGTTTCCTATAGATGTTTTGTTTTGGTACCTGGTAGCTGGTCAGACTAAGCTGGATTTTTTTAGTGAGGCAGTATAATAGTAGTAATGTTATGTTTAGAGGAAACAAGTTTGCAAGTTTGAGTCTGAAGCCAGTCATGGCTGGGTAAAAGAGGATAATATGGAATTTCCAAAGCCCCAGAAGTCTCCTTGATTTAATTATAATCTAATATGTAGAGTTTATTGGCAAAAATAAATAAAGCATGCTAGGAGATAAAAAACAGATAGACAAAACCAGACAGAGTTTTATTGCCTTGAGATCCCAACAGGAGTAAAAAAAAAAAAATTGGGGACAATACGTTGCTAAAGTACATTTTGATTCAGTGACCTGAACCCCGCAAAAATAAATGTAAATGTCATGAGTTCTGATTTGACATTTGATAAGACAACCTGTCAAGGAGTTAATATAGTTGCATGAAGATTATAAAAGATTATTAAAAAAAAGACCCAAACTCAAAGTTTTCACACATTAACCACCCTACCTGATTTCACTGACAAAATAATCATTGCAGAAATTGAGCAGAAATTGGGGAAATTTTGAAATTTCAAGATGTTGCAATTTTGCAACATGACTGCTTTGTAACTGCAATTTCTTCCATTTTTCTTCCTGATTGGACTTTTTCTTATAGCTTCACCTTCTCTAGCTGTAAGAGCTAATGGTTTTGACTTCCTGAGGTATCTCAGAGGAGTGCAGGGATAGGGGTGTCACATCAGGAAGACTGGAATGGAAGGGGGCTCTGAGTGTTGAAATAGCCCACTGCTTGTAAAGTCAACCCTGTCTGTAATTCCTTGTGGGGCATCTCTATTAAGAGCCATTTTTCTTCAAGCAGCATAAGTCAGTGTTTGTGCCTCCACATGTTTTTTTAATGTCATAAAAAGTCCTGTCATCGCTTTCTTTTCCCCATGTTCTCCACTTTTGTGCAATGTCCTCCCACACCTGTTGTTTCTGTTTGTCAGAGTGTAAGTTTTTTCCTTTATCTTTTCCAACAATACTTTCAGGTTCCTTGGGGCAAAAAGAATCCCTCCTTTGTTGTATGGCATGTTGTGTGTTTGCATACAAACGTCACCTGGAGATAAGTTTGTGGCCTTGTTAGTTGCTTGTTTGGGAAGCAGTCATGTTGTAAGTAAAGCATAGAGAGCCATATATAATAGATTGTGTTTTACCAAATTCAAGTAAATACCAAATACAGTACCCTCCAAAAGTATTGGAACAGTGACGGTGTTTTTTAATGTTGCTTCTGTACATCTCCACAATGGAATTGAAAGGAAGCCATCAAGATGTGGTTGAAGTGTAGACTTTCAGCATTAATCTAAGGGGTTTGACAAGAATATTGCATTACTTGTTAAGGAATTATAGCCATTTTTAAACAGTCCCTCCATTTTCACAATCTCAAAATTAACTGAGCAAATTAACATAAAAATAAATATAAGCATCATTTTTAATACTTGGATACAAATCAATCACCACCTAAAGTCTGGAACCCATGGATATCACCAAATGCTGAGTTTAATCCCTTAAATTGCTTTGCCAGGCCTTTATTGCAGCCACATGCAGTTGATGCTTGTTTATGGGTCTTTCTGCCATCAGTTTTATCTTCAGTAAGTGAAAAATATTCTCAGTTGGGTTGACTGATTTGTCCGTTTAAGAACATTTCATTTTTTTGCCTTAAGAAGCTCTTGGGTTGCTTTCACAGTATGTTTTGGGTCATTATCAGTCTGTGCTGTGAAGTGCTCTCCTATCGGTTTTGCAGCATTTGACTGAATCTGAGCAGAAAGTATAGCTCTATACACTTCAGAATTGATCTTGCTATTTTTATCAGCAGTCACATCATTAATAAACACCAATGACCCAGTTCCATTGGCAGCCACATATGCCCATGTCCACCATCTATGTTAGCTAATGGGGTATGCTTTGGATCATGAGCCCTTGCTTTCATTCTCCATTCTCTTCTCTTCCCATCATTCGGGTAAAAGTTATTCATGGTTTCATCTGTCCAAAGAATATTGTTACAGAATTGGGCAGGCTTTCTAGCAAAGGCTAATCTTGCCTTTCTATTCTTGAGTGTTACCAGAGTTTCGCATCTTGAGATAAACCTTCTGTACTTACATCCATGACGGGGTCTCTTGATTGTAGACTTTAACAATGACACTCCTACCTCCTCAGGAGTATTCTTGACATGGCAAGATGTTGTGAAAGTTGTTTTTTTGTTTTGTTTTTTTTACCAATTCTATGATTATCCACTTTAGTTGTCTTCCATGTTGTTTCAAGGCCTTTTCCTGTTGCAGAGCTCACGGTACATTCCACCTTTTTTTTAAGAATATACCAAATTGTTGTTTCTAAACTAAAGGTTCTGCTACCTTTTTGATAGATCTGCTTTGTTTTTTCAGCCTGTGATAATGATGGCCTCCTACATTTGCATCCACACCTCTTTGGACTGCATATTGAGAGTTCCCATAAACAGCTGCCAAATGCAAATTCAACACTATGAATACTATGACCTTTTATCTCCTTAATTTGTCAATAATTAATGAGGAAACAGACCATAACTGGTCATGAATTTGCTTATCAGTCAAGTGTCGCATTACTTTTGAGCCTGTGAAAATGGACGAACTGTGAAAAAAAGGCCTTAATTCCTAAACAGTTAATTCAATATTTTTGTTAAACCCCTTGAATTAATGTTGAAATTCTACCCTTCAATCACATCTTGATGGCTTCTTTTCAAATTCATTGTGGTGGTATACAGAGGCAAAAATCCAAAAATTGTGTCACTCTCCCAGTACTTTTGGAGGGGGCTGTAGGCTACCTGATAGAAAAATTTAAATTCCCATCCTTAAATTTAAAGCAAAACAGTAACTATTGCTGCATTAGGCATACCTTTGAAGTGGGAAGAGGGAGCTCAGAATTCACACATCATTTTCAACTCAAGCTGCATTCAAGCAACAAAGTGGGAAAAAAATCATGGATGCCTCCATGTCCTAAACAAGCTAGGCACTTAACTGTGATGAGTGATGTATATTAATAACCTCAAAACAATGAACTATATAGTCTCTCTATATATAAACCATGTTATAGATTATCCCTAACTCTAACCCAAGGAAATATGCCTGTTTGTTAATTGATCTAAAGCTAATATTTGTATATACAGGCCAACTAATTTAAAGGTAAGAAGTGGTATTTTGTTTACTGTGAATGCTGTGAGCAGCCATTTTGATTTGTCATCACTTGCTGAATTTGCAGGAACTCAGTGTTGAAGAGAGCATCCTGAGTTCCTGAGTAGGAATTTTGAGTTGAGAGGGCATTTTGGTTTTTTTGGTTTTTCCTGGTTATAGGTTGGGAACTATGAGTTACAACCTCTAGTCAAATGCAGCACTATTGTGACATGTAAAGTCATAGGTTATAAAAAAAATCATAAAGTCACCAACTTATATAAACAAACAAAGAACCTCGTGTGCCAAAAAAACAAAAAAATTCAATATATAGTCATATTTTCACATTTAATGCATAGAGATATAAAGAAAAATACAAGAGCCGCATCATGTGGTCTACAGGCCTCTGTAAGCACATTAAATGTTTGTGATCATGACAGTATAGTCAGAAAAAGACTGATGAACAAGTACGGTTTTCATGAAAGGGCAGCTAAAAAAAAGCCCCTTCTTTTCAAAAAGAATATTTCATCTGAACAAACCACAAAAAGGTCCAGAATGATATCCTTTGAACTGGTGAGACCAAGGTGGCGACGTTTGGTCATCATCCACTTGATGTGCACGTGCAACGTGTTTGGCCAAAACCAAATACCACAATCACAAAACCATATCACCACAAATGCCTCACACCAACTGTCAAGCATGGTGGTGGAGGGGTGATGATTTGGACTTGTTTTACAGCCACAGGACCTGGGAAACTTGCAGTAATTGAGACAATGATGAACTCCACTTGAACAATTCTTGAGACAATTGTGAGGCCTCCTGTTTAGCAGCTTAAGCTGAGCCAAATATATATCAATTACCCATCAGGATCACAGGAAAGCTGGAGTCAATCCCAGCTGATGTCATGTGACAGGTGGGGTACATCCTGGACAGTTCTAGAATCTATGGCAGGGCTAACACAGAGACAAACAACCATTCACACTCACATACACACCTATGGGCAATGTAAAGTAGTCACTTGGCCTAATTTGCATGTCTTTGGGAGGAAACCAGAGCACCAGGAATAAACCCATGCAGGCATGGGGAGAACATGCAAACTCCACACAGAAAGGCCCCAGTTGGCTATGCCGGGCCATGCCCATTGGCTCTGGAGACTGCCAAACAAAGACTCACAGCTCTGGCTGCAAGATTGAAGAGATACACCAGGGAAGCAGAGGCCAAAATATTAAATGGCCTGTAGCAGACTACAATAAGCAGACTACAGTGATCTCCCAGAACAAGAATCAGTCACCATCACCAAGCCAGATTTCCAGCAACTAGTCTCAGGAATGAAGAACTGGACAGCACCTAGACCTGACATGATACACAGCTACTGGTTGAAGATGCTAACAGCAATCCACGAATGCCTGGCAGCACAAATGAGTAAGCTGCTAACAACAGCATTCACCCAGACTGGCTAACACAGTGTAGGACAATGATAACACAGTGTAATCTTGAAAGATCCCCAGAAGAGTACCCTGCCATCCAACTACAGACCAATAACCTGCTTCTCCACAACTTGGAAGCTCCTCTCAGGCAAAGATGCTAGGCAAACACATGAGTCAATGATGCACTGCCCCCGCTGTTTTTCTGCATAGGGCTGAACCCCCTTAGCCACATTATCACAAAGAGTGGATAAGGATACAAGTTCATAAGTGTATTAACCATCAGCTACCTCCTTTACATGGATGACATCAAGCTGTATGCCAAGAGTGAGTGAGACATTGACTCACTGATCCACCTTGGGACCTTGGGACCCACCTTGGGACATTGGGATGTCATTTGGACTGGATAAATGTGGACGCATGGTGGCTAAGACAGGGAAGATGATCAGGACAGAGGGAGTGGAGTTACCAGAGGACAAAATAGCAGATATACAGGACAGCTACAAGTACCTTGGTATCCTACAGGCCAATGGAAATCAGGATGAGGTTACAAGGAGATCAGCCACAGCCAAATATTTCCAGAGGGTCAGACAGCTTCTCAGATGCCAGCTAAATGGTAGGAATAAGATCCAAGCCACCAACATGCACGTCCTACCAACCATCAGATACCCAGCTGGAATAGTGAACTGGCCACACATGGAAATAGATGCCACTGATGTCAAGACATGGAAACTACTCACAATGCACAGAGGGTTCCATCCAAAGTCCAGCGCCCTGAGACTCTACGATCAACAAACAGAAGGGGGACAAGGATTAGTGAGTGTCAGAGCCACTATCCAGAATGAAACAAAGAACATCCATGAAAACATCAGGAAGATGGCCCCCCAGGACGAACTGATGAAGGAGAATCTCAGGCAGCATAAGTGTGTGCAAGATGCAGGCTTGGACAGTATATACTGAAATGCATAACCAAGTGGTGGGGATAGTGTACGGAAACACTAGAAGTTTCCAATGTCCAATGGGGGACACTACTGAAACTAGTTAGAGAGCAAAGATCCTATGGGACTTCAAATTCCAGACAGATAAGCAGCTGCTGGCCAACCAACCAGACACAGTGGCGGTTGATAAAGAGCAGAAAAGAGCATTAGTGATAGATGTGGCAATCCCAGCTGACAGTAACATAAGGAAGGAGTGTGAGATGGTCCAGAAGTACCAAAGTCTGAAGGAACAACTTGAACAGATGTTGAAGGTGAAGTCCAAAGTGATTCCAGTGATAATAGGAGCATTAGCGGTTGTTACTCCCAAACTTGGAGAGTGGCTCCAACAGATCTCAGGTAGAGTACTTACACACATACACACATACACACATACTACCCCACAAGTAGGTGGGTGATGGTGTCTTCAGGGTGATGTGCAGTGTTAGTTTTCCGCCACACATAGCGTTTTGCATTAAGGCCAAAAAGTTCAGCTTTGGTCTCATCTGTCCAGAGCACCTTCTTCCACCTGTTTGCTGTGTCCCCTACATGGCTTGTGGCAAACTGCAAACAGGACTTCTTATGGCTTTTTTTCAACAATACTTTTCTTCTTGCCACTCTTCCATAAAGGCCAGATTTGTGGAGTAAGTGACTAATAGTTGTTCTGTGGACAGATTCTCCCACCTGAGCTGTGGATCTCTGCAGCTCCTCCAGAGTGACCATGGGCCTCTTAACTGCTTCTGTGATTAGTGCTCTCTTTGCCCGGCCTGTTAGTTTAGGTGGACGGCCATGTTTTGGTAGGTTTGCAGTTATGTCATACTCTTTCCATTTTCGGATGATGGATTGAACAGTGCTCCGTGAGATGTTTAAAGCTTGGGATATTTTTTATAACTTAACCCTGCTTTAAACTTCTCCACAACTTTATCCCTGACCTGTCTGGTGTGTTCCTTGGTCTTCATGATGCTGTTTGTTCACTAATGTTCTCTAACAAACCTCTGAGGCCTTCACAGAGCAGCTGTATTTAAACTGAGAATAAATTACACACAGGTGGACTCTATTTACTAATTAGGTGACTTCTGAAGGCAATTGGCTGCACTGGATTTTATTTAGGGGTATCAGAGTACAGGGAGCTGCATACAAACACACGCTACACTTTTCAGATTATTATTTGTAAAAAATTTGTAAAAAATCATCTATCATTTTCTTTCCACTTCACTATTATGCACTACTTTGTGTTGGTCTATCCCATAAAATCCCAATAAAAGAAAGCTTGTGGTTGTAATGTGACTAAATGTGTGACTAAAGTTCAAGGGGAATGAATAATTTTTTAAGGCACTGTACATTTTATATATAAAATGAAAAAATAATTAATATACTATTAAAATATGTTGTGTTTTTGTTGTCATCTAAGGTTATTTCTTTGTTTATAGAAATTGGTGAGGACCAGCCAAAACATAGAATTCAGGTGGGGGTACTTTTCCCATTACTTGTAAGGCAAGTTTGGACATAGTATTTTATGGGGAACTGTTTTAAATTCATTCTTTAGAAGTGCTCCTTTAAATTTATACATTTTATTTACAATTATGTACTACATTTATTTGTCTCTTCCACTTTCTTTTTCATTCTTATACACATGCAAAGGACGAGAGTTAAATGTTGAAATTACTTTTGTTTTGTCCTCCACAGAAAGGAGTAACCAAGTTCTCTGAATTTCTCACTTTACTTTCTCCACTCCTCTATTATCTATCTATAACATTGTTTTCATATCTCTCTCTCTCTCTCTCACACACACACACACACACACACACACACACACACACACACACACACACACACACACA
>JAQQZR010000012.1:15826083-15836239 GCA_030068235.1 Notoglanidium macrostoma
GCACAGCAGCTTGGAGAAGGAGTTAGTGCTGCCTGTGGGAGAAATCCGGCCTGCAATCTACATATGCGGTAGGAAAAACTCTTTCCCTTACAACTACACATTGTACACTGAGTGAAGGTTATTTGTTAATGTAGTAGATAATAAAGTATCTGTGTTGATTTAACAGGTGGAGGATGGCATGGAGGGCAGATTGCTCTCATTATTGGTGTAGTCGTGGCGTTTGTTGTTGTCGGTGTTGCTGGAATTCTCATCTGGAAGAAGAAGAAGAAGATGTCTGGTGAGAAGAGAAAGAAATCAGATATAAAATGAGTCATTTTTTAAAAAATGAGTCTCCCAGTCATTAGGCCAAGCAGGTGCATCTCATCCCAGAACAATTACACCGCGCATGTAAGGACTTCCATATGCGCGTTTACTTCATGAAGCATTAGTTTAGCCCCGTCTGGTATTATACCCGTGTTTTGGACTCTAGTTTCTCTGTTTGTGGATTATCTTTGATGCTCTGTTTGCCGATCGACTGACCTGTTCCTGTTTTGAATGACCCTTTTTGCCTGAGGTGTTTGTACCTCTGCCCAGGGTGTGTTAAAATAAACACTACACTGCTTTTACCTCCGTCTCACAAACCTGTACTTGTGTCTCACCATGCCTCGACGGCAGGAACGCCGTGACAACGTGATTCTTTCACAATCGTAAAAAAGAACTCTTCCTCCCAATCACTGTGAAAATGATAAGTTTTCTTTCTTTTCTTCTACCATGTTTCTGGGGGTAGAAACCGCATCCATGTCCACATCTTGGCAGCGCCCGCTAGCTTATCTCGGTAAACACTGAGGTTTGTCTTGCGCTCAATACTGACCTTTGAACCAGACTAGGTCAGAGTTCATGCATACGTTAAACATTTTTGTTTTTAAAATAGTTTTTTTTTTTTTGTTTTTTTTTTCAATATTTTCGTTTTCTAATCTACAGCAATGCAAGTGTGATTCAAAAAGAATAGCAACACATTAAAATAAAAATTTAGAGATTTTATAGCTCACTACTGAGTAGTGCTATTTTTAGAACATGCCCCACGGCGACTCTTGTGGTCCCTGCGGGTGACCTGGTGCCCGTGGGCACCATGTTGGTGAACCCTTATATGCTATATATATATATATATATTTGAGGTCTGAAGTCAGTAAAATAATCTTAAAGCCAGCTCTGTTCATTTTTTCAGCCGTCTCAGAGGCATATAAAGACTCGTATGAAGGTTAGCCATCACTTCAACCACAGGTCTTCGCTCAAACCCATGCATGCAGTATATGCACTGTTTTCCAACCACAGAACTGACGCAATCGTCTTTCTTGCATTTGACTTACAATATCTTCTGACATTCACCCAATGTGTCAACTGCTTTCTCACCTCTTTCTTTCAAACAAGCTTGAATTACAGTGATTATCCTTTTGTAAGCAATATGCTGGCTTGGTCTCTTTGCCTTCAGAAGCTCTTGGTTTGCTTTCATGGTATGTTTTGGGTCATTATCCATCAAGCACTGTCCTATCAGTTTTGCAGCATTTGACTGAATCTGAGCAGAAAGTATAGCTCTATACACTTCAGAATTCATCCTGCTGCTTCTATCAGTGGTCACATCAATCGACACCAGTGACCCAGTTCCATTAACAACCACACATGCCCATGTCCACCATGTTTGTCAGTTGACGTGCTATGTTTTGGATCATGAGCCCTTGCTTTCATGATCTCCATACTCCTTCTGGTACGAGTTAATCACGGTTTCATCTGTCCAACGAATCTTGTTCTGGAATTGCTCCAGGCTACTGTAGGCTAATCTGGCCTTTCTGTTCTTGATTGTCACTTGAGTGTTTCGCATCTTGGGATAAACCCTCTGTATTTACATTCATGAAGGCGTCTCTTGATTGTAGACTTTGACAATGATCCTCCTACCTCCTTGGGAGTGTTTTTAACTTGGCTAGATGTCCTGAAGTAATAGTAATCCTGGTGTCTTCTTTACCATGAAAAAAGATGGTCCGTTTCCTTTTTATTACACCAGCTGAACGTCTATGTGAGCTGTTATGATTTGACTGGCTAATATCAATCTCTGGTCAAAACTATGTCGATCCAACATGACAATACTCTGTATATGTAAGAAAGAAAATACATGATTATTATAAGTCTACAAGAATCAGAAAAAACACAATAAAACAACAATAATAATGGTATTTATATAAAAATTACAGAAAGTGTGAAAGTGTTGATGAGCAAAACATGACATTCTTCTATGGGGCTCCAAGTTTCCAAAGTATACATGACTTCTTGTTCTTACTTCTCTAACTGAGATACCATTTATGTTGTGTTAAAATATTTCCGAGTTTGCATATCTCAAACGATTGCATGTAAGCGTGCCGTGTTTCCCTTTAGAGATCATTGAATTTAAATTAAAAGGTATACAACCAAAAAATGTTCAAATGAAGTTTGAATTCTTCAGATTGGATTTTGACCTTTTTTTTTGGTCAACCTTGGATCTTTTTTCACTTTTTCAGAATCAACCAGGGCCCAAACCACAGGCCTTTTCTTAAAAGACACATAGCATCTGTCCATTTCTGAGAAACTGTGCATAGCATGTTTTTCCAACCACAAGAAATGCGCACACACCTAGTGTGACAGCATCACAACTCCTGTGCTGCGTCGACATGACACCGTCTCTTTCGTTTTCCTAGAAACATGGCTCTGGCCAGGCAAAAAAAAAAAAAAAAAAGCTTATACCAGAAAACTGAATCTGAAAAGTGTTTTTCCATTTGTAGGTTAGTTTGTATATACTGAGCATTTTTTACTTTTCAATTTACTTTGTCACTGTTATGCACTTATTGATCACGGTAAATAAATGAATCCTAAATGTTTATTTCATTCATTCATTCAAGCACAGTCCCGTTAATCCTGAACGGTGTTTGGTTAGTGTAAACCTAACACTCAGATCCTTGCACGGATATACAGTGCAAAGCTTGTGCCATTTTGCAACCACTTCAACAAAGGCTGGTTGTTACACAGTAGGTGTGAAAGACAGCAGGATAGTTGAGTAACACATTTAAACCAAGCAGGACGTCCATTTAAGTTTTAGCACTTGTATAAGAATTAAAAACGAGACTCAACCTCAATCACCATGTAGATTAATGTCAGACTTTATTCTTACGGTCACGTGTTCAGACTGGACGAATGAGTCGAGTTCTCCAGTGTGGACTCGCAGATCTGGACAGAAATTAGCACGGAAACAGTGAGGGGTGATGATGCAATGTCTCTGCGATTAAAAAAAAAAAGGATGAAAAATTGGCAGATGAATTCAGGCTTTATTATATAATTAGATAAACGAATGAGATGCTCCCTGAAAGTCCTGATGCTGCAGGAAGTCAATCACTACCAGGAAGGCTTTATAGCTGTATAGTCAGCGCATCTCTGACACCCATTGACACAAAGAGAAACTTCATTTCATTCTCCAGATTTCCTCTCTGTCTCACACATGACGCGGTTCGTGACCATGCGTTCCTTTCTCTTTGTGATGGGTGAGTGGAACTGATTTTATTTGCTTTGAAACAATTGTAAAGAATTATAAGATCTTTTTATCTGAATACACCTTACATGCCTGAGGTCACACTTAACCTTCAGACTAAATCACTAATTACATTTCCAAGTGTTAATGAGCTCTAAAAAGTAAAAAAAAAAAAAAAAAAAAAAAAAAGTTAAATATATTCCTTTTTGTAATGACATGTTGTTAGTCAGATACAGATTTCATACTGTATATTTAAAATCTCCGTAAAAAGGACTAAACCTGATATGATCAATACAAATGAGGTGTTGTTTCTGGGTTGCAGGTTTGCTCTCGGAGACTCCGTGCTCTTTAACTTTACAAGCAAAACCTGGAGTTAATGTCACTTTTTGGTGCCAACATGAGCTCCATCATGCAGGTTACATCTTCTGGTTCTACCAGAATCTCAATACTGCTTCATTAAGTACCACTCCAGTACCACTTCTTGTTGGGTGCAGGCATGTTAAGACGATAGGCCCATCACAAAAGTGTTACTTCTATAATGATATTGAGCGCATGGTGATTTCTGTTCATGGCAAGACCACGTCTCTGACAATCACTGCAGTGAATGTGTCCGATACAGGACTGTATTACTGCAGCTTCCTGCAACTGAACCAAATTTCATTTAGCAATTCAAGCTACTTGAAGGTGAAAGGTAAATGCATACAATACGAATGACTTGCATTATAAGGTTTGTTGAAAAATGCATAACTGTACACGTTTCAGAGGGAACCGAAAAACGTCTTCACGGGAACTCGGACAGAGCACGAGGTTTGTCATTTATTGCGTAGCCACATCCCCGTGCGTATACACGTAGCAATCAAACTCCGGGGTGGGCTTTAACCGTAGAAATGTGTTCTTCTTCCGCTGTCCAAGACCCTTCTGCTGTGTTCTTTTGGCTGAATGTGATGTTTACGACAGCGGTCGTGATTCTTCTCGGTGTCCTGATCGTCATCGGAAAAACACACAGAGGTAAATGATTACTCCGATTACATCATTAAAATAAATAAATAAATAACAATCACTACTACAACTAATGATGATGTTCATGTTTACAGAAATGGAAAAATGAAAGCATTCATAACGTATAAAAGCGTGAACTTTGTTTTGTTTTAGCACATCAGGTAAATCTACAAACGGGTCAACGTAAGTAGATATGGTGGTTTACAGAATTATTTCGACTGAGGAAAAATAAGATGTGCGAGCTAGTACACCTCTCTCTTTCTTTCTATGTCTATACATTTTTTTTTCTGCACTAAAGCCATTTAATATGGGTGCCAATAATTTTGGAAATCACAGTACACACATGAGAGCTTTTTCTGAATTTACACACTGTTACTTTTACTGGCTGTTCATCATTTCCCTGAAATTGTAGCCGTGCGTTTGTGCTTTACTGTAACTCTAGCGAGCTGCATATAATCTTTGTAGGATCTTGGTGTTGATCATGTATAATACAGTGCTTGGAGCAGGACAGTACTCTGTTTTTTTGGCTTCAAACTGCAAGTTCTGAGCGTTTAGTATGTCCCATTTTAATGGGTTTATGCTTTTCACTTATCTGATTTATTGCCCTCTGACATGGACGTGACTGCTGTGCTCAACTTGAACTTTCTTATCATAAAGGGGGTAAGTGTTATCTCAGTAAATTACACCTAAATTCTCTTTAATAAATATAATAATACAAAAGAAGGAAAACATACGTTTAAGTGGTTTATTGTTTGATCATGTCAGAGGCCCTGTGTCGTTACAGGAACATGACTCTGTGAATTATGGACCTGTACATCTGTCCAAGAGGACAAGGGGACATGGTGAAATAAAGGATCTCTATCCATCTGGCTCGCGGGGAAGCTGGAGCCAATCCCAGCATCTTGGGGCGAGAGGCGGGGTACACCCTGGGCAGGTCGCCAGTCCACCACAGGGCCAACACAGACAAACAGCCACACACGCTCGCATTCACACCTATGGGCAATTTAGAGTCTGACCTAATCTGCATGACTGTGGGAGGAAACCGGAGGAAACCCACGCATGCACGGGGAGAACATGCAAACTCCACACAGAAAGGTGACCCGGGCATCGAACCCAGGACCTTCTTGCTGTGAGGCGACAGTGCCTCGGACAGATGCGACAAATTCTCAGAAAATTGAATGAAGAAAAATCATGACTGAACAGACTCCTTTTTATTGATGAACCATAAACAATGCAAAACAATGTGCAATATATATATAACAGTTAAAATGAGCTCGAAGAAAAAACGCAACTACAATATAAACAAATGATCTAAATAAGTAACACAAATAACTAAATCTAACACTAAAACAAGAACAAGACACGTACAATTAGTAAAACGTGTAGAAAAATAGAACAAATTTGTACTGAAGTTTTGCATTGATCATGGTCTCATAAGATTATATATATATATTTTTTTCTCTCTCATATGTCTAGTCAATAATGTATCTTAGTAGTTTATTCTAGAGTTATATAAAAAAACTATAATATTCCCACCTCCCACCATTATTCCTGTCTAATGCTTAGTGAAATGACAAAGCCAGATCATTCTAATTAAATAAAGCTGTAAAATATTGAGAACCTGACTTGCCTGGAAGTTAAGCCTACACACCAAGACCAAAGTCATCTTAAATATATAATTCTTGACATCATTGCATTGATAGCATATGATATGCCCAGCACTAACTCACTTCAACAGCACCAGAGTTCTGAAGCTTTCTGAAGCAGTCATATAGGGGGACATTTTCAATGAGCTCCAAATTAGACACACTGAAATGAACACTATCTGTGCACCTAAATCCTTCAGATCGAATTCACATGTGCCGTGTCTAGATCCTTAAATTAGAACATGACCATCCTCCATATCATTCAAGAACATCTCTTTATAACCATTCGTCAAGAAATAAAGACTTATCACTTTTACTTATATTACAATTATTCCAGAGGATTGATTTGAAGAAAAAAAAAAGTCATGCATGTTCCAAAGCCAAGCTTTGACGCGTGTTAATTTTTACAATGTACATAATTACATTTTAGCCAGAACTCCAAATAGCTAGTTTTATGAAAAACAGCATTTTGGGATAAAATATCAGATTGAGTCATGGCTAACTAAACATTTTTTTTCTTTCAGCTAGTTCTTTTTAAAAGTATTGATAACATCTACAAATCTTCTATGAAACAAGCCAGCATCGGACTCCACAGAACTTGATCAGGCGACTAAATGCTTAGAGTCAACATTTCGCTATACACTAGATAAAGTAGCCCCACTTAAAAGGAACATAATTAGAGAGCACCCTGGTATAACGATGACACGCGCTCCCTAAAACAGACCACTCGCAAATTAGAACGCAAGTGGCGTCAAACTAAATTGGAAATTTTCAAACTGGCATCGAAAGCTCTTAGTACTGGTCGATCAACGTATTTCTCCGCTCTAATAGAAGATGACAAAAATAATCCTAGATTCTTATTTAATACTGTAGCAAAAACGCCACAGAAACGTCCACACTATCAACATGCAGTAGCAATGACTTCATGACTTTTTTCAATGACAAGACTGACAATATCAGGCAAAAAATACAAACTGAATTTAAATTTTAAAAGCAACTCTGTAGAAAACAATAGAATTATATCAGATCAGTCATTAGAATGTCTTAAACCCCTTCAAAAGACTTCATCAAAATTATCAACCTGTGTATTAGATACTTTACCTGCATGTTTCCTCAAACAGATAGTACCAGAAGTAACTGAACCCATTCTAAAAATAATCAGCTCTTCCCTTAGCATTGGTTATGTACCTAAATCCTTTAAATTAGCAGTTATCAAACCCCTGATTAAAAAACCTGATCCCGATCCCAGTCAGTTGTCCAACTATAGGCCAAGATCTAACCTCCCTTTTATTTTTCCAAGATCCTGTGGGCTCAATTGGAAACTATCGAAAGTTCCTGTAAATAACCATGGCAGGACACGGTCATTTTGGAGAGGTCATGCAAAGGTTAGGAGATAATGATGGTGGTCAGAGATACTGAGCTGAGACAACCAATCAGCAAACAGGTGATGTAACAGATACATGGTGAGAAGGGCTGTATAAGAGGCTCTAGGAAGATATCTCTTGGGTCAACAGACTTTACTACTTTTTCTTGGGCTAATTAAATACTTTTTGATTGAACTTTTTGATCTTCAGTGTATTGTTTTGCTATTTGTTTTTGTTGTTAGAACAAACTGGATTTTTTTTTTTACATATTAGAAGCTATTATATAGAGCTTCCTGTTTGCCCATTTATGACTGTATATGAATAGAAAATTAAAATAAATCTCAAACGTCTTTTCCAAAAGGCTGCAGGTTTGACGTGGTGTGTTGCAGCAATGGTCTTTATATTTTTCTAATGTTGACTATTTTGATAAAGTGTTAGGTTTCATATTCAATTTTCAGGTGTCAGATTTGCGTGCATCTTAAACGCCATGCTCTCACTGTCATAAGGCTAATGAAAAAATCCTTAAGTGAAATTATCTTCAAGTTGAGTTTTTGATATTATATTGAACTTAGTTTCATATTCGGTTATTAGATGTTTTGAGAATGAAGTGATAATGGCGTAAGAATTAAACATAAGACATGACAGATTAACTCCTTTTATTCCCAGCTTGCCTTGTGTGATACAGTATCATTGCTTAATGGCTCCATCTACAGGTGTGAGAGTGTAACTACTGGACCTTCACTCACACCGGTTTTTTCCCCCCCGAAATAACGCGAGATTTCCTCAGGTTAAGGAGATGCTGTGTGTTGTTTCCTGCGCGTGAGCGCTGAGCTACTGTAGTGAAACTGAAGCAGTTTAACACAAACAACAACAACAACAACCCCGTTAAGCTAAAGGATTCTCTACAGGAGCTCTTAAAGCTTGGTTGTGTTTTAACTCTGCAGGAATGGAGCTCAGTTGTGGCCTTATGGAAGTCCTGTTCTTCCTCATGATCAGTTTTCCTCAGGCATCTGCAGGTGAGAGAGATTTAATATTGGGAATAACTGCTGTGTTGTGTTCATGTGGAGCTCCATGTGTGCGGTAGAGAAGTGAGGAATGACGCACTTCCGGTTGTGCTGTTACATCCAGTAATCCTTACATCCTGTGTTGTCTGATGAATCGACTCACCTTCAGGAAGTGAATCAGACATGCTGTGTTTCGGCTTGCAGTGTGTTTTTATTTTAGGATTTTGTACATGAGTGCATTTAGAGAAAACAAGCATGTGTATATATATAATTATCCAGTCATTTATTATTTCTTTAGCACTGGTTCTGCTTCCTTCATGCTTTGTGATGGTGTAAAAGGGCAAATGGAGTGAAGTTTCCTCCTCAGCTGTTCTGGGGTCAGTTGAGAATCAGTCATCGCTGCTCATTTCTTCCTTACAGTATTCTACTTTTGGCCACCATGTTATCAGCACGTCAGTGTTTCTTCTCTTCAAATGGACTAAAACATGAAAATATATTACAACCCCAATTCCAAAAAAGTTGGAACGTTGTGCAAACTGTAAATTTAAACAGAATGCAATGATATCGAAATCTCATAAACCCATATGTTATTCATAACCCAACGTAGAAAACATATCAAATGTTTAATCTGAAAAAATAAAGTCATTTTGAATGTCCTGGCAGCAACACGTCTCAGAAAAGTTGGGACAAGGCCATGTTTACCACTGCGTGGCATCCTGTCTTCTTTTTACAACAGTCTGTAAACATCTGGAGACTGAGGAGAGTTTTGGGAGAGGAATGTTGTCCCATTCTTTTCTAATACAGGGTTCTAGTTGCTCGACTGTCCTAGGTCTTCTGTGTCATATTTTTCGTTTTATGATGCACCAAATGTTCTCAATGGGTGAAAGATCTGGACTGCTGTTAGACCTGTTCAGTTCCCGAACCCTTCTTCTACGGAGCCATGATGTTGTAATTGGTGCAGTGTGTGGTTTGGCATTGTCATGTTGGAAAATGCAAGGTCATCCCTGTAAGAGACGTCGTCTGGATGGGAGCACATGTTGCTCTAGAACCTGGATATACCTTTCAGCATTGATGCTGCCTTTTCAGATGTGCAAGCTGCCCATGCCATGTGTACTAATGCACCTTCATACCATCAGAGATGCTGGCATCTGAACAGAGTACTGATCACACGCTGGCTGCTCCTTCTCCTTCTCCTCTTTAGTCCAGATTACACGGCGTTCCTGGTTTCCGAAAAGAATTCATCTGACCACAGTTCAGTTTTCCATTTAGCCCCAGTCCAGCAGCTTTACTTCTGAGAGACACTGCAACTCTAAGATACTCTTTTTATACCCAGTCATGTTACTGACCTGTTGTCAATTAGTTGCCTCCAGCTGTTGCTTTTTTGTACCACTAACTTTTTTTAAACTTTAATATCATTTTATTCCCATTCGATCTCACTCCTGTCTCAGAGAGATTATAGATATAATAAAGTTATTTTCTCATTTATTTTTCCTCTGAGCATTTTTATTTTTAGCAAAGTGATGTAGGCTGTATAAATATCCACCCCCCTACACACAGATAAAGCAGCGTTAGATTTGCTCAGCAGCTCGTTTCCTCTTTGTCTCTCGGCTGATACAC
>JAQQZR010000012.1:15836339-15863794 GCA_030068235.1 Notoglanidium macrostoma
TAGAGACATATATATATATATATATATATATATATATATATATATATATATATATAGATAGATAGATAGTTAGATAGATAGACATTTATAGATTCATAAGTTTATATTCAGAATCTATATACTTCTGTGAAGCTGCTTTGTGACAATGTCTGTTGATAAAAGTGCTATCCCTTTCTTACATAGAGTCCACACTTATAGACAGTCAATTTAAGGCTCTTTTTTTATATTTTAGTAAACAATAAAAATGACTCCAAATCATTTAAGAGCATTACTGAAAATTTACATAAACTTCTGTCGCTCTGTAGACTATTTGTCTTTCTTAAAATAAATGACAAATATTTTTTAAATCAAATTTTTTGTTTTTGTTTATTTTGGGGGAAAATACTTTTTTTTACCTTCTTGCATCATGCAACAGTCCTAAACTATGGACATTTTGTATGTCCAGAAGTTATATTCTCTAAACTTTTTATCAACAACATTACATTAGACCAGAATGATAAATATTTTGGACATTGGAAGATTTATTATTATTATTATTATTATTATTATTATTATAATTATTATTTCAGGCATGCCTTTGTAACTCGCAGTGAGAATCAAATTTCATATATCATGCAATTCTAAGTAAAAAAGAAAGGATCTGGCTAAACAAGTAAAGGTTTATGAAAGCTTTAAGACCTGTCACGATCTAGGTCTGTTTACAATTCAAAGAAACAGAAAACATGAAGCAATAAAATGAAATTTATAAAATAAATGGAATATGTTTTTTTGCTGGATGAAGGCACGCATAAGTACGGCATTACTCCTCACAGAGCTGCATTAGGGATATGGAAAACCATTGAGCAGGCTAATGGACCAGGAAAAAAGTTATATATTGAAGTTTTGACCATTAGCAACACCAGTTACAACAGCCCCACAACTTTTTTTCTAATATGTCAGGTGTAATTCAATTTTCTGTGACATAATGAGAACACGGCTAATGTCAGTGGATTTGAGACTAGCACTAAAGCATGTAGCAGGAATAATATAACGTTCTCCCTGCTGGAGTAATAAACGTTATAGATAGTGTCCTATGATAAATATGATTGATAATATACTCACATATCTGTCATAAACTGATCTTAAACTTGACTGTGCTGTTGAAATATCTTAGAAATTTAAAGCCTGTGATGGCTGGCATCATCTTGTAGAGTGATCATTTAATATGAAATGGCAATAGTGATACGCTTAACTCAACAAGAAACCAAAAAGATCCGGCTGGTGGTTCAAAATGAAGTGATCTTCATAGTCAAAGTGATGGAGTACTGACCTTTAGAACCAAAGGGTCCTGGTGACCATTAGATTATGGACGACAGCAGAGAGAAGGGACTTGCTCCAGGTTAGAGAAGGACAACAGGTTGCAACTGATGTGGCAATTCAGCTGCGAAGTCTGACATCCAGGCTTAAGCACAGAGTCAATACAATATGCACAGGTGGAAATGCTAATGGCATGAAGGTCACATTTACAGAGAATAAAAGTATTTATCTTCATAGCTGGTAGGGTCTGATGTGTTTTTCTTTCAAATGAGATGTTCTCTGTTTCATAATAAAGGCAAAGACGTAAACCTCTTCCTATCAAGAGTCATAAGTAGTATTTTCTTCTCTGCTCCATGCTTTTGGACAAGTCTTAGGGCATGGAACATCATGCAACCTGGCTGCCTACTAAAGCGCTAAGCTATCCCAAGACGATAGAGGCTACCAGACGTGTTTTGATATACTATTTGACACTACAGTTTTAGACATAGACAAAATATACAGTGTAGGATAACTGATAACAGATCCAGCGCACACATTACTGAGCTCTGCTGTTTCCGTAGTCTAGTATTTTAGACGGTTTTCCACACAGACATGCTCTCACAGTATGTTTGCCGACTGATTAATGAATGACTAACGAACACGGACTGCTATTTCATCATCGTGCAAATTCACTGCCATTAGACAGACTGATATATATACAGATGAGAAAAAAGCTATAAATCCTGCACAGAACAGGACACAGGGAACCAAGCTGCATGATATAATGCAGACGCATGCTTCAATGGACTGGAGTCTGACACTCATTAGATTAACTTTCTCGTTTAATGCCATGCTAGCAGTCTATAATGATGGTAAACAATGTTTCCATTACCTTAATACACACAGTATGAAGCACAAAGTATTATAAATGAAGATCAGCTATGACAATTCTTGAGAAAAACTGCAGTTCAGTCATTCGCAGCATTATTTAAATGAAATCCATCCTGAAATATATTAAATATGTTTAGATTGAAATGTGTGCTTTGCTTAGTGATTCGGATGCTAATTTCTGCATTAATTATTCCTGTAAGTTAGTGGTTGTGTGCTGCACTGATGTCACAGACAGACATTGCCAGTGCAGTTTAATCGGAGAAAAAAAATCCAATCTCAAACATATAACAGTGATAATCAGCCACAAACCAACTCAAAGTTCCAGTATGCAAGTTGCACTGACTCATGAGGCAGAGACTTGGCTTGACTAGTCAGTGATTTAGAGATGTCAAGTGTGATGGCGTCGACAGCAGTTTTGGAAAAAAACCGTTCGCTTTTGAGGCCGAGGGTACAAATGAGAAGAAGTACAGATGTCTCTTTAGGTATATATGAAATCCCACTCCTGCTACTATCAGCAGGTAGTCCGATAGCACTGTGGGTAACATCGGAAACTGTTAACTAGAGTGAAAATACTCCAGCATGTCAATGAAGGAAGTTTAAGCTGAAAAAGGGAACAGGAAAGCGAATTTCATTACAAAATCAATCTTGGATCCCACTGAAGATGACCATGATTATGTAAATTATAAGGGTTCAGGGTGGATTTTTCCTCTTCAACAAGTTAAGCTGATGAAATGCCTATAAAGCCACAGGTTTACCGCTGTAATTAGGTGGGTTATAGCCTCCAAACATTTCAGCATTTTAGTCAAGTGCACTCTGAGCATGCACCAAAAAACCCAGAACTGTGTGAGTTGTTAACCATTTGCTTACATGTCATACTGTATGTAGGATGTTTACTGTGCAATGAGTCCCTGTAAGTGACATATCATATCTGTGTAGGATGCATATGGACGTGGACTCAGACGTCTCCTTTAGGATATGGCATATCAGCAAAGATGACATGCAGTCCATCTTAAAAGAAGAGGTATTCAATGCATACAGTAATCAATTCAGAATACTCTCCTTTATTATTATTATTATTATCCTTTTTAAAGGAATCAGTTGCTTCATTTAGAAATAAACACTATCATCAGTCTAAATGGTCAGTAGTCCATAATATTTAATTGCATGCCTGCACAGGTGTAAAAGCAAGTGTGTTTAAAAAGCAAACAGCCTACACATGAGGCTGCTCACATCAGCACACGAGCGCGTTCACAGAAATGCCGACATGCAACCTACTGTACATATCTGCGTTATAACCTGTTCTAACGGCTCATACCCGCAAGCGTGAAGCATAAACTGCCTACAGAAGCACGACTGACCTCTGACATGGTCTACAGAAGCAAAACACGGCTATAAATGAAAACAGCCTATACTTGGTCTGCATTGCGGTACATCACCGGATGCACACGCACACACCATGCCGCTCCTCGCGCGCACACTAATCTCCGTGTCCGCGTAGTGTCATGAAACAGCAACGAGCCGAGCATCCTTACCTGTGAGAGCCGACAGCGCGTCCCTGTAACCTTCACGAGCCGCACCTGAAGCCGCGCAGCTCCGCAGCGTCGAATGGACGCGCGCGCACACGCACACGCACACGCACGGCCCGTCACGCAGCGCGCGCCTGTGTGTGTGTCTCAGGCGCGCTCTGATTGGAGGAGACTTCGTGTCGGAGTCTTTAGGGGGCGCTAAAGCTTCCGGCTGGTTACACGGAGAGAGCAGCTGGAATGGAGCGTCTCAGTCAGCTGCTGCATCATTAACACTAACACCCAGCGTCTGTTATTCTGAACTAAACCTCGCATGCAACGTCTTCCGTTCGGCTGTTCTTTGAAGAAGTTGCTCTGCTATGCATGAGCGTGCTGCTTAAAGCAAAAGAAATTCTTACTTCATGCACAACATCTCCTTACTCCATGCACACACAAACTATTTTATCATGTAAGTCTACTGTACAGGCCATGTTGTGGGTTCAATTACTGACTGCCAATAAGCACAGCTGGAATTTGGCCCGTCTGTTGTTATATACTTTTTTCAGCTCATCCCTACCATTTCCTTCAGTGGGATATGACCTCCACACTACCTCCACTGAACATTATTTGAGATTTCGACCATTCGCAAAACAAGTGAACAGGTGCAGTGGTGCTGCAGTGGTGTTGGACACCTCACTACGGAGTCGAGAAAAGTCCTCCTACTAAAAAATATCCAGTCAGCAGTAAAACTGACAACAAACTAAAGGGGATGATTAACAAATAAACAAATACTGTGTGAAAAATTATCTATAATCTCTGACTCAGTAAAAGGGTTACTACGCCATATGTCCTTCCTTGTCACTGGAGTCATCGAGGGTGAGTTTTTGGACCTGTAGGTGCATTAGATGCACATAGTGAACTTTTTAAGGCAGGATCAGACTATACAAATTCAACCAGATTTTGGTGCAATTTTGTCATGGCCAGCAAATTTCCAGCACTGGGCCCCAATATGAGCGTCTGGAACGACGAACAGGCCTTGTAGTGACACATAATCGAAGAACAGTTATTTAGCGTCTGGGGTGCACCATGACATCCCAACAAAACTTTCTTGCCTAGTTTGACAACTCCTATGACTTGTTTCTTGACAGTCCTTCTGTACGATACGCAAGGACGTGAACAATGGGGTCAAAATTTTTTGCTAATCTTCCGACCAAGACACAGCAAAAGTGTATGGCATTATGATTGCCTAATCTGACACAGGGACCATCGTGAAAGACAAAAATATCATGCGATTTCATCCAAAGCCATTTACAGGTAGAAGAGTGGTCCTTGTAGTTCAATATTGTAGCTTAACTCAGTTCAAAAGCACACGACTTTCATATTACTCTATAAAAAATTATACACTGAAGGTACAGACAATGTACTCCTGTGCAGAAAATGTTCTCAACCCCAGTGATAAGGACAGGTACAGTTTAGTACTTCTTTCTCTGAGAGTGTAGATGTGACTAATAATTTTGCCATTGCTGTTCTGTCTGAGACAGTTATTACAGTGTGCACACACACATATTAACAGTGAATGTAGATACAAGTCTGGGTACAAGCTGTACCCAATAAATTGCCCATTGAGTGTAAGTGTACACTATATGGCCAAAGGTTTGTGGGGACCTGACCATCACACCCATATGTGGGTCATCCCCAAACTTTTGCCACAAAGTTGGAAGCAATCTGCAATGGGACTGAATCTGGAATAAGATGCTCAGAAAGAACACGTAATGGTGAGGTGTCCACAAATTTTTGGCTATAGAGTGCATGTCTTCAGCAATCCATAGTGTTCAGTTTAGCTTATAAAATTGCAGTAAGTTGAAAAATATTGGGCTGAAACTGATTTATATTTGCTTTGTCTGTATTTTTATTTCAAAATGTATCTTTGTTAATGCATTTTGGTTATATGTTGAATTCAATGTCACTGCATTTTGTGAGCTCAGGGTGCCCTGATAGTGCAGTGGGTAGTGCTGTTACTTCAAATCTCCAAGGTTCGATCTTGAGCTTGGATTACTGTCTGCGTGGAGTTTCATCTATTCTTCCTGCATCCATGTAGGTTTCCTATTCCTGAAATTTCATTTCATTTCCTCTTCCTTCATTTCTGTAACTAATACTGCAATTTATTTTGATGTGAGAAAGCACTTAGACTAATACGAAAATACCATAGTTTAATATTTGTTAATTTGTTACATGCATAAAGGATTTGTTTGGAGGTTAGAAATGGGGGAAGGGAGATAGAAAAGGATAAAAGACCATGATCCTTAGCTTGGTCCTCACATATCAGGGGGGCCTCCATCAATGGACAACCCCACTCTACATTCACACATATACCACCTCCTTCTTTACCCCCTCTTTGTCCCCAAATCCCATAGGGGACATGATTTGGGAGCAGTAATCCCATCCCTGTCATTGCAGGCTGAGGGGGTGGTGAAGGAGTGGGGGATGGAAAGATGGAGAGATGGAAAGAGCAAAGAAGCACGGCAGACATTAGCGTCAGATCAATAGAACAAAGTGCTCGTGCTGTGGATCACCCACCTACAGGTGCAAACCATCAGAGGAGGGGTTTAGGAATTGGAAGCGAGGATGAATACATCACATCTCTCCTGTCCCCATCAGAAACACGGTTCCCAGCTCCAACACAATAGCAATAAATATAGAGCCTGTTCGTCTATCAGCCACCGTGATTAGTGACAGCGGGTCAGCTAGTATTTCAGCTCAGTGTGGGGGACAGGTTCTACTCTATTGTAGCAAAATTCAAATTCATCAGAAGACACAGAATTTATAATAAACCAAAATGGTGGGCTATTCCAGCAGATGTGGCCAATGCCATTTATCTTCCATATGGAAACTTCAGTGAGCAATCATAAACAATTATGGGATTCATCTTTCACAGCCAACCAAGTGAAAGGCCAGATTTGCATAAGGATACAAAAGGAAGAGGTCCCACTTCTGACACCCAGGCTGCATAAGCACTCTTTTCAATATATATATATCCTAAACATAGGAGTAACATCACTATGTTACATTGGTTTTAAGAAAGGCCAAATATCCTATTAATTTGCAAGGTGAAATTTGACTTATCATGCATGACTATAAGAGAGTGCTTTTATTTATGGCTTCATCACACACAGAATCTGGCTACTTCCATATTAAATAAGCAGCTGTTTACAGGTGCATGGTGCATACACATTTTTAAGTGTACACAACCCCAGGAGAGTAATTGGGCTTTTGTTTTGGGCTTGGGTTTGGGTTTGAGGAGAGGTGGGGTGATGTTGGCATGGCGACAATAACCACCGATCAACACTGATACAATGTGAATTCACAATCGCATCTATTTATTAAAAAAAAAACCCTGACTGTTTGGAGGAAAATAAGTTCATGCTTGAAAAGAGAACATACTGGGCTTTGCTGTTAAAATGTGGAGTGATTGGCTGGCATAAGAGCTGACCTCTGATTTGATGTTGCTAAGACACGGCGATGTGAGCAGAAGCCTCATGGGGGAAATATAGCAGAGAGAGACATGCTGTTTTATTGCAATAGCATTTCAAATAAGATTAGCATGTGCATTTGGCTATGCTGATGGATGGAAACTGGATTGCTATAAGCTTAATTAAACACAATGAGGCAATTATTTAAATGAAGTGGCAACAATACAGCCTTCCGAGAATTTCCATACCCCATAATTCCATGAATAAAAACTATAGTGAGTATAATGGAGTGTATTTAACACCATAGGCAGTAAGGAAATGGGATCATGTCAAATTTTGTGCAAAAGATTTTACATCTTGGTCGACAATCAGTTGGATTAATTATTTAGTTAATATTTTACGGAGAAAAAGAAAAGACTACAATGAATTAATCTGAACAACACGAGTTGCGCACAATGCAAAAAATGAATTTCTAGAAAGTAAAAATGCCTTATTTCTAGGAAATTAATCGAATTATTTGCCCGAAAAGAAAAATAATCTTGTCAAGCATTTCTTGTGTAAGAAAAGCAGCCTTGTTTTTGTTCTAATTTTGAGCTGGATTTATCTAGAAACAAGCTCTAACAATGTACCCCATTGGAGGAACCAGATTTCCTCTTCTTATTTTAAGAATTAAGCCATCTCTGCATTCCTAATTTAATAAGCCAGCGAAATAAAGCCAGCACTAAATGCAGTACAAAGAAACCACGTTTTCTTTAATGTGGTAAAAAAAAAATACAAAAATAAAAAATCTCTTGTTTCAAGCCAAAAAAAAAATCTTCCAATGGCATAAGAACAAGAATCCTTGAAACTAGCATCAAGTTCTCGCCAGTGAAAAACTTAAAACTAGACACAATTTTGAACTGAACTGGATTGTTAGAACGACAATGCAAGTATTTTGGATAAACTTGCTTAAATTGAGTAAATCTGTCATTTAATAAAATTTAATTTTAATTAAAAGACAAATTCCTGTATGTCAAATCAAATGTCTTTTAATTCATTTTAAATTTGTCATCTGAAAGTAAGTGCTTTATTCTTTAAATTAGTTTGTATACCATACATTTACCACAACAAAGAAATTGTGGCTTCTTTCTAGTTTCTTTCTAAATCTCACTGCTTATGTTCTCACCCCTACACTAGATGGCGTTAGAGCAAACGGCTCCAGAGAATCCTAGCCAGATGCTTCATCATATCCAGTTCTTTATTTCTAAAGCCTTAGCATTTATTAATAAATTGTTCAAATAATTAATCGATTGGCAATTATTTATAAATGCAATGTAATGTATGTAGCTACCTCGCGATATATGAATATGAAAATAAATTTTACTCAGAATAGTTAAATACCTGACAGCTGAGTTTGTTCAATACAGACTTTGATAAACACCAGATAAAATAAATATCTCTATTCAAAGATGTATGCACCAGAGTAGTTTACCTGTTGCTTTACCTACCTGGTGCTGTTTTGTCTAAACATTTTCTGAACCTCAAATTGCAACAAGCAAGTTTAATCCCTCACCGCTTCCACCGCTTCCTGCTTAAAAGCTTAGGCTTGATGTGATCCGACTCTAAGAAAATCCATATATTAATGCATGATCCATTTATTCATGTTTAGGAACAGAAGGCATAGAACTCATGCCAGGCAGTTAAAGAGCGTCCAAGAGCCACCCACCAGACGTCTGTGCTTCCTGACACAGTCGCTCTGTAAACACATGACAGATGGCCCAAGGCTTGCTCTCTCAGCTTCAATTACCACAAAAATGTAACAATAACAGAAATAAACATATCTTCAAGGTTCACCAGCCACACACTTGGCCTTTGTCTCTACTTTGTCATTGACCTAATCTTATGATTGCGATGAATGTGTACACCTGCTATGAATGTTATTACGTGACCTCGGTGAAGTTGTGGATTTTGTGTCTTTCAAAAATCACCCACTGCTTAAAATAGATCAAATTTTAACAGCAGGGGAAAGTGGAAAGATCACACACACACACACACACACACACACGCACACACACATGCTCTTCCTGTAGAGGTCAGTTTCACCTCTGACACGATTATTACAGGAAAACACATCTACTCAGCATTGCGACGTGTCTCACTGGGTCACTACATAATCACAGACGTCTCAGATTACTGTAAATAATCTAGTTTGGTCGGATACCATTCAATATGATCCCTAATACAAATTCACAGCGACTTCTGTGCAGCAAACACATTGCCTGTATGTAGAGAAACAATGAAGACACGGAGACAAAAAAGTCATATAGTAATATTTATTCATTCATTACATTTAGAGTCGTTGAATTTTCATTCATGAACTCTCAAGTGGGGAGACTTAAATAAAAGAAGTGTCAAATTGTTAGTAAAGATCTGAAACTAACACCTTTGTGATTTGTGTAATAAAAAAAGATGTACACGTCTAGTATGGAGAGAAATCAGAGATGCAGATTGTGAGGAATAATGACTAATACATCATGAAAAATACCCATTTCTGTAATATGATGAATCACCACTTGCATAAATTACACTTGTGCTTGGAATGTGCAGCGCGATTCAGTTTGGCTGGATTGAAAGCTTTTACTTCTGAATAAGTAAGAAGACACCCCACTTTGTGTTAAAAAGTACAGTGATCACAGCAAAAGAGAAAGATAATGCTGAATATACACCACACAATCAACAAGCCTTCATGCCCCAGATATCAGTGGTGCTTCACGGGCATGATTTCTACTTGATTTCCGTGAAGCCAAACGCCTTATTATTTACAAATTCAACAATATATCTACATAAAAACATACATTTGCAACTAAAACTTGATGCAAGTTATCTGAAACCAAAATTCGTGAAAAGTCCGTCCAACTGGCGAGGGTTCTTAACGCTGAACAATGGACAAGTGAAATTTTACAAAGTAATATGAATGCATTGTTTTTACACACAATACAAACACACATGCACACGCCCAACCACCCATCCACCCCCCCTACACACACACACAAGCACACAGATACAAGCACAAACACGGAGTGCTACACAACAAACCAGTGTAATGAAACAGAATGAGGCAAAGAGCAAATCCTACAGTGCTGCTCAGATTATACTGGAGAGAACCACGTCCTCTTTCTGTTACCTTACAAACATCATTTCCAATTCAGATAAACATCTTGCTCCTTCTCTCCACCCAAATGCCTGTCCATTAACATGCATTAGTCCTGTAAATTGACCCAGAGGCTCGTTTCTGAATAAAGGCACTATGCTGTAAAGGCCACCCAGCACCCACTATGAACCCCCATACACAGTTTGTGTTATGAAAAGACGCATGCATGGAACTGCTCCGATTTTACAAACAGAGGAATATTGAAAGCAGCTTTGGGTCGCTATGGTTTTAGTTGCCATGGGAACCACAAGGGTTCGCATGCAGGTCAAGATAGTGACGGCGGGATCTCGTATGGCTGAGATGCAACACGAATGTCTCAAGCGTGACAAAATGAAAATTAAAAAAAAAAAAAAAAAAAGAACGGAAACAAAAAAGAAAATCATGATAATAATTGAAGGTGGCATAGTGTTGGGACAATGGCACCTGTGGAATATATCTGTGTGTTTAATTTGAATGATCTGGGCTACTCTGGAATCTTTCAGATCAGGTTTCTGCACACATTCCATCTATCATACAGGATAAAAGTCTTTATTTTTTTTTTTTTTTTTCCCTTTCTACAGCTATTTACACACCTTCAGTCTTGCGAAACAAAGACATGGAATTATAATACGTATACATTTGATCAAATATCTTATAGCAGTGCCTTAAATCCAGTGTCTCTCAACTGGTTCGTTTTATCTGTACAATTCTCATATAATACTCAAAACATAATCAAGGCATACCCATTATTTCAAAGGAGCACCACATAAGCCTCATAAATTAGCTACTTCTTTCATATACTGCAGGTCTCTTTAGTTGCAACCATATGTTATGAGTAATAGTAGCATATTATGCATGCAGCGCTGACATACTGAGTTTTAGGAGTAACCAGAAGGTCACTTCATGTTAGCTAAAAAGTAATTGTGTAACTGAAATCAGCCTTAATAATGAATGCAACAGTGATGAAGTTGTAACATTGCCACCTCTGTATTCCAATCATCAAGTGGATCCTGTGCGAGTCACCCTGCTCGACATGTTATCTCTCCAGACGAATTGATTTAATCCTTTTAAACCTTAATGTACTCCCTAATTTTTTCCTTCACTTCATGTAAACAGGCAACTAATAGGAGCTGTAATCATGCTGAAAATCTGCATTCAAGAAGTCCTACTTTCCCCTGTGCTTAAACAAAAGAGTTCATGGCGTTTACAGGTGAGGGGGCCTCTGAGCTCTCGTGACCCTGCACGGTGTCCCTTTCTGTCTTTCCACTATACTGGCCAATAAAAGAGCCGTCCTCGTTGAACTGTACATCTCCACCTTCCCCGTAGTCAACTAAACTGTCGTCACTTTCGTCTCGCTTTACGGTGCCACTGGACGGCGTGCGGCTCCCTTTTAACGGTTTATGGTCCTCATTGTCACTAGGAGAAAATAACATGCAGGTGTTACAGGTGGAATAATGAGAGATGTCACACAGACATTAGCTTGGCTCTTCATGACAAAAGATGGAACACTGATGTAAACAACATGCTGGGTATAATAAATACAAGACATTCCACACATAGTGGCATCGTAGGACAAACTGGGGGAATAGTTCCTTTAGCGTTACACAAATATACATCGGTTGACTGTACGTCCTGGTACATGCATTCAAATTTCGATTCATTTCACCCATTAAGTGCCGAGCATAAGATTTCACTACACACAGCGTTTGATTCAAAGCAAAATCCGATGTTATAGAAAAACAGGCACAAATAACGGACATAAAATAAGAACACTGAAACATCCTACAATGTTACTGAATTGAATTAACAGGATCCCTAATAATTTTACTAGAACTGACACCCGATACCACAGACTAGTCCATCATTAATCATTTAAAACTATATTACCATTAACACGTTTTTTTTTACACGTTTATTACTGAAATGGTAGCTACCTCTTTGCACTCAGTAATATTTACGGCGCATGCTGGGTAAGAACCCGCGTATAAAACATCTGTGTGGTCGCGTAATACTAATGTCCGTTAGAATGGTTTTGATATAGGAATATAGAAATAATACGCACGAATAATTCATTACACTATCCACAGCCATTGTAACCATTCACTAATCATACATCATAAAGCGACGACGTGATCAGGGAGGTAGATTTCCGACGGCCCTCCCACCCAAAAAAAAAAGCAATAAATAGAAACAAAAAAAAAAACCAACGCATTGGGAAAAACGTTAAATCAATTCGTTTGACTTAAAATAAATATGTGATGATTATTCATGTAATGTATTAGACATACAGTTCATTTCATCCCTTCGCCATAGGAAAGCGGAAAAATGCTATCATAAACATTACATCATCGTAGCTAGATAACAGCATTGTTCTACTGAGCAGGCATGGCAGTAATGCAAGCGTGATATTTGCTTACACTTAGTTGTTAACTCAGCTACAAGCAATGTAGTATATGATAGCATTTAGCTTCATGGCCGGGGTGCATCAGTAAAATGTAATCCTATCATGGGCACAGTTTGTTTGTTTTTTCTCCCAGTGGCAGTAATCTCTATCAGCTCTGCACATGGAAGCATCACACTATCGTTCTTACCTTCCCCCACACTCACTTCCAACCGACAAACACAGATCGAAGGAAGAATAAGAAAAAAAAGAAGGATAGACTTACTGAATCCTACGAGCTAACATTATCTCCGTAATGTCTCCATACCCCTGATAATTCATTGTATTGTTAGATCAGGAGCTCGGCGTATATCTATCTGGCGTAATCTTGATTGCAGGAAATTAACAAGCTACACAAGCAACATGAGAATCCTAGCACGAGAGAGACTAGGAAGAGCTCTTCACGTTAAGTCTCACTAAGAAACACCTCACATCATTAATATTACAAGATCAACAGGCTGACACGATGGATGTGAATGTGAAGATTTAAAAAAAAAAAACACCTCTCGTTAGCAAAACAATCTATGGCTTTCTATTTTGTGCATGCTATATACTGTCACATACTCATGATTTGGCACGTCACGTAATTAAAATATTCATCTATCGGAAATGCAATTTTATGTACAGCCATGCATAGAGTAAAATAGATTGTGATTGTTTAATATAAGGATTATATGTTGATATATTTTCGGTACAAAATAAAGCCCATGTAAAAAATAAAAAAAAATTGAAATGAAGTAGAAAAGAAAGTTACTATACGGTATAAAGTAAAGTGCTTGAATCTTATAGCTTATAAGTGTGTGGCTTGATGAGCAGCTGCAGATCAGAAAGCGTATATTACGACAGCTAGCGTCACATGAAAATTGCTTTCGGTATTAACAGGAGAATCGCCCGTACGCTTTACGCATCGAATATCATAATATATTGATCTATTATATTATGAATGCGTTTGCATAATTATTCAGCCAAGTGATTTGAATGAACTCAAACCTAAGAGGCAAATAAAGCTCTGACTAAAACTAAAACAAACAGCAAGAGAGTAAGAGGAGCACGTTTTGACAATATCCTGCTTCTACATAGATAAAGTGAAGGTTAAAAAACCTCCAATGAGAGTACCTGATCTAATGTCCTGAATACTGATTGTTACACCATCATATACAGTTGGTGGAAAACCGATAGCACAGATATAGCATAAGATAATATAGCCAACCTGCCCAGGAAAAAGGAAAAAGAAAGAAAGGAATAATAATAAAAAAAAAAAAAACCAGAGCGAGAGCAGTGCTTTAACTCCACAGACGAAGCTTTTCTGCTAGTTGTAGTCCCGTGTCCTGCGTAGGAGAAGCAGGCGTAAAAGTTCATGTTGTAGGGAAAAGACTTTCTCCAGAGGGCTGTGAAGATATAGAAATAAGGAAAAGACTCCCCATTGGCTCGCTCATTGTTCTCTCACCTGTACTCTCCAAAAATAATATCATCATCCTTCATTGGCTGGATCTCGGGGTCAGTGTGCGCGTCCTCCTTCTCTTTCACTAGCAAAGCAAGCACAATTTTAGTACGCTCCCACAGGTAGGAATATAGAAACTAAAAAGTGATTCCTGGTGACTCTCTCACCTGGGTATTTGCCCCCTTTGTTCCTCCTGATAAAGCAGGCAATAAGGAGAACTAGAATAAGCAGGGCAATGGCACACATGAGGCCAATAAACCAGCCCTGGGTTGCGATGTCCACCTGCCTACTGGTCATAGCTGGGAATGGGAGCATAAGGAGGGACAGTTAGACGAAAACATGACATGCAGCCATTAAAACACATACATATGGAATTTGCTGATCCTCTTATGCCACCAAATGGTTGTGGGGGAAAGACAAGAGAAAACGCAGGGGAAATGAACAGTGAATGCACTCCATACACAAGCAGCTGCGATCAAAATAATGACTGCTCGTTGATTAGAAAACATGGTATGCATGTTTTCTGACGCGTACAGCGCTGGCGCAGAAGTATTTGGAATCAGACATTTCACACCAAAGAAATTTCGACAGGAACACAAAAAGCGACAACATAGGACGTCTGACGCAAAGGTCAGTAATATGTTCAGTGATTTGTAATGACGTAGACAGCAAATCATGCAGGGAACAAACACAGCTTATTCTATGGATGAACAAGCCTCGAAGATTTCTACGGAATGGCCGGGAAATACGCGACCATGCTACAGAACATAGACACACCACATGGATCATGAATGGGAGGCCGGACGGCAAAACCCATGCAGGTCTGCAACCAACCAACTATGTTTTCAATGAAGTCATGGGGTTAAGGCCAAACAGGGGCCTCACCTGGTACCGTAACCGCCAGCTCCTCAGAACGCTGGACTGTTTGGTTGGTGTGGCTTTGAACCTCCACACGTACTTTGTATGCCAGCCCTTCCTTTAAACCTTTAAGCAAATGGGACTGTGATCCGTTTACCATCTCTTTTTGCCAGCCTTCATTGCCTGAGGGGTTTCCAGTGAGAGGGACAGATCAAACCCACACTCTCTGGTGTTACAAGTAAATACAGTCTACATATGTCATGCAGGGGGTAAGTTCACTACAATCTCTACATCTGTCTTACAGTATATCTATCTATGTGTACATGGCACATTTTATTAAACTCAATGAATTATCAATGGTAATGGTTGTATATTAGTATGGAGTGGATTTGTCTTACAGGAAGTTAGGCAATTAAGTCATTGTGATATTATATATAATGTAAAATGAAAATGATTTTAGAATGTTGGATTAATCTGTTTTTGCATATCACAACTATGTCAGGTTGTTCCAATGCCTAAGTTGCAGATTGAAATTTTTTATTTGCATTTTTTAAATAACGTTATAAACTCGGTCCGTCATTAAAAGATTCTGACTATTGGATGAAAGCCAGTTATACCAGTTGGATAAAATATAGTAAAATGTTTTTTTTTTGTTTTTTTTTTTCTGAATTATATCTTTCTTTATGGTTGTTTCATTAGAGTAGAATTGAAACAAATCAATACAATATTGCAGAGCAGATTAGAATAGAATAAAGCAGAAGGGAAGAGAAGAGAAGAGAAAAGAGCAGAAGAAAATGGAAAAGAATAGAAAACAGCAGAGGAGAACTGAATAATGTAAAGATGAATAAATAGAATAGAATAGAATAGAATAGAATAGAATAGAATAGAATAGAATAACTCCTAGTATTCTGCTCAGGAGTCCCTGCCCACCTACTTTCTGATTCTACAGCATTAAGGTTAGAAACATGTCTTACTGTTCTCTACAATATATTCAACATAAAAGTGTTTTTCTGGTCCCCCGTACTCCCATCTGATTAGCACTCCATCCTCGCCCACGGACGAGCTAAGGTTCTTAAACTCTGGAGGTGCAGGAGAAGCTAGGCACACAGGAAAGAAGAAAACAGTGAGGTATCTCTGCAGGGATTGTAAACAGGAACCTCTATATTACTGTTATAATTCAATCACTTAAGGCCTGCATACATTACTCGTTTCAGAGCCACTGGAATCAAAGTGATAAGCACTGACTCGGAGCTCTACAAGTGGTTTTATGTGAACGAACGAAAGTAGTTGGAAGATATTTCCAATACTGATGTACCTCAGAAATGTACAAAATGAAATGATTTGCAAAGAATTTAGTATGAAAAGTAATGTTAAGGGTCAGACGCCCCAGGGCATTAGCATCAAGCTTGAGCTTGGATAATCAAAAGTTAATGTTAGAGATGTTAGCAGCTAGAGGTGCCTCTAAATCAGATGTACCCTTGTGACGAGGGGGGCGTAGAGACTGGGAGGTTGGGGAGACTGGTTGGGGAGAAGCTGGAAACCCTAGGAGAAAGGTGAAAAGGTATAAAACACCACACAGACACACACACAGACACACAGAAAAAAAGACATAGAACAAACAGTTCACAGTGAGAGCAGGAATAGGGTAAGGTCAGGTACCACATGCATGCCCAATAAGCTGGCAAGCTTAAGCATTTAGCAGGGTAGGAGGTAGAGGAGATCATTTGCAAGGAAGTTGGAAGGAAATATGGGTTTTCATTTCACAACTAAACAGAAGATATAAAATAGTGAGATATGGCACGCTGAGGACATGCACCTACTCAGAGAAAATAACAAGCACCGGCTCCCTGAAGAGTTCAATGTATATAACAGCTACAGCTGGAGCAGGTATCAGCTTTAAAACTTCACAGATACACTCGCAATGCTAGCACCACCATCAGATTTCCACAGATCTGAGTATAGCGCAGCTGAAAAGAAATGTAATGTAAATGTGGCCGGGATTGACAAGAATATATAGTTATTATATATTATTATAATATTATATATTATAATACAGCTGGCCAGAGTCTCATTGGGTTAAAAGGATGGCCGTGTCCTTCCTCCCCATGAGTTTCAGAAGTGTACCATGGAATTGGGGCTGATTAGACGCAACCACTTAGTATTCCTGATTCGTCCTGATTCCCAAACCGAGGGGATGTGTTAGCTGTCAGACTTGAGGCAGACGGATGGAGAAAATACACAAAATGCTTAAAAAAAAAAAAAAAAGGCTGCAATGGAATTGGTGTGCGGGGAAACAGAGGGTAGTATAACAGTCAGGTAGCCGAGGTGAGCCAGGCTGCACTGGTATTTCTTTTTATTTCGTAATCAAGCATAGTTTTGTTTGTCTTTGATGAAACATGCAAATGTGATAGAATATATTCAGCCAGCTAACAGAAACATATTAAGTTAAACAAATGACAGCCAGCTTGACCCAACAAGGAGTAGGACATCAGCGGCAAACGAAGACGCATACAGTATTTATACTAAAGACTTTTGAGTACCAAATTCAAAACATCTGTAAAGTATTTACAGTCATGATGTAATCCTTATTTGTGACCGAATTAAAGGATTTATTTTCAAATCACATGCAACAGACCAATGGAAAGATCCTATACCATGCACTAGTAGATGTAACTTACCTGTATCCATTATTGTCGCAAACTCCTCAGTAATGTTTGGGCCTGATCCTGTGAGCGTTTTGGCACTGAAATAAAACTTGTAGCGTGTGCTGTATTTGAGGTCATGTAGAGTGATGCTAGTCTCATTGGCAGGCACAGTTAAGTCCTCCAGCTGGCCAAGCTCATTGGAGTTATTGACTAGAGACGTGGAATGGGATTGGTGGGGAAGAAAAAGGAGTAAGAAAAGGTAAGAAAAAGCTACCCCTTACCCTTCATTTCTTTATATTTTGCTAGGAAAATGAGACAATAGGTACAGTGATTTATTGCAACATGTGCAAACATATATGTAAATCCAATATATAACACAGGGAGAGTTCGTATAATTATAATGCGCTTTAAAGTCAATACTCGTCATGACCACCGTTATTCTTCAACACAGCCTGAACGCTCTTAGGCATGCTTTCTTGTAATTTCGTTAAGTTGTCTTCAGGAATAGTTCTCCAGGCTTCTTGTAGGACATTCCAAAGCTCTTTTTTGGACTTTGTCTTCCTTATGTTCCGTTCTCTGTCAATATGATCCCAAGCTGCGTCAATAATGTAGAGATCTGGGCTTTGGGTAGGCCGAGCCATGACTGACAGTGTTCCATCATGTTTTTTCTTCGATCGAGGTATGCAGGAAGCCTGGAGAACTGTTCCTAAAGACTACATGAAAAATACAAGAAAGTCTGGCTCTTTGGAAGCAAAAGACGAAAATCTGAAGGAATGAGGGGTGGCTCGAGACTTTTACACAGTACAGTACAGTACAGTATATACAGGCAGTATTCACAGAATAATGATTATGTAGAAGGACATAGCTATTGATACAGCCTATCTTACAACTGAAACCATTTCCTGATAAGTCAGTATATTAAGATCTACCTAAGTCTCACATGCACTGTTCGCCTGACCCAGTGTGACATTACGAACTCGGATGGATTACTTGGACACTCACCTGACTGATATTTAAGGGTGTATCCTGTGAGACGTCCATTTCGCTCATGAGGCGGCCCCCACTCCAGAGTCAGGGAGTCTAGGTTACTGTTAATGACCTTGAGGAATGCTGGTCTACCAGGAACTGGAACAGAAAATGCATGCAGGCTCAAGGCATACATCGAAATACATGGTTAGACATATGTCCCCAAAAACTAAACTGTAATCCACCTGTAATCAAACTGTACGGTTTAATCCACCCAACACTCACATGCAAGATCTCCTAAAAACATGTGGTGTGTTAGTTCATAAAACGCCAGTTCAACTTTTCAGAAATGTGATAAAACACAATAAAAAAAAAATCTCTCAACCAATCAGGTTGCAAGTTGAGGAGCCAGTGAGAAAACATGAAGGACAAAGTGCTGGTGCTGATATTTTAAGTCAACCGGAGACTGAATAGAAAATGTTTCATTGCCAATATTCAAACACTGCAATATAACTAAAAACACACAACTTTATATTCACGGGTAAGTGAAGTGACATCCAACTAACTGTGACTGCATACAGTCATGTGGCATTCACTAGCCTCCAAAGATGCAGTAAAGGCAAACAACCTCCTTAATTCTCATGAAATATAAAACAATCTTTATATTTAACCTTTATTACTGATAACTAGTGCAGCACAGTGGTGTAGTGGTTAGCACTCTTGCCTCACAGCAAGAAAGTCCCTGTACATGGTCGGGTTTCCTCTGGGTACACTGGTCTCCTCCCGCAGTCCAAAGACCTTTGGCTAAGGTCAACTGCCTGGTCTAAATTGCCCGTAGGGGTGAATGGCTGTTTCTGTGTTAGCCTTGCGATAGATTGGCGGACCTGTCCGGGGTGCATCCTGCGGATTAGGGATTGGCTCCAGCTTCTCCGCAGTGGATAAGCGGCATAGAGAACGAATGGGTAACAAAAAACTAAACTCCATGAAAAGCCTGTCTGCTTAGTTAGCTGATATGAGGTAGGGCTGTGTGGTCATAGCTACAGTGTGGATATTGCGTGAACTGGATTTTTTAAAGTTTGTTTGTTTATTCGTCTTTTAAGCACAAAAGGGGCTCCGGCCAGCACATTTTCAAGAAAATAAAAAAAGTCCAAGTGTGAAAGCATGCTAAAATGTGTTGCCATAATACCAGGGCCCAGAACATGACTGACAATGGTTTATCAGGTTTAACAGACAGGAAGTCCATTCTCCCTGCTAATACAAATTTAACACGAAATGCTTTGATAATGAACCTCATTTTTGAAAATGACGTACTGTTCCTAATTAATGACTCATTTGGTTGTAAGGTTTATAATCAATTCACGCATGTTTCCATATAATCAACAAATCATCTGAATCTCATATTTCAAAAATATGATCCTAAGGCTTACCTCCCTCAGGAGTTTCAAACTGTTGGTTGGCACTGGGAGGCCCCTCTCCCCGCCCGTTTAAAACTCTGATGTTGAGCGTATAGACGCTGTACGGCTGCAGGGCGGGAAGCATGCCTTGGGTCCTGTTCCCGCTGAAGATCAATGTTTGCTTGTCCATGTGGTGAGAGTGAACATGGGTATTGTGGTTGTGCAGGCTTCTTTCTTTCCAATAATGCACCTGAGGTAAACAGTGAACCATTGGTTTACACACTCTGCATGTAATCCCTGTGTGTTGAATAGCTTTCGGCACGACTGTAACCACATCGGCTCAAACTGAACATCCAGACTTGGAAGACTTGGATGATACAAACATGCGCCCCGTAAAGAATTTCATAAAACTAACAACTAATACAGTGCGGCAGAACTGAGAACATTGTAAATAGATAATAACGTAATATAGAATCAGTTCATGAGGGTCTTTCTCAGTGTTGGTTCTGTTAGAGTGGAGCTCACGGGAGAGTCTAGACTACAGTGTGGTCATGAGTACCAGCCAGTCTCACAGGAAAAGCTTCAGAGTAACAATTCCACATAAAGAGGCAATCTTATTTATGTCACACTGCAAAGAGAATATGAAATGCGAGCAGCGAATACAGTACATAGGCTCCAAGCTAGAATGCCAGTGCGCTGTCTTCGTGTTGTCTTTGTAGGGAAGATGAATATAAAAGAATCACTGGGATTTGACGACGCATCAATAATTCTCTTTCTATACATAACTTTCTCAATATATTCTACAAATTCTTGGTGGACATCAAGCAGGTTGCATTATTCCTTATTAGTTATCTGTCCAACTGCACATAGATATATAAAATAACCAGAGCCTTCTAGAAAAAATAAATCATTCAGATTTAAAACCAATCAATAAAAGCGCATACATTGTAGCTTTGAAGTCTTCCGCGCACTAACATCGGTGGTACTGGATCCCAGTGGACTTCTGCCAGAGTGCTGTTCTGCACCAGAACACGCACATTTTCTGGAGCTGCCACTGGAACTGCGAGATAAAGAAAATAAACATTGCTTATACAATAAAAAGACCAAAATGTCATCATGCCAGCAGAGATTTATCATTGCTCTACCCTACGCTCACACTAGCAAGCAACAAGACACTCGTCACGCAACCTGTTGTCACATGTAGACAGGCATTGTCCAGGATTTTCTGTTTTCAGGTTCGTTTGTTTTTTTTTTTAGATTTGCAAAGCAACGTGACGGTATTATATATGCACCAGACGCACCACCAACTTCTGCTACTTCGTTTCGAGATTTATTTTACTTTGTAATGTCTTCGTACACATTTAACGAGAGGCAGTATAAGATGAAACCATGATTTACATTTTTGTGCATCAACCAGTAAATGGGAACTAACTGCAGGTAGGATATAAACTTGTGAGTGGGGAAATGTACAAATATATGCCGATACGGTCTACAGGATTGGTCCACGGGATCATGTGAGCCAATCATTTGGAAATTCTCAGGTCAAATGGCACTCTGTCATTGTCGCTGCTGCTGAAATTGTGCCTCACAATTGTGTCGCACACGTACACTGAAAACGAATGGTAGTGTGAACGTAGGGTTACTTTCAACTGAATGCAAATCATAGTTATCTGTAATACACAAATACGTGTCTCGTGCAGAAAAAAAAAACCAGTTACTAACAGTCCTCTCCTGAGTAACCAGTGAAGATTCTGGGTTTCGGTCCATGGCCATATTCATTCAATGCTTGAACTTTCACCTCATATAGCATGAAGGTGGGTGTCTCGGATACCACAAACGTAGAAACATTGGCCACGGTGACAGAGGACCAATTTTCATCTAAATCCTTCTGTCTCCACATGACCATGTATTGCAAGCCAGGACCATTTGACTGAAGACCCATCAATGGCTTTAAAAGAAAGTTTAACATTAATCACTTGGTTTGCATATACCAAAATTCAAAATGTGACAGTTAATACATGCTACATTAATTGCTTCATTGTCATACATGTTCACGATGATCAACATATTTCCTCATTTCTATAACTATATACATGACTTACCTTCCACGATATGACTAAATTATTATGCTTTGTACCCGTGACTTTGACTTCACTGGGATTCTCATCAGGAGCTGAGGGAGACGGACAGAAGCAGACAATTATATCTGAAACACATGACTTAAGCTGGCACAGACTGACTGTACGCACTACGACAGAAAAAAACGACGTACCTGCAGGATTTGTTTTGTACAGGTGGGAAGGCTGGCTTGGCTGGCTGCAGCCAACATCATTGAGAGCCATGACTCTGAACCTGTAGTGCACATACGGCGACAGCTTGAGGTGAGCTGTGGTCTTAGTGCCAGGCACCTCTGTCAGGTTACGCCAGGTGCCACTGTCATGAAGAGCATCTTCATACTGAATGAGGAACTCTGGAAAAAGAGAACACGAGATAATTTTTAGTAAAACAAACCAAGAACAACCGATGTGGCCCTTTACGCATTTACGATGCTCTGATACGCAACGAACAAACCATGTACAAACTGTCAAGCGATTCTCAATAACGTCATCAGTCTATTTGGTTACTTAGTAGATAATCTATAGACTATGAGCACATTTTGCTTTCACTTATTAATAGTAATAATGATTAAATATACAGTATGTACTGCAGTCTGGGAAAACCTGCTGAATGCCTCTGTGGCTGAATTCTTGCAAGTCAGGATTTTCTGTATATAAGTCAGTTCCATTCCAATTCCGTTTTATTTGTATTGCATGTTTAGCAATAGACATAGTCACAAATAAGCTTTACGGAAACATGTCAATTCCAGTTATAAATTCTAAACATATTAATAAATTAATTTATCCCTAATCAGCAAGCCAGTGGCGACAGAGGCAAGGAAAAACTCCCTGAAACAACATCAATAAGAAACTTTGAGAGGAAGCAGTTCAGTTCAGTTTTAACATAACTCTACCATACTCTAATTGAAACATACACCGAAATTTACTTAATTCAAATGTGGCCAGTGGTTCCACATGATTGAACTGTGGTCCGTTAACACAATTTATTTTCATACTTCCAGCATGAACTGATTATATATTTTTTCGAAGGTCTGAATAAAATCTCCACACGCTCACCTTAGCTGAGGATAAAACCCAGATCTCTGCCTTTCAGCAACATCCTACGTTACGACTGCACTATACTACCGCACAGAGCAGGCCCTATTAAATGCATTCTTTAGTCCGTTAGACTTTGGTTTCCATTAATACTATGTGAATTGTCTGCTTACTTTCCATAATTCAACCAAGTAATTAGAAGGTTATTTAAGTTTAGTATAAGCAATGAAATCACATTTTGGTAAGAAAACTAATATTATTATGTAAACGACACATAATGTATTCTATTAAATCTGACTGACCACATATTCCATTGTTAATGTACTCTTCTTTCGGAAACCATGAATATACTTCTCCCAAGCTAAGTGTGCTTTTCTTACACAGTGCATGTCATGCTGTGTACAGTAATACTTTGGCTATGGCTGTGGCTATTTCCACCAATGAAACAAGATTAGGAAATTGTCGACCCCCTAGCCATTCTTCATAAGGCCTGGGATCCCCAGACCCCACTTTGAGAACCATGGTTGCATGGACACAGACATAAACTTAATCAAATCAGTATGTAATCATATCAGCTGTCAACATGCTTGTGACGCTCCTGTGTTGAACTGAATCTTTAGATGGAATTTTCTCCCTTTCCACTATTGGGGTGTTAAAAATTCTATACATTTTATTGCTTGTGGTCGAGATCCATGCACCTGTACACCTGTGTAGTGAAACCTGTAGTGTTCAGACCTATATATAGAAAAGGTCAACATTCACGTAAAGGGGTTTCCCAGGCCACTACACACATGCCATTCACAGAAGTAGACATATTGTTGAGTATTAATTGGTAGGCTGGTTCATTTCAATCTATAAATCTGTTGGATGTTTGTATACTTTTTAAAGCAGACTAATTAGATAAGGTGTTGTTCATTGTTTACTACTGCTGAAATTGGCGCTCGGGCGCTTTATCAGCGAAAAGTCATAATGATGTCAGAAACGTGGGTATAATTTCCGCGTCGTCAAGTTTGATGAACAGATTTCTGCAGTAGCAGAAGTCCAGTTTCCACCAACTAAGGCCAATTTCAAAAGTAAGATCTTTTCTCTCGCAGAAGGATTTGGAAATAGTCATTCATGCTTTTATCATATCAGTCTATTGTAACTGTTTATATGTGGGTTTGCCCAAATCTGCTCCGTCATGCCTGTAGCTGGTTCAAAATGCAGTAGCTACATTTTTATCTGGCACTAGAAAATAAAGGATCATATCTCACCTGTAATAGCAACTCTTCGCTTCAAAATTAACATTTTTTGAAATTTTAAAGCCTTGCGAGGTTTCGATCCAAAATGCATCTGCGGCCTACTTCATCCCTACTCGGCACTGAGTACACTGAGGTCATGCGGCCCTCAGAGAGTTCTCAGTTGTGGCCCCTAGGCTTTGGAATGATCTGCCTTTTCACATCAAGTCCTCCTCGATCAAGGTTTTTTAAAACTCGGCGTAAGACCTACCTTCTCTCCTCTGCCGTTCATCACTGTGTGCAAGTGTGTGACGGACAGTGTTAATCGAATTTTTATAATCTCTTTTTATTCTGTGTCTTTTATTGTTGTTATTTTGTGCCTTTTGTACGGCACTTTGGCTCGACATCTGTTGTTTTAAATGTGCTTTTACAAATAAATTTGACTTGACTTGATTCTCATACCCAAAGTATTAACAGCGTGCTTCCAATACCTAGTATGACATCATCAAGACAACACAAAGACTCCAATGAAAAGGGAACTAAAAATTCTAAGTAGGAATCTATTCCGAGGTTAGAAATTTTAAATCTTTTAAAAAATTATAAATCTTTAAACTTTAAAGACCAAGTCAAAAAGAAATGGCGCGTACTCATGATAGGACTGTTGTGTTCGTCTCCAGGGATCCAGGTGAGCTGGACGCTCCGTGCACCTGGATCTGTTAACTCCAGGTCTGTAGGAGGATCTGGTTGTTCTGCACATGGACAAAGAACAGGGCTTAAATATAGCAACTGATGAAGGCAGCACTTCTGAACAAGTCTGTAATGCTAAATACAGGCAAAAATGCAAGAACTTAAAATACACAAAAATGTGTTCATGTACTTGAGTCTGCAGTGTTAAAAAAATTGCTAAAAAAAAAAAAATGCAGAGCACATGCGAAATACGTCATGCATACGTAAAAACAAAAAAAATTCACAATTTACACATTCTGCAAGCAAAGGTCTGACTTTATATGAAGTGTCTCTAATATCTGTAGAGTTACACTGATGTATAATCTGTTACAGACGGATTACACTAGTGTATTTTACACACACAGCTGTATTAAGCTGAATTTAGCTTGTCTAAGTACACAAATGAACCTTGACCTTTTTCAAGACAAACTTTTATTTAACTCCTGTGTTATATTCGTGTTGTACCGTTAAGAGAATCAGATAAATGACCACCAACGCTGATCTAACGTGACAGTTTCTATATTATCTGCATTGCAGACAGGTTCTGTGTAATTTAGGTCACAATCCCAACTAAAAAGGAAATGTTACTGGAAAATGAGCAGCTCATATAAATCTTCCACCTGAGACACATTGCCCTGTTACAGCTATCGAGATACACTTGTGTACTAAAGCTACATATTTGTTCACAAAAGGTGTGCCAATCTAACCCAGTAAAACACTGAATACATCTTCAGTACTTACATTAAACTTGCCTGTATAGTTTCTGTATAGCTACACAGTTATTAGGGACACAATATAAAGTGGCAACATTCCAAACAAAAGAAAGGAAAGAAAGAAAGAAAGAAAATCATGGGATGTTTCACTTTAGAGAAACTTGCTTGGTGAAATGAACAAGCTTACTAACCCAAAAAGGGAAATGGACTTATATGATATTACAGAAGGGGTTTCTGCCATTAAATATACTATAAATAATCTGTATACAAGGATGCCATGTACAATCAGAACTACACCTGGTGTAGATAAACCAAAATAATATATTACACAAGAAATAAAAGAAATTATAAATATACAATTCGAGCACGACTGTAATAAAGCTACAAACACAAACATCAAGGCGAACATTAGGAAATTATGCGCAATGTGCTTGACTGCACCCTCCACACACCCACACACACATACACCAACCAGTACGGGATGTGAAATGACGGGTGTGTGGCTGTTTTTACCGTAAACAACCGCTGGTGTGGGGGTAGCCTCTGTTAGCGGTTAGTGTAAACAAAAGATTTCAGGTATTTCTTCAGAATAATAAAGCATGTCTGATATCAGGTGATGCTACAGAGATCGTTAGCAAGACAGATTTAGTCCTTTTGTATATTTCCTCATACAGAAGATCTACAACTCTTCTGCACAAGGAAGAAGGTAACGTATCCTTACCGACAACAGTGAGTTCGGCACTAGCTGAGTCTTGGTCTAAAGTGGTATTCATGATGCAGGTGTATGTCCCTTCATCGTTCTCGGTCACTCCGAGGATGGTGAGGGTGTCTGCGCCCACGACAAATCTGAAAGCAATTATAACAAAATGTCATGCAAATCCCAAGTGGGCTAGCAGGACAAAATACCCTGGATTTATTTTGACCCACTAGTTAACCCAATCCCAAGAGGCACGTTGTAATGAGCCGTTACACAGTATATTTAAAAACTAATAAGGAGTGAGCCAGAGAAAATGAGTTGTCATTAAAATAAAGCCTCACAGGCATTTTTATAAAAATACTCTGAACTAGTAACACAAAGCATCAAGGGTGATATCACTACATGCCTAGACGCTAAAAGAGAGAACCATGAGAAGCTTGAATTACTGTAAATACAATACATTAAAAATAAAATCATCTCCATTCTTACTAAATATAGGCATTCAGAAAGAGCAAGGAATCTGCTATGGAAAGAACGCAAAAGCACAAACATATGTTTATTATGTTTATGCACAGTACATTACTGTATGTAACAACAGGGTGTGCTTTTACAAAAAAATAATCATCAACAACGGCGTCCATAAGACGCTTTTAAAATAATCAACATAAATATCCAACAAAACCACTCTCAAGACTGTAACAAATGGCTGACACTGGAGACTCCTTCCTGAGAAACCTTCACCACATCAATGATTCCACATTGTCAAAGCTGTGCATCTACACTACCGGTCAAAAGTTTGGACACACCTTCTAATTCAATTCCCATTCACACCTATGGGCGATTTAGAGTAGCCAGTTGACCTAATCTGCATGTCTTTGGACTGTGGGAGGAAACCGGAG
>JAQQZR010000012.1:15876891-15888380 GCA_030068235.1 Notoglanidium macrostoma
CTTTTGGCCAAAGAGTGTACATATAATCATCAAAGAATATTATGGCAACAGTAATTTATCACAACCAGACTATACAGCGGTTTATCCGGTTAGGACAACGCAAATAGGATTAAACGTAGCTAAAACTTTGTGATTTCCTTTCAACTTTGAGAACTGACCTCAACATGCTCAAAAGTGATAAATCTTTGCTCTTTGTGAAATTTAGAGATAGCAAACCGAGGCCTATTCATGACATAATTAAACCCTATCCATTACTTCACTGCCACTTATCTTCATGCAACACATCCATTTTGTTATACTGCCACATATTCTTTGATGACAGCTCTAAGAAGTCAATTGATGGCTGAGATCAAATTCCAGTGTTTACAATTCACATAGATATAATAAGAAATGGAAGTCAATTATGCGGAACTACACATATGTGTGACATACTATGTGTAACATAAATCTCTCACCTTGGATGTGGTTTTCCTTTAGCCTCACATTGAATGACAATGTTTTCCCGTGGATCGACAATGTAATCTTTAGGAGACTGGTGGGTTATGGTCGGAGGCTGAGGCACTAAGGTCACACATAAAAATGAACAAATCAGTATGGCCATTACTTTCTCTGGCCGCAACGACACAAGCACTCGTCTTCAAACCCAATATTAACCACCCACAAGCAAACTGGAACACAGGAAGTCATGCATTTATAGCGTTCTATGTCTATATAGGCAAATTAAAAGCAAGCAAATTAATAAGACTGGATCACTGCACGAAGGGCTAACATGCAACGTATGAACGTCCTATAAACAGTACAAGCATGTATCCATTTTGTTTTATGTATCTAGAGGTGCAGAAGATCAAAATTTTGCTTGCACCGCATTGTCTCGGATGTTTCCTTAATTATCTCCCAGAATTTCTCCCAAATGAACAAGATTGTAACTTAAAGCTAGAAATCACTGCACAGCGGATGCAAGTCCACATAACGCCACTAGGTCATACGCAACACAAACGCAAACACAAATTCCAACATCAAAACAAATTCATGACTTACATCCTTCCAGAACTTTAGCTTTATTTCCCCAACAGGAGAGAGAGAAATAATGACAAGTATAAAAGAAAATCACATATTAGTGTTGTTTTTTTTTTGAGAGCTGGGAATTGTAGTTAGCTATGTATTTCCATAAGCACTCTTAACAGAAATATGCGTAGCCCCTGCTTGTATCTGGGTACATTAATTGATGGTCATAATTTACAGTAACAACTTAATGTTGTCTAGCATCCCATTCTCTATAGGATATCAGCGATCATGCTTGTAGATACTGTAAATGTACACAATGATCACAGGGTTTTAATGAAGCCCACTTGACACGATTACTGTAGCTGCTTCTCAACCAGATGGGATGAAAACAGCTTTATTTAAAATATTCATATTCATAATTATTAGAATGTTCTAATCAGAATTACCGGTAGAAGAATTGAAGCTAAAAATGCGTCAAACAAAAACAATTTTAATAAGTGAATAGTAAAGTTAAAAAGTCTTCTTTATTTTGAATTCATTATTCCAAACGGACCATATTATTGGTGTAACGATACACTCATTAGCGGTGTCACGGCGATTCAGTTGGATTCGATGCACGAAAATGGCTTCACAACTTCAATTCTCAGAATATTCTAAGCAAAATTTGAATGAGTGATGACTGAAATGACTTCTTTTTTATTTCTGAATAAGACACAAGGCGAAACAGTGTGCATTTTTGTCTGAATAAAACTAAATCAATCAAAATGTGGTAGTAAACGTGCTATAAACAGAGGTTTAATATTGTAAACAAAATTGACTATGGTGGGTTCACCATATATTAAAAATAAACTAATAAATACATAAATTCTCCCAAACTTTTTTTTGACTAAACCAGGGAAACGTTTGTCTGACCCAGGAAAAATATCAACTGAATAACAAGTAGCTCTGTAGCAGAAACAGAGCTCCAAAGTCGATTAAAATGGCTGATCTCTGTAGCCTCCGGTGTTATTGAAAGCTAACGAAGAGCTCTTTTTAACCATTATAACGTTGCTACGTATATAACCTATACTCTCTTTTGTTCACTGCATTCTGGAGCTATCGGGCTCTCGGATTTCACAAGTGCAGAAATCTCGCAGGCTTTCCTTGAACGAGCGTGATCATGTGACCAACGTGCGCTCTATACATGTTTATCTGTGCAGATCAAACCTTGCATCTGCATTATATGATCACTAACATTATGCTGATCAAGTGAATCACACATTTCCACGATGCGCGTCGTCACATTTTTTGCATCACAATGCGTGATGTCATGATGTACTATTACACCCCTACTTCATATAAGAGATGTATTTGTGCTTGGAGTGAAAGAAGGAGCTTTTGGGACACTGCAGTGAATATGTGTATACGCATGTGTACTCACGGTCGAGGGGGACCTCCAGTGCTGTGAGCACATGGCCCAGGAAGAGCACCAGCAGCACCGTATGACAGTCTTTTGACCTGTCCATCATGAGCATGGGAGACCACTAGCAGGGCCACAGTTTCCACAAGAGCATCCACCACTGCAACGAGAAACAAGGTGGGAAAAAGGACAGAGACTTAGACTCTGAGACTTTTGCACAGTACTGTAAGCATTTAATTACGCCTCAAGTAGGTACATAAGAAAGTAGTAACAGCTAATTAGCTGAGAGTTTTGTATGAAAGACTTTTCTTTGTATGCATGTAATCATTTACATTAAAAGGGTCTGTACAATGCAAGTACCCAGAATGAAACGTACCTAATATTTACATAGCTGTGCTGCTTTGTGTACCCTGGTAACCAACCAAAGGTTCAGGCTTTCAATCAATCTGTAATTTCACAGTGCGTACACAGCAACAGCAGGAACTGTCCAGTTTCTAGGTATTTTCTAATTACTTTCCAAGCTGTCCTCTGGGCTGTCATTATATAACCAATATTATACTGTTAAACTTTACAACAGACGTGTAGTTACCCATACCATGAGAGATCAGTGGAATTTCTGCTAATTACCATATAATAAGACTGTAACATTTCTTAGTTTCTGTGTAATTTAATATGCAGGTGTGTTTTATTGGAAAGCCAGAATTTCGTACGAATTCGATACTCAATCAGTTACACGAGTATAAGAAATTTGGAAAAAAGTTCGAGAAAAAAGCCACTTGCACAGTCAATCATGCTACACTGGGCTTGTGTGATATTTTTGGCTTCTCGTGAATTTTTTTTGGAAAATATTGCGAGAACAAATTAAACTGTTTGCCTAAAAAAGATACGAAAATTAGCAAAGTTCCATCATTTTCAAATTGGAGACTATGGAGGGTCAGGAGAGTATGGGAAGGTGCAAAGGCAAAAACTCGCCAGGATGGTGGATTTGAACCTGATTATGTAGTAATGCTCAGTAAACATTTAACAGAATATTTCCATATAATCCTTTTACAAATCAATGACTAATGTCCACACGGATGACATTTTCACTGGTGACGCTGCTCCAGGTGTTGAGCAGAACAGCAAAGAAAAATTCTTACTTGATGATTTTCCAATTATCACCGTTAACATTATTTGTAAGGCGTTAGATTTGACACTTAGTTTTAGGCTACCCTTTTTTGGGTCAAAATCATGCTTTTTTTCTCGTAAAGTGAGATGTTTGACATTGCAGATGTCTGGAATCCTTGATAAATGTAGTTTAATAATGTTCAATATATACTTGGCTAACATTCGCTAATGCTTGATGTCATTTCACATCAATTAAACTCAAAATATTCGCCTTCATTTACCTGGAGAAATGTAGGGAGCCTGCACAAGTCAGGAGAATGTGAGATAGGGAGAATGAGGCTTTCAGGTTAATACTGGAGAGGTCAAAACACCTGCATGGATCATTCCAGATTTGTATATCTATTGGCTCATCTCCTGTTTTACTACGAGAGAAGAAGACTGCTCTATGGGTGAATTTTTGAGTGATTACTTACTCCGCGCTCCTACGTGTAATGTGTAGAGGATGTCAGACCTGGCGTTGTAATATAATCAGTATAAACACCACTGTATATTATGATTTTGATATCATGTACGGATGATAAAAAAAAATCATTATGTCACACTACACTACTGCACACCATTAGACATTAACATTGAATTGAATATCTTCAAAGTCATTTCAGCAGGGTGGAACTGAAAAAGCCATCACTAACGTGACATAAAATCCTGCAATCACTTGTGCCTGGTTACCATGGAGTCCAAACCCCATTCTCCTGCTTGAAAAACTTTGCTCTTCAAAGTCAAACAGAGGGTAGAATGCAGCTGCCAATCACGTATCTGCCTCTAAAGGGCCTTCATTGTTGCCAGGCAGCATGAGAAGGCAGGCAAATTCAGACTAACTCACCTGATTCACAACGTCCGGAGGATTCAATGTGTGCAAATGTCAGAACAAGATGGGAGAGAAATATGGAGGGATGAGAAGAGTGTGCATCAATGGAGCTAGTAATGCGGGGAATACGTTTACAGCTCTCACGGCTGCATTAGAGACTGTTCCAGGCTCCTGTTATTTATTATCTTTACTTTAGCTTGACAGTGAGTGCACCTTCCAGTAAACGCTATGACTCCAATATAGAAGTCAGAGCCACCTGTCTCCAAATCTCTTATATTCTAAGGGCAATATAATAAAGGGATTAGTAATACAGCCAAAAAATGTATGGTCATTACATTGGACCGGCTTTACAGGTGTGATGATTACGGCTATATAGTCACCGCTATCCTTTGCCTCGAATTTCATTCTCCCAAATCTTCAGCGTACAAATTTTCAGTGACATATTCGTAAACGAAATCTTCACGCGTTTCGGGAAACAATCACGCCGCAGCGGAATAGGCCCTTCTGCTAAAACGGCATCGGACCGTCATATTGACTGATCAAGCCTAAACAGTAGAGACGCTAATTCGATTTGTATTATGCTAATACGAAGCTATCTGCATAAAACAACATGACCGTGTTTCTAGCAGATGTGCTGGCTGAAGCCCTTCTGTTCTCCTTGCCCCATTAAAATATCAGAGCCGATTGGGACACACCATAACCACATACTGCAACGGCACAGATGGATTTGTCCGTGCTTTGTGATTCTATTGTATTGCGTGCTATAATAGAAAGTCTTAATATGAGGTGTCTGGTAGGACAAGAGGCAGTACACCCGGCCTGCATGTTCCCTGTTCGCTTATCACTGCAGGGCATCGTACATTTGCAGGAGCGGGTCTTGGTTCATGGTGTCCTCGGGGACTATGTATTGGTTGGTGCTAGCTAATGTAGCACTAACCCTGAAAGCAAACCGGACCGTAGCTGGAAGCACGGAGTCATTGCGTGGAAATTTCATTTGCCTCAGGCACCGGATCAGAGACGGGCGGTCCCAAACGGACAGTGCTTGCAAGCATTTTGACACAAGCACAAGCACAAACGCACAGCTGAGTCATCCACAACAACAAATGAAAGATGTGCTATTGTCTTTCATATCCTAAAGAAAACAAGCGCAAGAATTCATTACCAGTTCTCTGAAGCAGAGAGCACATACTGTATGCGTCCACGGCTGTCTGTAAGTAACCAAGAATTGTATAAAAGAAGGTGAAGCAATGTCTCAATGTGTGTCTTTAACTTACTGCAGCAAATGCTAAAACAATGCAAAACGGACCGCACATACGATCACCCGTCTCTGAAAATGAATTATTGACCAGCAGGATAACAGGAACGTGCTCCGATTTTAAAACTCCAATATTTCATTATAGAAATGAGTACGTGCACTGAGCGACGCACGCGCAAGCGCCGCAATCAGTCCGTGTGGCACGTCTGCCATCTAATTCCTGCACATGTAACTCGCATCAAGCGTCTTTGGCAAGGCAGTGATAGATGAGCTTGATCAGACTTGTCATATATGTCGGAAAACTCTTATGACGATAGGAGAGATTGATTACGCTGTGATCACATGCTTCAGCTTGCTTGCTGTGCAGAGAAGAATAGGCGTCTTCAGCGCTCTATAAAAAATGTGCGGTCTATTTATTTCTATGGAAAATGCTGTTCAGCTGGTGAAATAGTTAACCCATTGTCATTTCCCCACACGGGCTCCATGGCAGGCCTCTGTGCGTTCGTTCACTATTTAAATGAACGCACATGTCAGGGACACATGGCTCTCCACATTCACCGACGCAGAGAGTCATTAGGGCACAGTCTTCCAGTGCTGAAATCAGCAGGGAGTCATGTTCAATCAGAAGCGCGATCAAAAACGCGCACACACACACCCACACCCACACACACACACAGAATCTCATTACCAGTGTCATACTGACATCATACTGCTGTGAGCATAATGTTAGACTTTCTTTAAATTCACCCTGTAAGAAATCAAGCTCATCATCACACTTTTCTTAAAGATGGCCTCGTATCAAAAACTATATTTGTTATATTGTTGAAATCCCGGATGGTTGCGTTTATATAGATTGCGTCTAAAACAGATACTTTATTAGTACTTTTGGAATGACTGGGGAGGAGGATTGGCTACCTATGAGCTCAGTTTGCAATTTGATCAAATTGATTTCGGAGTTAAAGGGATGATATTAATCCATGCATAGTTAATTAAATGGTGACATCACCTAGTGTAAAATACAGTACAGTTGTAAAGTAGCAGCAAGAACTCATTGGATATGGTGGATCCAGAGCCAGTCCTGGGAACACTGGACTTCTGGCAGGAATACACACCGGATGGGACAGCAGTCGGTCACAGTTGCTTCTAGGTTGGTAAGTAAATCCCAAATCAAACAATTCTCCAATTTCAGTAGCCAATTTCGTCCATCATTTCTTCAAGGTTGAAACTACACGCAGTGTACACCTTATATAACAGCACTGAACTACTAGGTTAGAGAAGAGAAGGTGCAGAAGGACACTCAATGCTTCCAGTTTGCACACTCATGCATATTCATTCCTTCTATCTTCTAGCTAATGAATTAAAAAGCATAGAACATATAGTTTGTCCAGATCCCTGCTAGTTCCTTTGCTTTGTCGGTGACATGTAGGCTGCGTTCCCAACAGAAGACTGTTGCATTGTTGGCACGCTGCTGTAATAGACAGGTGTCTCATAAGGTACGCCTTTCGACTTCAAAGAATGTTCGTTTCGATTGACCTTTTAGGATAGACATTATGGTAAACTGTAAAGTCAGCACGCCATGTAACTAAACCATAACGTTTACGGTTTACAGACACCTCGCAGATCATATCAAGCAAATTTAGTCGGTTACGGTCTAATGTTTATAATCTACACAATGTTTATTTTCAAAAATCTAATCTGAAAATCTTTTTTGGTATACCAATTCACTTTTCTGTGAAGTTTGGTCCGCCATCTTTTTTTTTCTTTTTTCTGTTGCGTGAGAGAGTTGCCGCATAGATTTACGGGTAATTCAACTGGGAGCGGTTTAAAAAGTCGGCATCTTAGAAGTCAGGAAACAAGAGTTCAATCTGTTTCGATCGGTCCTTGATGCCTCATGTTTGAGAGCTTCCTCGTTCCAAACACACCCATTGTCTGAATACTAGGACATGCACTGGACCATCAGAAGTGTATGGACACTTGAGCATCACATCCATATGTGGTTCTTCCCTAAACTGATGCCACAAATATAGAACGCTCCGTTTATGAAACACACAATGATAGGCTATACAGTAGAGATGCTTTTTTTTAATACATCCATTGGGTGTAAACGCTTCTAAATGTAATATTTATAAATGATCTAAGCAATACAAACGTCGTCCCTGTAGTGTTATGGATATTAAAGATGACTATGGTTACTGAAATTATGGTTTGCTATATCACACTGCAAATCTTATACTTTTATAGAATAAATGACTTGCTTATCAATATAGAAACCTTCCTTTTGGTTCTGTACTTTTATATGATCTTTATGTTGCGTCATTCTATTTATATACAGTAAACATTTTCTTTGATCCTTCTGTCTATTTTTAAGAATCTTACCGATTACCGTGTCCAATGCCAAACCTCCAATACAAGACACAGGAATGCATTTCAAAACCTTTCTGCGGTATAGTGTACGTCCATTTTCTTAATCAAAGCATATTTCACAGAACTGACGAGCTTCGAAAATGATACGCTGTGTTTTAAACCAAACGCAGACCTGCATATCTTTCCTGAATTATTGAAAATCTTTCAAGCATAAGACTCTTTTAAATTATTTAACATCTTCATGGTGAATCAAGCGTACGGGGATTTTTTTTTTTTTGTCGGAAGATTACAGCTGGTCCGTTTGAAGATTCTATTAGTGCAATCTTCCCTGCTACCTCTCTTATCTATAAAGACGGCTGCACAAAAGCATTCCGTCAAGCGCGGGCCAAGCGAACGTCTCATAAGCCTCTCATTAGATTTTATAATTGCGGAGGGGGTATGCAAATCAGCGAGATGGTTAACATATGAATTGGGATCCTGTAGTTCATGGAATGCACTTGGGTAAAAACAAGTTGGTCTCTTTTTCATAAGCACAACAACAAGAAAAAAATGCATATTATACAAATTAACAACAATGTTTGGTGTTGTTTTTGGTGTTGTTTTCCCAGCAGCTTTTTAACTCAGTAAAGGTCACATGGGCTTGGTGAAAACATGATTCACCATCAGGGTTTACGTCATTTACAGGAAAGTGTTTATGATTCGGCATTTTGCATGATGTGTAAGTCGCGGTACCAGTTAAAACTCACGCTTTTTGAAACACACCGTCACATGTTGTATTATCCTGAAGAACTGTTCATAAAACCGAAACAGCCCAAAAAGCCTTACAGGAAAGATTTTTATATAGCGATTTTATAAATGTTTTCTCACAGGGTGTATTCATTACCCCACGCAAACTCATTGATATTCCCCAGACTTCCTCCCGCTCTGTTCACAACACCTCTCAGATTGCACCAATCCTAATCGCTGGAACTGTCCTAACAAAGAGCCTTGTTAGCATGCAAAACAAAGCGGTAAATCTGCATCAGGACTGTGTTCCTATGCTGCCTAATCAGATAATTCACACCAATACAAAACACATTGTTTATCATAGTCGCATCAGGATTTAGGATTTACATTATGTTCCCACATAGCACAATCAAATCCACTGATGCATCAACATTCTACAGCTGAGTAAGCCATCAAGCGACGCTCAGAACTGATTATAACCTAAATGAGCACTAGATATCTCGTGTTCAAGTTTAAGCTGATTCTAGTTTGCTACACTACAGTGGGCAGGTAGAAACACCGCCACCGCTGTGTCCCCTGACCTTGAAAGCGGCACACCGAACGCAGGATTACGGCTCCTAAATCATTTTAGAAGTCATTAAAATGAGATCAAGGACAGGCACGGAGCCGAACGCTGAAATTGACCTTAGAAAGCCCGGTGCACTTATTTTTTTGCCAATGGGACAACAGTTTGCTCAAATAATCAGTGGGCCGGTGTTAGACACAAACACAAGCCTGTGAGTCAACAGGAGGGAGTAAATTCAAGCATATTCAAGTCGAGATCATAGGACTCTGACTGGCATATGTGAATACCTGGATCAGAACCAGATCAAAAGTGTTGGCAAAGAGTTTAATCATTTTATATCCCCAAAAACAAACCTGTTCGAATACCCACATGTAGAAGCAAATCATCAGTGACTGTCAGGCAGTGCAGATGGCCATGTCAATTTGGAACTACAGCGCTATGGTCACCAATCCTGTCCCAGCTACCTTCTCTAAGGTTTCATCTCCAACCAAAATCTAACACACCTCTTTTAGCCGATCAAGAACTTCTTAAGGCAATGATTAGATGGTGGGAATGATTATGAATGGAGTCTTCATGGAGGTAGATCTCCAAGAACAGGGTGGGTAACCACTGTTTGGAAGATCCAACCATGACCCAGTTTGACCTTCTTGACAGACAGTCAGAATTTCATTTAGGTTCTCCTGGAACTTCATGGAGTCCATGATGCCATACATCCTAACAAGGTTCCCAGGGTCTTCAGAGGAGAAACAGCTCCATGCACTGTAATGAATTGCTGTAAATGTGCTGTGGATTTCCAACTGTATTTCATAATAACTGCAAAATACTGTTAAATATTCGTCCCTTGCATATTAATTAACAATTAATGTGGCTGGTTAACCGGTAACAGCAGAACTGTAATATATCAACATAAAACAGTATTTTCTGTCAAGCTGTGATAATACGCGCCGTCATCCATTCACAAGTCCAGTCATTATCCATCAACATCCTACTTATGATTGTAGGCTAATGTTTCAGTGTGGTGTTTTCTATAAAACTGTTCAAACTGCTCATACATTTGTGAGTGACGTGAAGATCCTTAAGTGACTGTCTGTTCCTGAGCTTGACTTTACACAGCACAGCTTCAGTAAGAGACCGGCGTATCTCCCGATATTGTCCAGTATTGTTTATCTGCATGATTCTTGAACTGTTGACATTTCAGATAATGTTTCATTAGGTCTATTTCATTAAGCCAGGTTGCTAAACCTCATTTAGCTCTAGCAACTTTAGCTAGCTAATTGCAACGTGAAAGTGTTAGCTATTTTACAGCAGCGTCCAGGTGCTGTTTCGGACCTCAGCGAAGTTTGTCCGAGGTCATCTTTTCGTTTTCATTTAACTTCCTTTAAAAACTTGTAACAAAGACTAGCCTATTAACAGCGCATCCATTTTCCAGCCTTTTTGATTGTAAATTAGGTCCAGGTATGCTTAGACTCAAATGAAGTCTGGAAAAACAGCTAGTAAAGTTAACGTCAGGCCTATTAAAGTTGCCAATTAGGCTGTGAAGATGTAGCTAACTTGTGTTTACTTGTGCTATAATTGAGCTGACTGTACAACCGCAAAAGTGAAGATGTTCAAAAGGTAGTGGGGACCTGGAATTGCCACTGTCTCTCTCAGCAGATGGACAAATGAGGTGTGTGTTATTTACTTGTTTCCAAGCTAGACTGTGTTACACTGTTCTTGATGCTATTTAAATCCAGCATCTGAGGTTATGCTCATGACCTCAGTAAAACCTGGCATGAAGGATTTTATAGGAGACATTTTCTTCCAAATAGATAACGCACTTTCTGGTCAATTTTGTAGTACAAATGTTCGAAATATTATTAGTCCTACAAATTCAAATTAGAAATGAATTGTAATAAACTACGGCAATATTTTACTGGAAGTGTATTCTCTTGGGTTTCCTCTTCTTTCAAATTTGTGGGGATTTATACAAATTAAATGCAAAAGTATCAGATTTTATTACCCGTTTAAAATAAAGAGTAACATGCTGACATGTACTGTAAAATTACCATAAAACCCATATTAATCTTACCAACAAAACCTACAGTAATCTTTCATATACTGAAGCTTATCCATCCATCCATTAGCTATACTGCTTTATCCATCTGGGTCGCGGGGAAGCTGGAGCCAATCCCAGCATCTTGGGGTGAGAGGCGGGGTACAC
>JAQQZR010000012.1:15894983-15914718 GCA_030068235.1 Notoglanidium macrostoma
CTGATTCCATGCTGGACATGCCCAGGCTGCACAAACCGTTGTTGATAAGTCACTTACGGGAGCGAAAATGTTTGGATATGAATATAAGAAGAAATCATGACAAAACTGAAGATTTCTCTGAAACGGTACGTGCCGGGTACATTTTGATGTGATATTCGCGATCAGCACCCAAACATCTATAAGAAACCCCCAACAGTGTTCAAGAAGCAAAAACTTTGTTGTGCAGTGTTATCTGTATTTGAAGGACAGATAGGACAAAGGCCCACAAGGACATACATAAAGACTGGATGTGGGTGACGTGGGTTTGTTCTACATTAACCACACACATTTCAGATTAATATAAAACAGTGCACGTCCAGCACAGCCAGTCAAAGGGCATGTAAATAACATCTACCAAAGAATATGAAAAAGCTTTATTGATTTCTTTAGCGCTGCCTTTCAGTCACGTTCAGATTTTTGCCGGCAGCAGTGAACTACACTGTGTGACTGTGTGAGAGTAGCAAATATACTCTTTGGAGTCCCGTCATTACTACAATTGCTGATTAAAATGCTAAGTAGTCACATATATACTACATCAGAGTAATAAGTAGTCGCCCCTGCTGTTAGCAAGGTACACAAACCGAAAACCACAACTGAAAGACGTCAGGAAAAGTAAGGCACTAGACAAACAGAAAGTTCACGAGCTCTTATTCTGAATGCTGGATTGAACAAAGCCGGTGGGCCTCGGGGTAGGAAACTACTAAATCGGATAACAAATTCACTGTCTCTTCTCTCCCTGTTGTTGACTTCAGCGAAGCACAAAATGAGCATTCGGTCAATGCTGCATTATTATAGACTATCATGCTTAAAAACAGTCAGAGCAAGACAAGGTCACAAAGCAGAGGAAAGACAAAGGCTACCAAACGGTAAATCAATAAAGTAAATAAAGCATAGCAGAATCACAATACCTCAGTGCATACTCAGTACAGTACAACAGTAGACATATACCATGTGGCCCTTAGAATAATCTCAGTGTGGATCTTGCTTCTATGCATCTTCTGAACAGTCACACAGTGAAGCCATTCAGGACCCGGAAAGAATTTGTGCCAAGTTTGAGATGACAAGCATATGTCTCAAACATGTCAACTAGCCAACATAGTCTCCAAAATGACAATATCACACATCAGCTATGACATAAGTGAAATGATTAACACAGAAAACGGATGCGACACGATGCCAAAGAACTCACCCGTTCTCTCTTCTCCTCTTTATCAGAGCTCAAATGCAGAACCTGAAATCACAGGAAAATACATTTTGAACAAATGTAAACACTAATAAACTTGTTACACCTGAACAGTAGTAATAATAATAAGCTCAGTGACAGAGACACAGTCCTGATGACAGTGTGAAACAGATGAACCACAGCAGAGAGGCTTCACTTCCTGTTATGTCTCACACTAGACTATCCGTTATGAAAATGTGTGAACTGTGTCTTAGCATGAAACACCCAGAGCAATGAAGAAGTTGACTAAAGAATGCAGTCCTGTGTATATCATGAAAGATGTAGAGAATGCAGATTAGAGGCCTAGTTAGAAACCATTGTGACAAAAGAGGACATAATAATCTCTCTCTCTCTCTCTCTCTCCCTACGGAGCTACATGTGTACTCCTGCTGCCTGATGTGATGTCGGTGCCTGATCCTGACACACTTCTACTGCTGTAGCTCCTCTCGCCCTCAAGATCTGCCTGGTCGCACGTGTGACCCACTCTCTGGGATTGGAGATGGTCCCACATGGATGGTTGTGACTGGTTCTACATGGACACCATGCAAAATACACGTCCCAAATTTTATGCCCATCTCTCATCCTTTCTTCATTAATAGTCATTCCTGTATACTTATACCTAAGAGCTGCTGCGGTAATCATAAAGAGTGTCCTGTGCTGATCCAAGAACTCTTATTCACAATATGTATATACAGAACATCCCTTACAGAGCACCGGGGTCATTTAATGCATAATAAGCTGTGATCGTGAAGCGTGCATATCTATCTGGGGCAGAAAAGTGCAAACTGAAATATAAATCAGAAGAGGAGAAGCTCAAAACACCAGTAAGAAAATAATGTTAATTAACTGGATTCAGTCAGATTGCCTCTTACTTCACAGTGTTTACATTCACACTCCCTTGCTTTTTCTGTACTGCATAATAATTATGGTCCAATTTTCAAAAATTGGGTTCTCAAACTTGTTAGCCAGCACCAGCAACCTTATTTTTCTTCTTCTTAGTCATCCTTCTGGGGCTTCCTTCCGAATTCACGCAGCCACTTGTAAAAACGAGAACCATGGAAGGAGCTCTGTAGAGGTTTGTCCTTTCTGGGTTACTGTAGAGACGCAACATGGCGGCTCCGTAAGGTGGACCCGCACCCGAGGTAGATATAATGGGTTCATTCTGAGCTTATGATTCGTAGTTCCAGGTAATTATTTAATATTAGATTCCTTTTTTTTTAATAGTTCCTACATCGTATAGCTTTAATTTGTTATAACTATACTACAGTACGGTTCACTTATCCAAGATCATTTTGTTCACCCTTAGATATAAAATAATATCACTGGTGTTGCCCCTGACAAAGTTGTCATTTAGGATTCCCCAATCTTTAGATACAGCCCTGATTAGTACTGTTTGCCTTTACAGTATACAATTGTAGAAGAGTAATGATTTAATGGTAATCCCACAATGCACAAAGGATGTGCTCTTTTTCGAGTCCTCATGTTGTCTCAGGGAGTCTTACCTTGCTGACATGACTTTTGCCTTGACACACGAATATCTGTAAAGCTGCTTTGTGGCCAATTCTTTTGTTAAAAGTGCCCATACAAAGCAAACTGAATTGAATTGAAGTGAATAGAAGGTGGGTAAGAGAAAGGAATAAGGCAACTTTCCCACAACACTGCTTTTTATCATCAGGAGCAATCAATACCAGTTCTCCTAATTACAGGAGTGTCAAGCTGCTACAGGTAACAAGGTGAACCGAGTCTAGCAGAATAGTCATTAGAGGATATTTACATGCATCGATGCATCGTTGAAAGGCGCACATTCGCATCAGCATCCCACACAGACTAAAATTAGATTACTAGTCAGGTTACTGTAGGAAGCTATAATGAAACGTGTACGGCCAGATCTGCTGTTATTATCATAACGCTGAAGTTACTAAAGCACTCGGAGGCTCTGCGCTCTCCAAAAGTGCGCTGCAAATCATCGCGGCTCCGGTTCTCCATCAAAATAAACGGAAAGACGAAAGCGCGTGCAAGAAAAAACAAGCAAGAAAAAGCGCGTGATGCATTTCTTACCTTTATTTTGGCGTCCTCGCGACTAACAGCGCATAATTAATCCACCAATGTAGCTGAAGTTTAGTGCTGCGTCCTGCTCTGCCCTTTCATCAGTGCGTGTGTGTGTCTCTCTCTCCCTTTCTGTCTCTCTCTCACACACACAGACACACACACACACACACACACACACATTCCCATACAGGACGTGCGCCACCCCGGACCCTCCTTTTTTACTAAACCCGACTACACTCGTATTAAACAGTGCGCTCTGAAATGCTGTATTCATTCATATCTCTCTATTTAGATATTTCACAGCATTTTGGGTAAACAAGTGATATTCATATATATTTTTTATACATGGTTTATGTTCCTCGCGCGCAGAAATTTGAATTACTTCGAGACGTTCGAATCTGTAACGGCTGACGGTGAAATGGCCGGTTAAAAGTGTCACATAGCCTATTAAATGAGTGTTTTTAATTCGTTGTAAATCATTAAAAATTGTGTGTTGTACTTCAGAGTAAAAAAAAACACCGTTTGGGCTTTTTAAATATAGATTTTCTGCCCATCCTCGACTGTCACGTCTTAGCTAGCAGTGCTTCACAGACCAGGACTAGCTAGCTATGTAGCATACATCAGCACAGTTTCCCAATTCCAAACTCTGGTCCTGGAGTCCTACTTATTTTAGTTTTTTCCCTACTTTTATATAACTGAGTCAACTAATTACTGATTAACAGTTCTTGAACTTAGGTTGAAGCAGGGAAAACACTAAAATGTGCTGGACAGGGAGTAACTCCAGAGTTGTAAACCTGTAAATGGCACACATTATCAGTAAAAGCAGACTAAACTTATCGCTAAACCTCACCGAGACCTGTTTACCTTCACATTAAAAGGCATTCTGACTGACAAAATGACCAACCACTGACTTCCCACAAGGTGTTGGCATACATGGAACATCGGAAAGTTGTTTTCCAAACATCTTAATAGCTATATAAATTCAATATATGGTCATTTATTGACTACATAAAATTAAAAATTAAACTGTATCTGCAATAATGGGAAACAAACATTACAATTACATGTGATGATTTTAGACTGTTCATCTGTCTTGGACCATGGTGCTTTGCCCTGTGTGTTAGAGCTAGATTTTGGAAGATTATATTCTAACGAATTTGTGTATTTTTATGAATAATAAATCTGCATTCACTCCACGCAAACAGTAACCCAAGCTCAGGATCAATCGTGGGGACCCAAGAGCTGTGAGGCAGCAATGCTAGCAGCAACATTGTTAGATAGTAGGCGCTGTTGTAGTAGTAGTAGTAGTAGTAGTAGTAGTAGTAGTAGTAGTAATAACAAAGATCAGAGGAAATAAACAATCCAACAGATTGCTAAGATCTGAATCCCAGAACTTTGTAAACCAGAGCCTTACAGATGGATGTTGAATAACCGAGTAAAAATGATAAAAAGCACAACTTTTCCCAATATTGGTTAATAAAATAATTTCAAAGAGTTGTTTTTCATCAGAAGAAATTAAGATTGTTGAAGGTATAAGGTGCAAGCTTTGCATTTATTTAAATGCAAATGAGCCCACTCTAAGTACCACTACACTCAGTGACTGACCCATCCCATCATCATTGTAACAAGTCAGTGAAAGTCACCAACAGGACACATGCTGTTAACGTGTGAAGAAATGCCTTGGGCTTCCTTTCCCACTGGGGTTGCCACTTGCCACCACAAGTAGACCAGGGCCATATCTGAGCACTCAGCAGATGTTGTGGGGAATCCTGCCCTGCTGATTAGTTGGTTAGGAAGGCTTTATAGGAAGGCTGATTCCTCTACGGTATTATTGCTGCCGTTAAGAGGACTGATTTGAAAAAGGCTTTTGACGTGCGTTAGCTATGGTTGCACGGAGCAACAATGGTGGGCGATTTCCCTTTGAAAGTGTCTCTATTCTTCCCGCCTGGCCCAGGATAATACTGCCCTTTACAAATGCGCACAAACCTGAAACATAATCCAGTTCAAAGCGCAGTGTACATGGCCTAGCACAATGAGCAGAGCTCTAAATAACCAGATCCTGTAAAGATGGGGGGGGTCCGGCTTTTCTGTTTCCGTTATACATTTCAGCTCTGCAATGGTTAAAACCAAAATTTCTGATGTTTTGGCTTTGTAGTGACGTTGCCTTCCAATGCGGACTTATTCAGATTCAATTCTTAAAAAATATATAAATCTAAAAAAAAAAAAACCGACATCAGACCAGCACAGATGGACAACAAATATCAGGTAACAGCATACCTTCATACTTCCTTTCAGGTGTACAAACACCACAATGACAGCAAAGCTAAGCAGCTGTATTTGTGCAGTTGTGGTCCACTGATTGCATTTATCAGATTGCAGTTCAGTGATACAAAACACTGCTTACAATTGCCCACACAAAACAAACAAATAAACTAGATTAAATTGGGTAATAATGATGCTGCTTGGGTCTTTAGCTCATGCCTCATTGCCGCTTCTTATTTGAGAAACAATAATTTGGTAAAAGCGTTTCTGATGTTTCCGGCATTTCTGACAGCCATGGTGTTGAAGTGATTGATAGTGTGTGAGGTATGGGTGCAGTATTGAACAATGTGAGCACGGTCAGAGTCGGGGTGATTGAGCATGCCTGAAGTCATTATTGCAGCACAAAGATCTGCGAGGTTCATTCCTCCTCCTGTGACTCACACACACTGAGAAAGACACAAGGCTGGATGACATGGAGTTACAGTGTATGTGTGTCTGTGTGTGAGGACTACGTGAGATTGAGGAAGAATATTGGGCTGAAATGGTGTGTTCCTGCCTTGTGTGTGTGTGTGTGTGTGTGTGTGTGTGTGGTGTTTGAGTAGGCTACTCTACATTTTCTCTGGTTCAGAGGTGCTGTTCTGATAGTGGGTTCCTATTCATGCTCATAAATAGACCAGGCTTTTGATTGGCTGAGAGATGGAACAAGAGTCTGAATGCTCTCAAGTGTGCTGGAGTGGCCTATGGAGGGGGCCATATCTCTCACAAGCTTTACTCCCAGTCTTTACTGCCTACAAAAGCAGCTCTGGCCACAACACCACAGTTTGGTGTTTGTTTTTTGTTTTTTTTGTCTGGTTGTCACGGCATACAAACAACCCATGGATTGTGCAAACATGGCTAATATCCATTCAAAAGCCACTGCTCATAGTTCTCCAGATGTCTTCTCAAAAGCAGTCCATTAATTATTTACTCAACATCAATTAAAGTCTTTTGGTAAACCTTGTAATGTACATATTAAACATGTCTATTACTTTCAGTACTGTTCAAACCTTTAACACCCATGTTTTAACCATTTTTAACCATATTTACATTTTGGCAGGTGCCCATTTCCGGCGCGACATATTACGCCAGTATTATGTTATCATCTCTTGCCAGTATTTGATAAAGAGTGTTACAGCTCACAAAATGACTATAAAGATTGGCTGCAAACTGCATAATGTAGGTTAATTTAAAAAGGGATTTAGGGAGATGATATCAATGTTCCACTGTCATGATAATTCTAGTTCAAACATGTCATAGTAAACTGGAGCAGCTTTTGGCACAGAGGAAATAGCAACAGAGTTTTATATTACATCAATCACAAACACGGTATTTAGGTGGACCAACTAATACACAAAACCAGGTTACTGGTAAAAGTTCTTAAGGGCATCACTACCAAAATCTCAAAAAAAAAAAAAAAAAAAGGACAGGGAGGTCATCTGAGCTCAATTTGCCTTTTAAAGGTAAACACTAGGTTTTACCCACCCTCTTCTCCTCTTTGCTTAACTAACACACATAGATGTTAGACACATCCACACACACACACACACACAAAGAAGAAGAATTGGTCATGCTGGTTTCCATGGCTAGGAGTGGGTCATTTACTAAATCTGAGGATTTAAGTGACAGAGAGAAAAAGAGGGGGCATAGTTTTACCTTGCAGTCTACAGCCTTGCTTTACCACCCACAATATAGTCTTTCATAGAGTTAAGACCTTAATACAACTTGTATTATATTTCAACCAAAACCCAAAGGAATCATGTTACCAAATCACCTAACAAATTTCATTCTTGTTTTCCTTTACCAGCTGTATGACATGTTAACATAAAAACATGGGCTTACCTACTAGTTAATTCAGTTAGGACATGATAATATACACATACTGTAACTAGATCTGTAACAACATATACATATTACCACATGAGTAAGTAGTTCCAAGGCCTTTTATGTGGTTTACAAACAGCCCAATGCCACAGAAACTTGGTGCCATTCCAGAAAATGTCAGATGTGTATTCAGATGGTAATGCAATGGGAGATTTCAATGGCATGAGGAGCCTCTTCAGGGCCTAAGTCATGCTCTTTGATCTGTCCCTTCTGTAGAGGGAGAATCTTATACGCCACTAATTTATGTGCTAAAGGCATAATTGGACAAGTGGTCCAAAACATTGCCAGTAAAAGCATGGTGTGTGGGAGACTACGATACAAAGCTACTATTTGTCTTCACAAAAAATTTACATTCTACTCTTTCTTTACCATTTCTGATTTCGTCTGCCATTTCATTCGTAAACACTTCTTCACCTCATTAGCATCATGATAGCAAAAGCTCCAACAGTTCTCTACAAGTCAGTTTATTTTCTAGCCTTTAAAGCTAGAAACATTTTTTTTTTTTAAGTCACCTTAACACTATTCTCTTCTCTATATCTCTGCTATTAGCCTGGGGATAAATAAACATCTGCTAAATAATCAGTTATTACACTGGGCATATATTTGTAAATTAATCTAATGAATGTCATGTGTACATTTGGATGATAGCGCTGTTTAGCTAACTAGCTCAGCCTGAGGAAATACTGTACGACTATACTATTAGATTAGAAGCACCAAAACAACAGCTAGCTAGCTTTATTAAGTTTCATTTCATTTGATTGTCCTGCTGCCGTTGTGATGTATGTTTTTTCACCAACAACACTTTGTAATGCTGAATGTGTAACTGTTAAAGAAAGAAGCTCCTCAGGGGAGCTACAAGAAAGTGCTACAGCTAACTTATGGCTAGGTTTCTAGCTAGCTTATATTGAACACAAGTGTTTGTTTTGGGGCATCAGTCATGTTTGAAATGCTTAAGGTTTTTAAGAATGTATAACGATGTTGAGTTAAATGTACTATGACATTGTGATAAGTTAAATGTACTGTATACTGTGATGTATCACAGTACATTTAACTGATTACAGTACATTGAACTTAATACGGTATACGCTACATTTGATTTTATGCGAAACTACAAGCATACACTATCCATAAAAGTATTTATTAATAAGGTACAAAATTATCATTCAGGACTACACAAGTGTAAATCTGTTTACTTGGCCATCACCTAAACCCCTGCTCAACTTCAATCTTGCACCAAAAGGCTGCATTGGCCCTGCATTCATCACAGCAAGTTAGATTATTATACATTATTATTATTATCTCATTATTATCTAAAATGTCTCTCTTTAATCTGCTTACTGAATGGGAGGAGAAGTGGATGGGACGGGGCGTTTTCTATTACTGGGTTGCTTAATCATGATTCTGAAAAAGCTCTCGCTTGTCCAGTAGCTATAACAGACATGTGTATTGAAAAAAAATATGAAAAAGTGGTTCAGAAGCGCAATGTAATATCCCCTTTAAAAACTATTCAGAAAGTGTGAATTAACTGCTTTCTTGAACTAAAAAAAAGCCTAGAATATCTTTCATGCCCCAGCCTGAGCTTTTTAAATAACGTGTTTTCCTTTGTGCCACAAGGCAAGCACTCATTTATGCGTGCACATGAACTGAACGACGAAGAATTGTACAAACAGAATGATCTTTATTGGATTTACGTGGAGGGGCAAACACACTGCACAATTCTCCTCAGCCCCTGAAAGACCTGTCTGACAGGAGCGTGATTTAATAAGCCTCACCACGGACAAGTTGTGTGCAGGCAAACAGAGACGACTGTGGGCACACTGGGAAGAGCCAGGAGGCTTTACAGAGGAGGAAAAACACTTTGGAGAAACAGCATTAGTCATATTAACAAGGCTGAGACAAACAGCATGTACTTTCCTCCATCGCTACACCCTTATTAATTCTTCCAGAAATACTGAACAATGGCATTAAGTTACATTTGACTGCAGAAGACAGTGTTATGTACACTGTAATGAACTGATTAGGACAACTGCTGCATTTGTTCACAGACCCCATGTAAGCATGTACATCATTAGACAAATGGCTTAAAATGTTAGCGGTGTTTCTGCTCCAGTGCCAACGTCAACACAAAAAAAAAATTAGGAATCAATCAACTCCACAGTGATATTTTCACTAATGTCTAATTTTAGACAGGAAAATAGCTTTAACTCTTACGGTTGATTGTATAGAGGGCAAAAATGTGATTTGTGGCTACAACACACTGGTGAGTGACCTGGAAAATACATTCGCACCGAGATGTTTCTAGCTGCTAACACATCATTACCATGCCAGCAGCAGAGAGAAAGCAAAATGTCATCAATTGGGAGACTCTGAATCATTAATAACCCACTTACTCTCACTCAATGTCAAATATAAGTAGAGTGTGTGTGGGGCGATCTGTGGATCTGGTGACTGTTTTCTCGAGCTCGGTCAAAGCTGTGGAACAGGGACTATAAGTATGTCCACCAGAGAATAACCACAATATCATAGATCCTCTAGCTGTGTGAAAATTGTGCCGTGGTTGGCTTTTGTTGGTGTAGCAAAAAAATCATTGTCTATTCAAATGGTCTATTCAAAGCAAAGAATATAGCTTGTACAATGTCATAGTCATAAAACACACCCACACAAGCACAAACCCATACATGTACTCACAGACAGAAAACACACCTGCAGACTCACAGTAAATGCAAACACACCCAGTGCCTTAATATAAGCATTCCCCTCACCTCTTTTCCTTTCTTTGAGATCAATGCCAGCTGGATTTCATCCACGCTGTTCATTATTCCTGTGAGCCTGAGAATTCCTGTACAGCCACCACAAGTAGACGAGCTGATTCTTTACAAGTGAAGCGGTCTTCAGTCTTATCAACAAAGGGGCCGTTGTGGCTGCAGGTTTTCATCCAAACCAAGCACAACTGATTTAACTTGTTTAAAATTACTAATCTTGATCTTCAAACAACTACTAGGTGTGTCTCCTGTGTGTTTGGAATGAAAACCTGGAGTCACAGCCTTTTAAAGCCTAAATAAAGACCCTTGTGCTAGTCACAAAAGCCTAGAAGAAGCCTCAGGATGGGTATGTAGGCAATTAAATGTGAAATTGAAAAAGACAAAATGAAGCCTTTCATACACTTTATATTGTTAGTCAGATTACTTCTGATAGATAGATAGAAAGATAAGAACTGAAAGATGGAATTCATGATGATTCACGCTTGGTTGGAATGTGTATTTAGGTACAACAGTTGTGATTGGTCCACAGATGTCTGGTCCAGTTCTTATTCTTATGGTTTTGATCTGGTTTTAACCGCTATGTCTGTCCGGATTCGGATCACTGCTATGCCCTTGATAACCCAAACTGTTTCTGTTTGAATCTCAGTCATGAATTATGATTCCTGTAATAACCTTACACAAACACTTCTTCCTGTACCCACGTCCTACAAAATGTCATGGGCAACAGCAGCTTGTAACTTTTCTGATGAAGTATTGATCCAGTGTCTTCCTACAAGCAGCAAAGCATGGGACAAACCCGTTAACCTGCTAACCAGACAAATCTGCAGTATATTTGGTTGACGAGTCTGCAATGCCAGGGCAAACAAGGTAGAGGCATCAGAACCACTTATGTACAGGTCTACTAACTTGCTGGCATTTGAGCTATCAGACCCACTATTCTTCTTCCGGCTGCTGATCCAGAAACAGCTGTCTGCCGGGACCCACCCGTTTACAAATGCTCATACTATGGCCTACATTATAGACTCTCACCCCATAAACCTGTAATCCGTTCAGGCACCTAGTGTGAATATTCACACACTGTTAGTTCTGGTTTAACTTTGGCCTCCGTTCAGTCCACCATCTCTCTCTGTTCCATTCTCTGTCTTTGTCCTGACCTTCCCCAGTTTCTGCACCAGCCCAGCTTCCTTGTTTTGTGTTTGTTCCAAACCCTAATCCAGTCCTCATTTCTGCCCCTGGTCTTGTAACAGTCTGTGTCCTCGGTCCAAATCCACCTACCCAATCTCTCTTTTTTCCTAGGCTCTATTTTGGATCCTGGCTTAAGCTTCACCCTAAGCCATGCAATATCACCGCAAGTACTAGCTCCCAGTTACCTTTTAGTTTGGCACTTCATGAACCACAAGTTAGGAGGCCTCTGAGGACTCGGATCCTTGATATGCCCTTGAACAATTCTGTCTGTCTCCAGTCATAAACTTCAAACATGATTAATAATAAATGTGCTTTAAGCAAGCACTTATGTCCTGAACCTGCATATTACAATGGACGACTGATTTTGCAGACAGAATAAACAAACAACTTGTACTGGTATGGGTCTGCTGTTTTTAATCCATGCCAGTTATCTACTAGGCTGAATGACACTTGCTATGTTCACACATAAATACACGAATTGTTGTTCATTGTATACTTATGTAAATGTAATGCTTTTAATGCTTTTATGTTTAGGTGACTGTGGCAATGCAATACACACATAGGCACACAAACAAACACATTCATCAGTATGAGGCTCGTTGCTCCAGATTCTACAACCAGGTCAAGAGTTTAGCTCTCATACCAACTATTTCCCTGGCAGCCTCCTTGGCAACACACCTCTGAGCCAAGGATAACATATAAGGACACAGTAAACTCTTATGCACATCCCTGTTTCTGCTCACATAAAGCCATGAGTCTCACTGGCAACCCTTTACTGCTATACAGAATAGCTTCATAAAAAAAATGATCATTCTGATGACTTTTTTTCCCCACACCTAATGGTTTAAGTCTAAATGGAAAAAAAACATGGTTTCAAATAAAGAGAAATATATCCTGGAACTATGATTTAGAAAAGAAACTTCTGCTCCTCACCTTCCCCTTATCATGTCATATACTTTTTTGAATGTGCTTGAGTAGGAGGGAACGAATGTTTAGGTCCAGGGCTGATGTATTATACAGTATGTGAACTCTTCTGGCTTTGCTTTTCACTGCTTCTTGTTTATGGTGCCAGAAAGAATAAGAGTAACGAGATAAAAATAAAAATGATGTGTGTAGTAGGAAATACATTTAGATGGGAAATGGGATTAGTAAAAAGGTAGCTGAAGATACTCGGTTGTTATATGTGTTGAAAAATTCACAGAGGTGTGGTACACTTTCAAGAGTAGAATGAGAGCAATGATAAGCGGTATGGTGAGCCTACATCTCTACAGTGGCAGACAGACGATCTAAAATGTAAGAATGTAAGTTGTACTTCACCCCTGCTAACCTCCTTGGGCTAGCATATATACATGCATATCAATCTCTTCTGAAAAAGTCATAAAGTGATGTACATATGGCACAGTATTTGCAGTATACAGTGCCATCATATAGCCATCTTTCCATTCTTCTGGCCTCATGAGCTTTTGGAGATGATCTGAGTTTCATGTAATCTGTTCTCCAAAGCTCCAACTTCCTCATCTGTCCTTTCTTTGGCCACAGTGAGTGTATTTGCCATATTTTTTCAATCCATTCAGAACTCTGTGGCTTCTAAGATATGCTTCCTCGACAGCTTGCTACCCTTGTTATCTATCACTCACCGCACTTAAACCCAGAGTTGCTGCCCAAGGGCATATCACCCAATTATACAGCCAATCAACTGACCTTGCAGCATTCCAAGGAAGGTGAACCTGCAGAAAGTTTCTTATATTATACAGTTTGCACCTTATGGTACTATGTCAGCTGAATGGTGGCTATTCAATTCTCAGAGGAACTGATCATCTGTCATGGAGAAAAAAAAGACACAGAGAGGTCACTTGTCTTAACAAAGACTGGGCCACTGTGAGATCCACGTCATCACTATTGCCCATAGGTGGGCTGGGTGCACAGACATTACTGTGACATGCCACTCTACAAGGACTGTTCTCTCCTTATGGACTACACTTAAAAGTGTCCCACTCCAGGATGCCTACGCTGCTACTACCTTGCCGTCAAAATGCATCACCTCCGGACCCTAGAGGCTCACTGCTGCCAATGGTGTGAGTGAAGCTGTCAACACCTTTCTAGTCAGTCAGTTCCTCATGGTGTTACAGTATTTGTGATCCAGGTGATAATCACTAGTCCTGGGAGAAACAGAATGCTAGTTATGTATGTAACAGTGGTTCTATGAGCACATCCGACAAACACCAGGGTTCGCTGTCATTCAGAACAAGAGTTGCAGCAAGAAGATTCCAGGAAATGATGGCTGCATGACAGTGGTATTTATTGCTAATGCTATGTCATATGCCACTTTGTGACTTTGATATGATGTGCTCATCTAGACCGGCAGATGTTCTGGTCTCTCTGTTAGACCTTAAGTTAGACTCCAGTATTTCTGGAAGGCGTTTAGAATTTAAATCTGTCAGTAACCACTTTCCAATATAAAAGCTTCATCAGACATCATGATCAAAAGTGCCATGAATATTTAGGGCCCACTATGGAATGCCATAGAAAATCAGTTTCTATACCTGAGGCCCATTAAAAAAATGAAGTATCCCACCTCCATTATTTTTTATAATTGTTCAAACAAACCCTCCCTGGGTGTTTACGGCATTCCACATAAGCATCCGTCAGGCTTTTTTATCCTCCATGTTTAACCCTTTTCCCTCCCAGCTTATTATTCACTACTCTAAACTTCTAACTCTCTACAGCAGATACAAGTGGGAAAAATGTAAATTTGGACCCACCAATATGCCTTGGGATGTTAAGGGTATAAAATGGCCCACACATCATACATCAAAACTGAGTGGAGAGTAGTGTCACTATTCCTGATTTGTACTGATCAAGTATTAGCTGTGCAAATTGTTGATTAAACTGAACTGAAAAAAAGAAATGCATTTAATAATAAACTGTGAACCCTGCATGAATATTTGAAAACCATGTCGTGCCAAATGAGTTGAATACTTATTCAACTTTTCACACTGACCATCTAGTCCTTATTGGTGTCATAAGTTCAAAAAAACATCCCTTCATGGGATTTACAATTTACCTTTATCTGGCCTGTGAAAATGATGTGTAACCATAAAATGGAGATTGGATAGGAAACTAAAAAACAGGCAATAAATCATTTACAGGACAAACAGCTGAGCTAAAACATGGTTTGTTTAAACCAAAAGGACCTGACCCTTATTGGATTCTCCATGGCAAAAATAAATCCAATTAGAAGTTTGGCGCCTTGAGTCACACTGATCGGGATTACACATCCCCCAAAAGGCTAACGTCAGAGCCACAAGATCAAGATCAATCTATTTTATTAATTTGGCTATATTTACTGCACCTGCAACTTAGCTGCGTTTATTACATCACTGCAAAGAGCTCTTATAAAATTGTCAATGGCAGTGTTGCTAATAGACCTTACTAAATATTGAAGTTTGTACATTTTAAGGGGGATGTGTTGTAGGGATGCAAATCTGTGAGTTTTTCGTGAACCTGCACAGCTAATTTCACATTTTTACATACTGTGCTGACCTAATTTACCTTTGCAGACTCATACAAACACCCTGAAAGGTATTAACCCATTAACTTGACTGTTTTTAAGCAAGGGCATGCAGACATAATTGCCTTAAATCCTGGTCCTAACAAAGCAATAGCAAAGCAAACAGTGACTGGTGTGTGTGACGAGTTAAACAGTTGCCAAATTTTCATTTAAATTCAGTGAAGGTTCAATAATGTGAATTGTGAATCACTATAGATTCATCTATCTTGCCCACCGCGGTCATGTATTGCTCACTTCCTTTTTTATACGAGGTGACTGAAATGGCTTGTCTTGTTGTTTGAATGGGCTTTAGGTTTGGGATGTACTTCCCTTTGATCGAGACCACACATTCTCCCACAGTATAGACCTCTGATATTAACCTCAGCCCACTATCCTCTGGACGCTGCTACCTACCAACATTTCAAAGCTTCTAGATCAAGAGGCTTCACACAAGTTGGAGATTAGGGCTGGAGTCTCTCTGATGTGAGTTGGAGTGGAATAGAAAAGGGCAACGCATGGAGATCAATGGGAGCGGTAGTTTATTTCTATGAACAATATATATTTCAGTGCTCCAAATATATTTCAGTAGAGCTCACACAAATGCATATTTATAAAATGTGACATGGTTCCTTTTTTTCTAAGTTACATGTGAATAAAAAAGTGTACTTGACATATTGTACAATAGTAAATCTGGAAAGAAGCACTCTGGGAAGTGAGTGCTGTTGTAAAATGTGTGCAGAAATACATGTATTTTTGAAAATAATCTATAAATCACACACACAACCATTAGCAGACCAGTCAGCTCCCAAGACGAACAATGCGTAATCCTGCCGGGGCTTTAACATATCACTTGCCTCACTTGAGGCAGAAACTGCATTTATATTCACTTTTTTAATTATCTTTACCATTAAAATGATTTGTACCGTGTTAGATTTGACATTTCATCATAGGCTTCTTTATTCTGTTTTAGTTCATTTTCTCCTTTCTGCCATTTCTGACTATTTTTGGCCAGTTTTTTTCACTGACACGCCTTATAAAGTTAACCGATATACTGCAAGTCCGAAATATATTGATAGATTTAATTTTACATTTATCTTGACAGAAATCAAGGGCACGGTTTTCAAGACAAGACATTACTAATGTGAGATTGTATTCTCACTAATGTGAGCAGGGCTTCCAGGGGGTCAGTTAATGTAATAATTAGTTATTAAATATTAATACAGTTAATAAAATTAAAGAGTTCATAACACCTGTAGGACTGTCAATCATTCCAGATTCACATGTCGGTTGACTCATCATTACGGGGGGGAACAGAAGACTGCTCTTTTTGCAGATTTTTTGAGTGATAACTTGTATCACCGTACTCTGATGTTAAAATGCAACATTCCTACTCAAAATGAGTAAAGGTTGGCAGGTCTGTATTAGCAAAAGCAAAATTTGTTTCTTAGCCTTAAGGGCATTTTTATCAGTTAACTAATCAGGTTTAATGATGGATAATCCACATATCTCAGCGCTGTGGGGAACCTGGAGCCAATCCCAGCTGACTTCAGGCAAGAAGAGGGTTACATCCTGGGCAGGTCGCCAACCTATCAGAGGGCTAACACAAAGACGAACAATCACTCACACTCACTTTCACACCTATGAGCAATTTAGACTAGACAGTTGACCTAGCCTGCATGTCTTTCGCCTGTGGGAGGAAACCGGAGTGCACGGAGGAAACCCACCCAGGCACTGGGGGAAACAGAAAGGCCGCAGTCGGCCACCAGGTTTGAACCTACCTGCTGTGAGGCAACAGTGCTACCCACTGCACCATGCCACCCCAGATACATAATAATGAATACCATTTATTTTGAACACTTCAAAATATACCATTAAAGAACATGTTTTATTAAGCAGCTCCCTAATGCTTTTTGGCTTTCTATACTGCATACCCTGTGAGCAATTTTAATCCTAGGAGCAATAAATGAAAGTGCACATGCAAGCATTCATTTTCCTTTTCCCTCTTTCTTCAAAGATCATGGCTCCCTATGAAGTAGCCTTTAGCCAAAGTTTAATGGTGCTGTTAATCTAATATCTAGACAAAGGTTCAGGTTAGTGTTGAAGAAAAGCTATGCCTTTAGTCTTAGGGAGACATGCTGTGCCACACTTGGCCTGCTGACAGTGAAATATGGCCCTCTCTTTCATGATGCAAGCAAAACCCTACAATAACAACAAAGGCCAAGAGCCAGTTTTGTTATCCCATTGTTGTAAAATGTGTAAAAACCCTTAAACTGTGACAATAGACATGGCAAATGTGGATGTTTGTTCCTCTTGACCCTAACCTAAACTTTTAACTTTGAGCCAAAGCTATACATATGAGTTTGTTCTCAGTCAATGCACCTAGAAGTATCCTGTTCTAAAATGTATATTCATTACAAAATCAATATGCTGCAAAATATCCATAATCAAAATCTAACGTCACCTGTAAAATAAAAGATTTGATCTTTAATTCAGACACTCTAAAGCTACAAATAGTCTGCTTTGATTGCACTGTTCCAATGAGATCTCTGTATTTTATATATAGCTGATCTGAAATCTTGAGCCTCATCTACTGGTGTCACTTTTTAATGATTTTATTTGATGTCCCGGCCTTAATATCACGACTTTCTTATTTTCCCATTCTCTTGGATTTGGTATTCAAAATACTGAATTGCATTCATTTTTAATGCAGTAGGCTTCCGTATCTATTACGTCTCATTTCCAAGTCAGATAAATGGGAGATCTGATGATGCGCTAACACACAAATCTCCAGTTTTTCTTCACATATGCAGACTATTGACTCATATAACTGTTCCAGGAGAAACGCAGGGCCTCAGAGTGCATGATAGCCTGGAATATACCATTTTTTAGCGATGGATAAAATATTTTTAACACAGATAATGTTCCAGACTTGAAGCACTCAACCATTACAAATGTATAATTGATGGGAAAATGCACAGATGAAAGAATTTACTGGATCAAAAACTGCACTATGATGAAAAATTCTCTCTCATAATAGCAGTCTGTCAGCCTGGCCTTTTCTAATGGTACTTGATTCATGAAGCGAGTATAATACAATGGACAAAATAAGGAATGTCCTTCTTCACTGTATGGATGTAAAATGTGTGATTGACATGCTGACACCTCTTTTTACTGGAAAGCTTAAGCGTACTACAAAAGTAAGTTGCTTGCGTTAATTCTCCAATAAATTTAAATCTTTGCTGTCAAATGCGTAACTGAGCGGCAACTGTGTCGTGTTTTATTCAAAACAAAAAGTACTTCAGCTATGGAAATGTCTACTGCAATGTCGTATGTGACTATATTCTGATGATTATACTTTAAAACAACAAGTATAATTAATTCAATATACCATAAAAGTATGTTCAGAATGATCTTATATTTCCTCATCTGCAAAACAGACAGTTTTGTTCATGATATATTTATTTAATAACAAAACCCTCGTTGATAACAAGAACATTCATTCATTGGCCTATGAAACACAGTGGTTTATCACAAACAAATAACATTATTAATATGAATTTCAGTGCAAACCTGGAAGGTCCTGGAAATGCATTGTACTGTTCTCATTTTCTTTATAGGTTTTTTTTTTTTTAATCTCCTATTATTAGAAATAACCTTGAAAAAACGTGGGAAAAAAATAAAAATAATGGTTTAAGCCACGGCCTCAAGACAAGTGTAAGGAAACCAGTTCGGAAAACTGCCTAACAGTCTGGAATGCTTGTTTGTGTTTACATGAGCCTCCGGTTAGTCATTTTTAGCGTGAAATCGGTGACCACTCAGAACAGACAGATAGTTCTCCTGTGAGCAAAATAAAAGAAAAAAGGAAAGAAAAATCGCACTGTGCTTCGAAAATACTTCATGATCAAAATGCAATAAAACCAGAGTAAACACTGGCGGTGCTTTTCCAAGATGAAGGAATTTCTTGTTGAAAGAGATGAAGCTGGATGTAGAATTGGCAATGTTGCTCCAAGACAGGTGTATAAATGAATCTGAAAGCTTTATATGAATCAACTGCGGTGCAGGTGTTTTATTTTTAATTTTCTTTAAAAAGAAAAATTACAGAGAAGGCACTCTTGACCAGCCTCATAAATCATTTCGAGTCAGTTCATGTGTTTATAATGTTATACCATGGCTTTCAAGAAGCTGAATGCCATTTCAACTCACAATACTAAAATTCCGACAGTGCTGTTTATAGCTTGACTTAACTCGACAGTCATTTTTAACGCTAACTCTAGTTAGCATGCTAACTCAAGTTGAACTGACGGAGCAGGCTCAAGGATTAAAAAAATCAATCAAATCTAGTTCAGCTTCACTTATTTAACAGTTACAGATCTAATCTTGTCTAATGCATCTTTAAAACGACTGATGCAAATTCTATTGAGCAAAATGTATTTCGGTTTGGTAAGTAAACGTTACACAGCCCAACTAATCATCACAACTTGTATGGAATAGGATATTCTCATAATACCCACTGAAATGTGCAAAATATAAACATCTGGCTCCATTTGTTTCCTCTATAAGTTAAAAATACACACAGAGCAGCTGTAATGTTACTATAGCGGGAAACAGCATTACCTACAATTATATACTGATATACTATATATGATAGTATAATAATAATAATAATATATTAATTATATACATCATACTATTTACATATTTTTTTTTTTGGCTCACTCTGTTTTAAACATATTTCTGCTGTATTTA
>JAQQZR010000012.1:15953257-15973344 GCA_030068235.1 Notoglanidium macrostoma
CCCAGGGTGTACCCCGCCTCTCACCCGAAGATGCTGGGATTGGCTCCAGCTTCCTCGCGACCCAGATGGATAAAGCGCTATAGATAATGGATGGATGGATGACACAACCATTCAAAACAGCATGTTTATCACTTCCCCTAAAGATACTGCCCTTTCCTAGCTATCGCCATATCTCAATTATTTACCCCAAACTTAATATTTTAGCATTTATCTTGATATTTGCTATTCACCTCACCCTCCTAAAACCTTCTAAATATGCTTCCTTTTCCTCCATAATCTGTGATCAGTCCATGTCTGCATTATGCTTTTTTTTTTTTTCCTGAGCGCTCTCTATGGACAGAAGGCTCTTTGAGGGATTGCAGAACAATCCCAGCTGTCCTCTCTTCACTAACACCAGCACAGAGAGAATTCCCAGGCATAAGTCTATAACCTTGTGGCCAACGACAACTGCAATTAGCCAAACGTCTCCCAGCGACTTGTCAGAAATAGTAATGGTATGCTGCTAGTCTCGGATGTTCCAGAGCTGCATAGATTTAAGTGGAAGAACTTAAAGAAGAATAATTAAACAGCCAAGCAGAAGGTAGATTAGATGTGGATTTCTGCTATCTTTAAAGTCTAGAGACCAAAAGGCATTTCCTCAAGCTAAAGAAAGAGAACCATGTCCACCCAACGCATTATAATAGAAATCCTGTGACCTTACATTCCTAGGATTCCTTACTGTTAAATAAAAAAAATATTGATGCATCCATTATTGATGGGTTATAAAAGTCATCTTCATCCCCATGCTTCTGTAGTGTAATCTAGCATGGCGTCGTAATGAGACACGTGTTTGTTCGAAATTCAAGAGAACGGTCAACATCATCGCCTTCCAGTCACACTAGTAAATAAAGCACTAATGCTTTGGTATGATGGACAGCCATGACTCTCCCTTGATTGCTTGGGGCAAAAGGTCATTACACACAACATTATGCAATTACTCTGACTAGTTCTCCACCGTAACCTTTGACCTGTGAAGGCAGAGGTTTCAAATGGGGTTCAACTTGTCGTCATAAAGCGCGAAATAAGAAGGTCCCATCTGTGCAAGGCGGCCCTTATCCTCAGGCGAAGACCACACCAAAAAATAAAGCTAGACCGCAGAAGACTGAAACACACACATAAAAGCTATCTATATTAAACCTCTGGTCTGGTCTACGATGATATAGAATGCAAAAGATTAATTTCTCACTATCAAATTGCAAATGGCCAATTAGCTTCCTCTCTCTACATATAAATGCACCCCATAAACCACAAACCAAAATAAACGAAATTGCGAAGCAGATTTTCCTTGCATGCATTATAAATGTTCGTAAATCACTCGGGGCGGGAATGAAACGTCGAGAAGACAAATACGTAAAAAGAATAAAACAAATATGGCCGTCTTGGATAAATCATTTCATCTCCATTTTGTATGTGAGAGGAAGCAGCTGGGTTACAAGTTTTCATCATGCCCTTAGGCAGGCAGTATAATCAACAAACATGTCTAATCTCTACGGGCGTCGTACCAGAGCAATCAAGCTGCACCGTGGGTGTGTTTTAGCCCAGTAAACATTCAACTGGCAGCCATGAGCCTTCCAGCATTCAGTGTTCAATGAGTATCTAAAGAAATAAATGGTGTCAGGACGCAAGCTCAGAATGCACCCGCTTTAACAGCTAAGCCAATAATAACTCATAAAATGGTTGAAATGGGACCGAGTTTTCCATTCCATCTGCCTCACATGGCCTTCAGACATCCTATTAGCTCATGTGTCTGTTTCTGGAACAGTGCAGGCATGGTGAAGCTACAGGTTTAAGAGCTGAGGTAAGGCTCGATTTTCGCTTCTCCTGGGCACTTTCTAAATCCTTCCTTGAGCGTCTTTCAGCTGTGCTCACAAACAAGCTAACAGCCTTCATGCCTGGAAGCCGCCATGGCAGAGTCCATGGCAACTGCTGAAAAGATGCCATGCTTGGGCATTCAGAACCGACTTCCTGCCTCTGGGTCAGCAATGGTATAAAGCTTGGATATGTAAATGATGTAGAATTGTTGGGGTAGATGACAACTTGCCAATGTCAATCTGCTTGAAAGGTGATGAGTCTTTCATTCTTTGATTTGTAGGACAGTTTACAATGAAGTGTGCTCAGTGGTAACAGTGATCACTATTACAGTTCGACTGGAAGGGCCGTAAGGGACTCTGGTGTCCACCAGATGCTTTTTTTTTTTTTCTTTCGTGCGTTGGCAGCGCCCACGGCCTCATTTCCATGGCACTTCCAGAGTGCTCTTCTCTCCAGCGTTTATGGTTTCAAAAATCATCTAGCACTTCTGGATTCCTTCACTGTGAACGTCAAGTCTCTATTTACTTTCAAAAAGGCTGGCTAAAACGATGGAAAGAAATCGCGTCCTGGTATTGGCAGCAGCTCTCAACAAGAGTCTGGCAGCGTTAGCTAAACCGTGCAAGAATTTCTCCGCCATTGCTGACATTGTTGATGTCTTAGGTCCCGCTTCTTCTTGATTTTGATTGGTCGTTGAGATAGGAGCGACACTGACAAGCATGGCAGCGTTCCAAACGTTGAACTATTTTCAACTGAAAGCTCCAGGAAAGCGCAGCAGGAAAAAAGCTCTACGCTGGGGGTGATTTTGGCACCGAGAACGTCGAGCGTCGTCAATGCCCAAAAAACACATTTAGTGGACACAGACCTAATTATGCAAAGAATAACGCACGTTGCAGTGGACTGTGTGGTTATAAACATAATAATAATCCATGTGACACGGCAAGGCGCAAGGCAGAGTGCTGTTACCACCATGAAGTCAATCATTTTCAAAAGTATTATGTAAGTATCTCCTAACAAAACTTCCCCATGGCAATGATTTATATGTTTTATGTTAAACAATACAATTTGTAAATGTATATTATTGTTCTGTTATTACAGAAACCGTACGGTATTGGAATACGCGCGTTCGTTCTAGATCTATTTAGATTCAAGAATTCAACCACACTGTGGTATAAATAAATATTTATGAATAGATACATATAAATAATAAATCCACACGTGTACTGTGTGGAGCTGAAGATATGACGTGGCCAGTAATGGAAAGACAAGTGGCTTATTGAGACGTGAATAGAAGGAAGCAGACCGCCCCGTGGGCGTCGGTGGAAAAAGACGAGGGCACCGTATGAAACACAGCGTTACCGCAGAGCTTTTTCTGTGCTGAAAACCAGTCGGATGCTTTTTAAAAGCAGCTAACAGAGAACAGCGGGGTCCACCTCGGAGCTAAACTTTGAGTTTAAGAGGGCCGTCATTGGAATAAAGGGCACTCAATACCATCTGACATACCATCTAAAAGAGCTCGGGAGGGCCCTGGCACCAGCAAGAGCAAAAAGGAGCATTGTGTGTACACCCATATTGTGGGAACTATTGGAAGGCGGCATTGAAAAGAATTGGTCTGGTGTACAATCATTAAGCATGGCACGTCAATAGCAATGCCTTAAAGATTCCAGAGGAAGTATCCAAAACGTAGGCAACCAACAAAATACTCCTAAGGCTTCGTTCCGAGTTGTTATAGATATCCAATTAATCACAGCAAATTTAGTTTTATTTAAGGATATTGCGCAGCAGTTTATAAAATAGCACTTTATCCGGCATATCCTATTCTTTTTTTTTATAACGTCCATCAATGTTACGTGAAGTTAAATGAAGCCAGAATATACTACACTGAGATCTAACTCATCATACATGAAGTTTGTTTGCTTCTTTTGAGTCGAGATATTAATATTGTCAGTGATTTTGTTCATTGGATCTACTGTCTTGTAAAGAAAACATGCCAATGGTGTGAAGGATAAGCTGACCGAGCTACGCTCATGGACCACTACGTTCATTTATAACTTCATCCAGGAAAACAAAAGAAATGCTGCAGTCTCTTGCAATGTGCTCTGTGGGGGGAAAAAACTAGTCACAAACAGATGGTACTTTTAATTAATTATCAGCATCATGTTTATGTATTGAATATTGGCTGCAAATGGCATTTCATAATGGTTTTTTTTCTTTTCTTTTTTGGAGTATTTATTTTAGCATTTACAGCAGAAAGCATGAATTTTTTGTGACATATTGTGGTCATGTCAAACAATGGAACTGGACTGGACTTGTAGCTGCTGCGCCTCACTCGAGTCGGTATCTTGAAAGAAAAATACATTGAGGTTAAGTTCAGAATCAGACGTAACGGAGATGTTTCAGTTTTACTCAAATTCCGCCCCACGTCCAGAACTCTTCTGAACAGCACACCGGAATATCGAGGTCTGCAATGTTAACTCCAAATCTTCGTTATGTGTTCTTAACACAAGAACAGCCCTTAATAAATAAATTAGCAAAGATAGTTAGGATTATCTGCTTCGTTAATGAGTCTTGGTTTACTACGGGGTTCAAATTCAGTTTAAATAAATGTCAAGCTCGTGAAAAAACAAAAAAAAAAAAAAAAACGTGCCCCAGCTTCCTCAAAGCGAGAGTGTGTGTATTTTTGTATAATGAGTATATATCTATATCTTACAAGGAGGAAAACCCTGCTCTGCGGGGATCCATCAGCAATTCTCTTTCATTCCTCCCCATCAGTCCCACATGTTCCAATTAAACGCACAGAGCTCAGCTACAGCACCTGCTCGGTGGCGATTTACTCCAAGAGCAGACAGAGGAGTAATAAACGAGGAAGCCTTTTTTTTTTTATTCAAGCGGAGACTTACTACGCAAGACGTCGGAATTTTATAAATAAGCCTGTGTGTACGTGACGGCGCCTCTACATAAAAGCACAGGTTGTGTCTTGGGTCACACGTCCTGTTATAGGCCAAGCTTGCACTAAAATGCTATTTGTCAAAGAGTCTTAAAACAGCTATAGACTGGAGAGCTGTTCTGTCCGGTCAGTTTTCTCTTGGTCCTAATGGACTAGAAGAAGTGCTAGTGATGTTGCTTAAGTGCGCCGCTGTTTTTGGTTAATTCATGACGGTCATCATGTCTCTTCCTCTTCCTTCCGCAGTCATGTCTTGATCATTCCCTGCAGGTTCTGACGCCAGCACCAAATGACGCACATTAGTAAAGGGAAGCAGGAAACGATAAACAACACAGTCATATATGATGAGCGAGCACTGACAGGCCTTTCTGGAGATTCTCCTGAAGGTTTACTGAAAAATCACTGGAAACTAAATTCCTGCGAGACGGATCTGCTCCAAAATCGAATGGGTTCCCATGCCGCCAAGATGAAAATCAGGCCAGTAGTCTTTGCACAATCCTGCTTAAAGACAAGCTGACAACATAACCTTTTTGCGGAGGTAAGATTAAGAAAAGAAAATAGACGTGAACAGAAATTGCGAAAACGGTTGAAAGACAAAGCATGTAAAGAAAAACTATACAAGATGCCAGATCATACCTGGTGTAAGTCAGTGCCCAGGGCAAACTCCTGGAAGTATCCAGGAGCAGCGGAGGAAGCTCGGATGGCCTCCCAGAGCTTGTGTTGGCAGCCGCCTCTGTAGTGGGAGCGCACGCCTACTGGCAGGTTGTAGTTCCTGAATACGTACGCCTTTAACGGAGTGCCCTTATTTACTATCGTGCTCACTGCAGCCACCTGTTAAAGATGATACAGCAACAAATCAGCTATGTGACATCAGGACAAACCTGAATAGTTTGAACCTGAATATTCTGTTTTCATTCACTAACCTTAGGACAATCGGGGTTTCTTGAGGTTTCAACCAAAAGGTCAGAGCCCATTCTTTCTCTGTACGACAATGGAAAATGCTCACTAAACAAACAGTAGTCCACTTGTCAAGTGTCACTTCAACTACAATTAGAATCATGCCCTCTTTCAGATGAGACTAAAATCTAGCTTTTTTTTGGACATGGTTTGTTTGAAAAAAAAAAAATAATAATAAAAATAATAATAATAATAATAATAATAATAATAATAATAGAGGAAAATTTAACATTGACAGTATCATTGATTTTGTTAATATTTAGTTGTCTCTGTCAGGAATTTAATACGTGACCATCGATTGATCGTTCAACACACACAGTGACCTCAAACATCCAAATTGACACCGCAGGATTGATGCTCTGCGAGGACAAAAATCGATACCCTGCAACGGCTGCCTTAGTCACTTGTTTTTGTTTGTGCAGAAACAAATCACCCCACTCACTTCAGAACTTTCTCCCAGATCTCGCTGTCATAGAAGGCGTGATTCCAGCCCATCTTCACGGTACCCACAATGACATTCTGCCTGAAAACATCAGAGCCCAGCTTTCTATACAGCTCCTCACACTCACTCAGGGGAATATGATATACACCCAGCATGAAGCCTAATATTGCACCTAGGGAGAAACACACCCAAGCATCAGTGTACGTAGAAAACGGAATCATTTTTAAACGATCCACTTTAGCGAGAACAATGCAAAGTGAATAAATGTGAACGGAATAAACAGCATGATACCTCAGCTTGCATCTTCTGGAGAACAACAAGCATATCAGAAATGCATTTTATTATCACTGTCCTTGTCCCAATCTTATTGTAAGGTGTAATATAAGCACAATCATGACAGCTCGTTTATTTGTCAAATAAAGCATGATTTTGAAATAGTAAGCACTTTGTGAATGGGAAAATGTGTCCAGAATAAAAATCAAATGAAGCTGCTCGCTTGTATTCACTAGGTTTTAAGTAATTTACACACACCAGGTCATCTTTTAATCCAAGTAGCCCCCTCATGTGACCAACTGCCACTCTGAGGCTTGATCCCAGCACCCCCATAGGGGTAGCTTTCATAAGAAGCAGGCTTGGAGCAGCATTAAGGGTATGTGCCTTTTATGCACACACACGCACGCACACACATATCATGGCACTTGTGCTCTGCCAGAGTGGATGAACGTGCACAGAAAATCCCTAAAATGTCTCCATCCTGTACTGACACAGGAGATTATACAAGCTTTGGCAGGATCCATGATTTTGGAGTATTAAAATAGATGCTGAACGCGCTGCAGAATACACTTGGGATCTGGCTATTGCGGATTTCCCCATTTCGCTTTCAAGGGTAAGAGACAGGATAATCTGAGGAAGCTGAATTTGATCTAAATAAAGCTGAAAGCTCCCCCTGGTGTTCATAAGGTGAACTGCAACAGATCTTCAATTCATCAATTCAAAAAAGCTAATTTAAAAAAAAATGACAGAATGAAAGTTTATGAAACCGTTATGACTATTATACAGTGTATATATAATTTTAAACTGACATAAATTTGTCAGGAAAATTGAGTTTCATACTTTGCAAGAAATTTACCTGTGCTCACACCACAAATGTAGTCAAAAAGCTGGTAAATTGATTTTCCCGACATCTCCTCCAGCTTTTGTAAAGTCTGAAGTGCCACCAGTCCTCTGAAGGTAAAACCACACACACATACACACAACGTGAACTGTAAAAATGCGGTGCAGTGCACATCTTAATGCTGTAATATGTTCTAATCCTGAGTTTATTTTTGCGTTCTGCGTTATGTTAGGCTGTATACCTTGTGCCCCCACCATCGATGGACAGTATGCGAATCCCCCTGCTCTTCACCGGGTCAACGTAGCCCACCAGAGTGAGGGCCTCTCTCACCGCCGCCTTTAGAGATGGATCATTAGCCTGCCTCAGGCGCAGCAAGCACGGAATCACCTTCTCCTGATGAGAACAAAACCAATACTATTTAAAATAAACATACATACACCTCACTTTTCATACTACAAATTTCATACTGGAAGGTGACAATTTTCAGGGATCAGAACAGAGATCTTCAGGCTTGTGCCAAAATTGATGGATGGTGTTATGAGTAGACGCCCAGTCTAGACGAGAAGCAGTAAAAATACCATTATGCTACCACCACCATGCTTTATACAAATTTCCAGATAACAAAGACGATCATTTTACAGTTGACATAAAATGTAACTTTCCTGAGAAGTTTTGGACACTCACTAAACACTTATTCATGCTTTAATGTGAAGGAATAACGCAACAATAGTAACCTAAACAGTACAAATTTTAGCCATAATTTTAACAAAGCTGAACTGAATTATCTGAACAGCAACCACATCAACATCCGCAAGGACTACCACTATACAAAACTAGCACTCATTCCATGGTGTTGATAAACACTTTGCTCTACCATTTACCATTTGTACAATTACACTCCATAGCATATATGTCAACACATGCTGACATATACATAATCAGCCAATAAGATACAATCTTAGCAAGGCTTCAGTCATTCACAGTGGTTTTCGCTTTAGACAGAACACGGCACCAGCTGGAAGGTCGCAATAATGACTTCAGAAAACACATATAGTATCTTGTCCCTACTGCTGGAGCAGGACAAAATAAATTCATTCATCAGCCAAATGTTTGTTCATTATATTACAGTACAAACATTTTCCAATTCTAGTGAAGCGTTTTAAATTATGTTTAAAATCTAAAGTATGTTAACCAGCTAGTTACAATAACCAAGGATATGTTTGCATTTAGCTAATATAAGGTAACTGTCTAGCAGCTAGCAGGCTAGTTAAGTTCATACACCTACACTACCAGTCAAAAGTTTGGACACACCTTCTAATTCAATGTTTTTTTTCTTTATTTTTATGATTTAAAAGGCACTTCATGTCTTAAAGTAATGATGGACTGTTGTTTCTCTTTACTTAGTTGAGCAGTTTTTGACATAATATGGATTACTACAGTTGTTCAATAGGGCTGTTATAAAAAATGCTGTATTTTTATCATTTCCCATTTACTAGTTACTGTATGTCTCAAACGCATTAAGAAGGTAAGAAATGCCACTAATGAGCTTTTAACGAGGCGCACCTGTTCACTGAAAAGCATTGCAGGTGACGACTTCATGCAGCTGGGTAAGATAATGCCCACAATATCATCAAGCTCAATGGGGGCGACTTTGAGGAATCTAATATATGAAACATATTTTGTTTGGTTTTTTTTACACTTTTTTGTTTACTACATAATTCAGCATATGTGTTGCTTCATAGTTTGAGGTATTCAGTATTGTTTTACAATGTAGAAAACAAAAACAAAAAAAGAAAATCCTATGAAAGAGAAGGCGTGTCTAAACTTTTGACTGGTAGTGTGTGTAATCTATACATTTAGTCTTGTAATGAATTCAAGATTACGGATAGACAAATAAAAAGTAGCAGATCCATGACGAGTGTTAATAATGTATCCTTATTTAAAGCTGGAGACAAACGAACATATTCGTAACAAATAGCAAGCTAGCCAACACAAATCGATAAATTAAGACAAATAAGACCATTTAAGTACAATAAAAGGAGGATGACGTGAAACAGCTGGCGTATAAGCCAGTTCCAGCTTCTTTTAATGCTGTGTAACACTTTAGAGCTCATAACCTCCACTTCGGCCTCTGAGAGATTCCTGTTCATTCGATGGTTAGTCGTCATTTTGTGCTTTCAGTCTGTAGGAACGTTACATTTTATGGAGTTTAGTGGGCACGACTAAACGCAAAACAGTTATAAATATAAAGCCTGACACATTTTTAACACTGATGCCGATTTCGGTATCGGCCAATATTCACTCTTTTTTCAGAAAACACAAAACATCAACAAAGGTTTTCCCCTAACAGTTATGTGGAGTTCTTTAAAAGTCCTCACCAAAACAACATGACATAATGCAGTTTAAAAATCAACTTGTTTTATGGTCATAAACAATACTTGTCAAATGTAAAAAGTTTTTTTAAAAATCAGATCAATTATAAACTATAGAGTACTACTACTAATGAACATTAAAGGAAATATTGTGTTTTTGGTGTGTGAGGCTGCCATATTGACTCTGCTTGGGTCAGCTTATTGTTGTTATTATTGTGACATGTTGCAGTGTGCCCTCTGGTGGAAGAACCACGCAACAACAATGCTCATAACATGGCTGATGGATCCATCTTCTGTTTCTCTCTCTTTTTAATTTATAGGCTGCTACAAACGCTGATACCAATTTAGCTGCAGTTAGCTCATATCGGCCGATACTATCCGCACTCTAACTTATCGGTTCAGCTGTACTTTGCACTTAATGGTAACTGGCATTCATCGGTATATACATGTGAATATGAAAAGAACATGGTGTAATTTTTTGTCAGTTTTGCCTTTGAAAACATTTACAAACAACGTTAAGTAAAAAAAAAAAAAAAAACTACTGGAGTTCAAACTGTCCTTTTTGAATGCGTTACCTTGACGGCCACTAGCCTGGTCTCAGGGAACTCCAGCAGATGGTAGCTCAGCTCCTCCACCCTGCTGATATAAAGCCTCACGTCTGATGCTCTGCGCAGGGCTTGGACCAGTGCTCGGGTCCGATTATCCACACTCACCCGGGCAATGATCTGAGAGAGGGAAGAAAATAAATCAGCGAGTCAGTAACCAATAATATACTTCCTTTAATACTTTACTGAATCTATGACTTTAATTTTTCCTGCTACTTTATCAGCTACGAAACTCTCCTTCTTCTAAACATCACAGTTAAACGGTCGTCAATTACAGAACTGTGTATAGCGTCATTTTTTTCTTATCAGATGGATTTACCGTAGGCATGTGACACGAGGCGACACTGATATACACACGTTCCTCAGTCTATATTGAGCGCTGGAATGAAACGCTTCGTCGTACGTTGTTGAGGCTTACGAGGTTTCACTTATTAAAGAAAGCAAATGCCAAATGTAAAGCGTTGGGTGTGAATGCATTTACCTGAAAATAAACATTTGTCAGTTTATGGCTTTTCATGAACTCAAGTCTATAGTTTTATTGCACTGAACTTCATTAGACAAAGTCCAAATATTTCACAATACACTGATACTTATAGAGGTCGCATGGCAAAACACAAAATCATTTCTGTTTCAGTTCACAAGTGCTATGAAGGGCATGTCTGTTTACAGATAAACACTCCTTACAGGAAGTGACATAAGCCGAATTATAATACTATAAGATGTACTAAAGAAATGCCTTAAAAGAGGAAAAGTCAAGACAGGGGATTTTTTGAACTCTAACAGTGAAACAGTGATTACTGGTTTTGAGGACGTTCCGCAACATTAAATGTAAATACAAACAAATAGAAAGTACGATCAGTACCAATCAACTTCAGGGTGATTATTTCCCTACAAAACCATGTCCTGTTGTGTTTTATTACTTAATTATTAATTAATTATTAACCATGCTATTCAGTACCTTCTCCCTTTGAATAAGTAGTCTCTTGGCCTTTTCCTCTGCCGCTTTCTGCTCTTTACTCTCCACTAATTCCTTCGGTTTTGAAGCAGGATCTTCAGGAGGAAGAGGTTTATCTGTGTCTGGTTGCGCATGCTTTGGTTCCGTCCTAAACCTGGGAACTAGGGGGGCGATGTAGTTCCCTACAAACGCCTGGACGGTGGGCTTGTACGTCAGGTAATGTCCTAGGCCTTTTTTGGGTGACAAGGAAGAACCTGAGTCTGAGGCAGGTGCAGATATTTCAGTCGTGTTATCGGTGCTCTGGCGGCACACGTCAGACGCGGAAGTGGACGCCTGGTCTTTCCCATCTTTCTTGTTTTCTTGATCCATAGTGAAACTGCTAAAATAAGAGTTTACGTGGTGCGCCAGGGAATTGTAGGTCTCGTCTAAGTTGACACTGAAAGAACCCGGGTGGAAGAGATGTGTAGTCTGTCTGGAGGATGTGAAGCTTGTGACTGGAGGTGCTGATGTAGATGCTGTAGTTGTAGCTGGTCCGTTCGCTTTAGACTGAGATTTTACTTCCGCTTGGACATACTGAACTGGGACAGAGGCAGTATCAGGAAGGTTTGAGCTTGTGTTTGATGGTGATGACGGAGGATGAGATACAAGCGTTGGGGTAGATGTAGTCAAAGCTGATCCATTTCTCTGATCCTGAAGAGGTGTTGTCTCTGCACCTACGGCGCCGTTTCTAGTACCGGGTTTGAGCCGCGCTATCTTGGAGAAAATCTCTGCTTGCGTCCCACTCACGGCTTTTGATACAGATTCTAACGTGTTCCTGAGTCGTGACATGCGATAGTTCCGGTCGGTGGAACCAAGGCAGGCCGAGGTACTGAAACTGGAAACGCTGGTGTACAGCAAAACCTTGTGTTTGAGGAAACTAATTCGGTACGGACATAGTCTCTGGATGTGCTTCCGGTTATGGTGGATATCTCTGATTCTGCAGCTCAGAGGCCTTTTGAAATGAAGCTGACCTGACGGATTATTAGACAAGTGTGAGACGGAGAGAGTTAGAAACCTCTGGCTTCGTGTATACCACACAAGTATTGCCTTATTCAGAGACAGGAAATATGAATCTGAAACCCATATAATAGTCATGCCTTCATTTCAGTGAAGTTAATCGCATCCTTATATTGCAGAAATGCCTGTGAGGGGAAGAAAAAATACAAAACAATTTTTCAATTCTTTACCCTGTTCACACAGACATAATTACACCACATGTTTGCCTTTATTACAGATACATAATAAGTAAGTTTCCAGAATGAAGTGAAAAATGAAACTACGGGGGTTTAATGAACTTCTAGCATTTTGATCAACATATTTAGGACTATGCCTTCATGACTTGCATAGTAGTCACACAGGTGTGCCGATATGGAATTTTAACTGACTTAATCGCTGAATTAATATTCACATTGATGAAATTATATTAATAATGCTAATATTGCATTCACCTTAAATGAATTTCTTTAACATGACATTGAACATCACTGATAAAGGGTCAATGAGAAAAGTACAAGAGCTTAAGAGCTCACAGCAAAACCCGCTCATTATCCCTTATGTTTGAAATTGTTGATTTTTCTCCCTTCTATTAAACGCCGCTGGGATTCAGTGTCCCAGGTTCGATCACGACCTCATGTTACTGTCTGTGTCAACATCTGCATGTCTTCTCTGCGTCTACATGGGTTTCTTCTGGGTTCTCCGGTTTCCTCCTACCTCTCAAAAAGCCAGTAGGTGGTTAAAATTGCCTCTAAACGTCCTAAAATAACAAAAATACAGCACCAACCAACAAACGAGCATAAACAAAAGAGCATGTGATTCTGGGTGGACTTTCCCCTTAACTGTCACCACGTCGGTGTCCAGCTGCTATTAAGAGCTTATAACATGACGTTAGACAACAGCAGAGTATTATTGATTACACGTATTTCCGGTAGAAAGCTAGTTAAATAATACACTGCTGACTCACATCAACTTATTTATCCACACCTCCTACAAACTGCACGACTAGTTAGGTTACTTACAGCAGTTAATAACCCAACAACTCAATAATGTTTAGTTAGCTACCAGGTGTATATTAACTACGAAGTAGTTCACCGAAAATAATAAGAATTTATTTACCGCTGAACTAAATAAACAATCCAATCGGCTCCTAACTGATTGGCTAACTCTGACAATGCTACTAAGCTAAGCTAAGCGAACAAGACACTAGCTTCTCTTGAAGTCTATACATTAATCTCACTTATCAATAAACATTGAAATCGGAGAACAATCAGAGCACAAATACCTGTACAAGAAACGCCACTCTGAAAGCATTAAAAAGCGAACGTCGCCATATTGTGGTCAGTCGAGCTGACAGTTTCTCTGCGGAAAAATAACATCCAGTGAAGGGGGAAAAAAAACAACGGCCATGTGATTTGCCTTGTCGCATGTGATTGGTTCATAACAGCGCCTGACTGCGGAGCCGAGCGCTGATTGGTTCAAATAAATACACCTATACACATGTCATTCTACACTATAGGGTTGGACCAATTGTGTAAACTAACTGAAATGATATAGTATATAACAATAATACTAGTCTCTCTCTCTCTCTCTCTCTCTCTCTCTCTCTCTCTCTCACTCACACACACACACTGTGTGTGTTTGTGTCTGGTTTGTGGTCCCATTTAGAAAGATTTACAAATTTTCCATGAATACATGATATTCCAGCAAATGTTCTGTAAGTCTCCCTATTAAGATAGTGTTTTAATTCAAATTTTATCCAAAGCCTAGATTTTTCTGTTTATTTGTTTGTTTGTTTGTTTGTTTGTTTTAGAATAGTATATTCAAATGTTATGCAGTTATCCACCGGGCGAGCACCAGGCATTGATGAATTTTTACAAACACTTCTGGCAAACATTAGGAACAGATCTGTATGCTATGAGGTTTTTATATGGTCTATAAACAATGGGAAATTACCAACCAGTTGCACATGGGCAGTTTGTCTCTTCTTCCAGAAAAGGTAGAGTGAATTCGGGTAATCTGGGACACTGAGCAATGTGGGACACATACTGGAGTATTTTTATTTTCTTGTTCTAACAAAATCTAGTCAACAGGACTTTTACTACAGGCTTGAGCAGATATATACATACATGTGATATCTGCAATGCTGTAAGGTGTCCCAGTCCCTGATTCTGGGGTTCCAATAAATGTCTCCTAACAGAAAACGTCTGGACCCTTTTTAAAAAGCTTATGAGGAGAATCCACCCAAGGTCCATCCCTATGAATTAGCTGTTACTATATAATCATATATACAAATGCTCCACTTTAATGAAACTCAAAATAATGCTTTCAGTAGAATTTGTCATTACATGATGAATAATCTTCCTCAGATGAGACTGCAGCAAAATCATCAACATCCTTCTCTCAGTTAAAGAGCTGCCATTTTATTTAACATCAATAAAACATGTGCTTATACATGCGTATCATTCCTCGCTGTTTACTGCCCCACCCCTTTGTTTGATTGGCAGCTCAGATCTTCGTAGTGTTCTGACAGACTATATAAGCGCTGGGTTTCGGATGTTTGCAGTTCTGATGAGGCATAAATCACACTTTAAGATACATTTTGGTCAAGATGTTAGTCGAAAGCAGAAAACTACCTGAAAGATCCAACAACATGAATGAGGAGAAAAATGTTTACAGTATGCTTAACATGTTTTTTTTTTTTGTTCTTAATGTAACTCATCAGCAGCTATTTGTGGCTTTATTGGTGTTCAGAAATCCCTTCATGATCTGACTAACACATACTTTCACTGGCTCTCTAATTCACACACTACCCCTCTTTTTCTTTTTCTTAGGTAGGAAGGAGATATTTGTCATCCAGTAAGTGATTAAAATGATGTAGGGTTAGGGTTAGATGTCTGCAGATGCATGCACTGGTTTCCTCGTCTTCACAGTCCATTACATTTTCACAACTTGGTCAGAATATTGATGGTTTATGGTGTGGTTATGTTTGTGGATATGCATTACTAAGATAGCAGTCATTCAAGGACTGCTTATGACTTAAACCTCATGGGTTAAACTTCATGTTGCACTGTGCAATGTGTTTTCACTGAGTTGTGGACCAGTCTAGGGGTCTGAATAGACAATGCTGTAAATCTCACATAGACTACATTCACACTACAGGTAAAAAATGGCCCCACAGTGACAGGTTAATTTTTATCCATCCCAATTTTTTGCCATTTTATTTATTTATTTAGTTATTTTTGAACATCTGATATGTGGCAATATGTGGATATACTGCAAAAATATTGCATCACATTACTGGAAGACATTTTCATAACATCTATCTATTTTGATATTTAGGTTTGCCAGCGGAACACTAGTGATTTAACAATCCTACGGGAACTATAATATTTTTTAAAAAGTATTAATAAATAAAACACATTATTAATGAATAATAAACTGGATGCTTAAACTTGAACTCAGAATGTATCTGTGGATTTTGTTTTGTACTAACGTTTAAAAGAAATCACCATATTTGCATTATTTATTTATTTGTTTGTTTGTTTATTTATTTATTCATTATGGCACCGTTCGATCTAATATTTTCTGTTCACATTTCAGGCTGCTCAGTTACAGGAAATCTCTCAAGGGAGTGCTGCATGCAGTTTTCTTTTCTTCGTGTCTGTGTTTTAGTATTTGGTGGTGTTCCTTTGAACATTTCGTGCAGTTTATAATTGTTCTCAATAGATCCCATTGTTCTCGTTCATGTTTCATAGCCTTTGTTTTTAACTTGTCTCATCGTAAATAAATGTTTTCCTGCACCTGCATCAACCTCTACTACTAATTCCTGACATATCTAGATATTTTTACTCATTGCAAGTGTTCATTTCTAGAAAGAAACAAAATGTCATGACAATATAAGTAAATGTAAATCTTGGCTTGAGTAAAATAATCCGTAAATAGGTTTAATAATCCTATATGTGGTTAACTGTAATCTTATAATATCAAACATTAGATAAATTCTATATAGTTTCCACATAGTTTTATTTCTAAGATGTCATTTTTTGAAGTGACATGATATCATGGCCTTGTTGTTTTTTTCCTGTGGTCACGTTAAACTACATTGTGTGCATTTAGTACACTGTGCACACAAAATAAAAATTTTTTTTAAATGTTTTGGCTTCTCCAGAGCTCCATATGTTAAAATTAATTATACACGTTTGTTTGAATTGATGTATCATTTTCATCTCTGCAGATTTGTTCCTTAATAATTTTCTTCCTGATATTTGAATTTTCTTCCTGATATTTGTTGCCGTGCCAGTGCTTGAAACATATCAGCCAGCTTTAAAACATAGTTTCAGTGTGTCATATGCACCAGGCCTTATCCTCATTTTATTTCTTGATAATGTATTGGCTTCTGTTCACACGTGACCTCAGGCATTCACACTAAACCCTTTTCATATGAGTTACAATGTGTGAGAGAGTATTGTGACTTTCTGTCTGCAGCTTGGTGACCACATGGTGGTGCATCACTTTATCTACACATCCTGGCCAGAGCACAGTGTTCCTGAGTCCAGCTCCACACTACTCCAGTTTGCCAAAGCCATCAGGTCCAACAGAGGCCACTATAACACAACCATCGTAGCACACTGCAGGTCAGCTGACTGTGTGTCCTTAAATGTGTTTCATCTGCATTTCAGAAGTACTCACGTATGTACTAGGTGAACGTCTTACTCTTTTATGTACTGTATAATCCTCCCAATTTGGGAAAGGGGGGCACTATCATTCAAAAATATGGAATTAATGTTTTCAGTAATATATATTCCTACATCTATAGCATGACTGTGATATGATTGTAGTTTTACGCAAATCATTTGCAGAATGCTGTAAAAGATTACGTGTCCTGAATGATGACTCTAAAATGATTCTAAATGTTTTGTAGCATAAACACTGACATTTCTTATGCAACTAATATCCAGATTAAATATTTCTGTATTATGAATCGGATACTTAAAGGAGAAATCACTAATAATTGCATTATATTGTTTATTGTTTATACATTTTTATACGACTTTCCTTCCCAAATATATTTCAAATCATAAACCTCTAAAAATATCTCTGGATTATATTAGATCTGTATTATAGTGCTGCTGAATATCTCACTTCTCATTGACAGCAGTTCTGGCTGCAAAGTAAATTATGGGTTTATATTAATGGACTCTTCCTGATATATTATTGTTTTTATAGCAATAGCTCATTCACAGATTTGCATGTCAGACGCTTCACATGAATACATAAAAAAATGTGTCGTTGTTATGGGGACGTTTTCTGTAAGTTATTTATATATTTCTGTTATTTCAGTCTTCAGTGTCAGCACTTTCTGACAGTCAGAGATAAAGCTTGAACTTTACGTTTTCTGATTCTGTGTTCATTTTGTCAATGCAAATTTGGACGATAAGAATTAATGGACAACCATTTATCTCATGACTAAATTGCAATGGCAACATAAATGAAAAAATATTTGACAATGAAAATTACAGTGAAATCTCATTATGCCCTGATGAGTAAAGAGGAGATAAAACAGCTGACACTGTTCAAGCGGACCACCTAGCTTACTTCTCAAGGGAATTGTTTTACAGCCAGCAGAAATATCCTTCAGCGAAATCCATCATGTTCACTGTTTCACATTCATGACCGTCGTTGGGAAGCGAGGGAATCTGGCTCACTAGGCTGGCTAACATCTTTCACAATGCTACTGGATTCTAACAGGCATATTAATCAATTCACACACAGTGTTGGTCTGAATGAAGTAACATCTTTATACAAAAATAGTGGTCATCTTCATCACAGTGTACAATATACAGTCTTCACTCGATAACTATCAAAACAGTAACAGAGTCATGGTTAACTCCACATAACTTCCACATGGCAACAAATAACAACATCCGGCAAAACCCCTCCCATAAAAGCCCATCTTTATAGAAATGAATAGCAATATTGGGCTTTCAATGACTTCTTTGGACTGTTTTTTTCTGGGTTGAATGGTTGTACAGCATACATCTTTAATAGGAAAAAAAAAAAACCTAGAGTTTGGTTTGAATTTATTTTAGGTTTTCTGAAATCAACACACGGTCAACATTATACTATATACAGGGTGAAAAATATACATACACCCACTTAGATTAAAGATGTGTGTTGCACAATCATTCTGCCACAGGAAAAGAACAGTTCAAAGAAATCACTGAAAGCCCAAAATTGCCATGGTATTCATGTCCATGATAACATCCATGTCCGTGTATGTAAACTTATGACTGCAAATGCACATACATTATACAGTATAACATAAAAAAAAGAAACAAATTGCATACCTCAGGGAGCAGGAAAAAAGTGGAGGGAACGGAAAAGAAAGGAATAAACCAGAGAAAAGGCCAGGGCAGCAATACCCGCTCCATCAACTATTTCACTTCCTGAACTGGAAACACAGGCAGAGTACTCAAGGTCAATTGTTTTTGAGCCAAAATTTCTTTATGAACTCAATTAGAGTCACATTATAAATCACAGCATCTTTCTTTTTAATCAACTATTAAATTAAACAAATCTCTGTCCTTTCTCATTTGTAATTCATTCTCTAGTCACCTGAACAGAGAATTGTTGTGCCACTTCTCATCATGATTGTGATAAGGAACCACATACACAAAGGTATTGGTGTGTTCCTCCCCCAATTTGCACATCGCAAGGAATTCTGGGAAAAATTTATTGTTTTGAAACAATATTATATAGGTGCCGTTTCACACATTACAGATGGCACAGCATGCAAGACAGATAGCGAAACCTCATCCACTGTTACAACATGTTAAGATTAACAGCAATACTGTAAGGCAAATCATTTTTAAATAATACTTTGACAGCAATGTTAAGTGTTTGGCATGTTTTTGTGTTATTTTGGGGTGTGGGGAGCCTTAACAGCATATATATGTTTTTGTGCAAAATTTTGGTATTATTTAGCATCCTGTCAGCAAAAATAGGGCCAAAAAAAGTACCACTTCTTAATAATCAAGACATATTCTATTCATCAAAAAATGTTTTGTTAATGTTTTAAGAATAAAAATATATGACTATGGTATAAATTACATATATTATCCATTATTATTAAAAATTTACATTATCATTGTTTTGTGATAATGATGTATATGTCCCTAAAGGGTGAAATACCTTCAGAGAGAGTATCTACCCATAATTATTATTTTTTGAGTCCCTGAGCTTGGCCAATATTTATTCCTAATAGTTAAACATGTCACTATTCTGACAGGATGATAAAAATATGTTATTTTTTCCTAAATAAAAAAATACATGGAGCCAAAATGCTACCAAATAACAGGAATGACCCATCTCATAAAACATATCCAATACAAAATAGAAAAAATGAAGAGAAAAAAATCCTGAAATCTATGCATAAAGTGGTGTAAGTTAAACATAATTTTTTGTTTTCTATGTCTAAATCAAACTGATAGTGGTATAAACTATAGATATCCTGTATAACTGACCAAATAAGCCTTTAAGTCACCATACAGGCAAACACAAATGTCTGCTCAAGGCTGCCATAGTCAGTCAGGAAGGAGTGCAGGAAGGAAGGAAGAAAGAAAGGAATGGAGGAAGGTGGGCAGGCAGGCGGGCAGGCTTTGTGGTTTAGTGGGTGTGTGTATATATACACTACCGGTCAAATGTTTGGGGTCACCTACTCTTTTTCATAGGTTTTTCTTAATTTTTTTTTGCTTTCTACATTGTAAAACATTACTGAATACATCAAAACTATGAAGCAACACGTACGGCATATACTGA
>JAQQZR010000012.1:15993744-16006401 GCA_030068235.1 Notoglanidium macrostoma
CCAGGTGTAGATTCAGCATCCATTGTCGATTAGAAAACATGGTTTGAGATGAAAGCATCTATTTATTCTTATGATGAAGCAAAAGATCAAGGCTGTTATTTTCTCCATGCAGCAAATGCATTCTGCACCGTTGTACAGATTACAACTGTATAGACAAAAGAGATTTGTATTATATGTGAGAAATATTTCTTCTACTGCTCAGAACAGAAATAAGTTGTCGCTTTGATCAATATTTCTCAGGACTCGGACAGAAATAAAGGGACTGTACAGATGATTGAGGATGGAGGGATTTGCCATTTGCAGGAGGATAAGAGCAGGTATACATGAAGTTGAACTGATTGTTCCATTTGGCTCGGTACCTTTTTTCCCCCTAATCATTTATCCAGTGTTGGTTTGGTGGAGCGGTGCACATGTCCACTACGAAACCCTAGTGTGAAGAAATGCTATTCCCATGTTTTCACTGTTTTCTCGCTTCTTGTCACCTCAGATTTCACTTGGTGTCATAATCCAGAAGATTAACCTGCACAGCTAGTGAATGCATGTATATGAACGTGCATGCCGCAAGTGCTCTAGGAGAGACCTCAGTCCAGCTAAGCTAAATGTGTGCGTTAATACGAAAGGTACGTGGTTAGGATTTGATCATCCGTTTACAGTTTACATATAAGGATCATCATTTGTTCATTTATTGGGAAGAACAGTTGCATGTACAGGCGGGTAACTTGTGCTAATGAAGACACTTGTCAAACCTCTGTGGATTCACCAGTGTCTTTATGAAATACCAGCAGCTGCAAGTAGTCATATTGATCTTCCAATTAACTTTAGCCTTGCTTAAACTATGCTACGATTGACATGTCCGATTAAAGCGAATCCGTGCTTAATATTACAATTTAATACGTAGGAATGCAAGAAGCAAACAGAAGCAGTTTGAAGATTAAAACATTCCAAATGATTGTGAACTTATTAGGTGAGGAAATATTCCGCTCAGTCCTGTATACGTTTATGGGTCCGATTGTTTAAAGATATGATGTAAGCAGTATTCAGACGTCTAGCTCTAACACTGATATTCATAGCACAATTTGTTTAAGTTGTACGTTTTTTTTAGTCTTCTATATTCTTCATGGGAAATGTTTGCCTTGCCGTAATTGGTTTGTTGTTTACTTTTAACTACAGGCTGTGCAAAAAAAAAAAAAAAAATTAAATAATTAAATAAAGACCAACTAAATTTACTAAGCAAAGATTTTCCCTTTACTACTTAACTTGACTCTGGAAAAACTAGAGTTTACAGTAGCATTTCTGATTAGCATAAACTAAAGGATTTAGTTATGAAATGCTATCATGATGGTGAGGTGAGACGTATCAAGGCCTCATGTATCATAAACATTTCCGTCAATCCAACACCGACATGCGTGTAAAGGTGCACCGTGTTTCTGAAGCCATGCTGTAAAGTGGACAAGCAAGCAGCAGTGACCGGAGTTTCAGAGACGGATAGCAGGAACGACAATGTTTGACCTCAGGTCACCTCTCGCTTTCACAATGAGAGTCTCACCCGAACAGAATCGTTTGAGTTTTTGTTATACATTGTGTTTGCTTCCATCAGTAAGGATTTTATAGGTATAAAGAGGTTCAGACCTCAACTTGGGGCCCAGTTGTGCTTTGCTGTCTTTTTAAATGCATTAAACAGAAATTGTTCTACATGGAGTGACTGGGCTGCATTTTCTGAGAGCCACTGATGTGAGATCTCTGTCTTAAAGGGTCACAGAGCAGCTTGGATGCCATCAGGAAAGCTGCCCTGTGGTCAATATTGTAAACAGTTGTATACTATGTACAGTTCCTGGAGCATTTCTTTTAAATTTGAAGATAAATATGAGATTTTGATACTTGTCTGTCTATTTCTCCCTCTTTTTTTTTTTTTTTTTTTTCTTTGGAAAATTTAAATGTGACCATATAGTGATATTTTCTCTTGATTCTGAGAACATAATTTTTCTTTTCTTTAATCTCCACTACATTCGTCAGAATAGGCTTGGATATTAGAACACTACTTTCTTTGCAGCAGCAATCAGAATATTTAAATACAATGAAGTGCATAGTTTTTCTTCTTTTCTGTCTGTTTCTCATGTGGTGTGATGGATAGAGGAGGAATACCTGCCTGTATCTGACATTTCTTTTATTGGTTTTTATTTTGTGTAGTCTTGGTGAATCTTTATAGAAAAAAGTGCACTGAAATTGTCTGAATTGAGTCAAAATTATTGTAGGTGGTATAGGCAGAACGATCACAAAAGTTAGAAGCAAACAAAAAAATACTACTACTGTCTGTTAATGTTAACTGTGTTTTATACAGTACCTAAATTTTTGTTCACTTGGGACATTTTTACTTAACATTTCAAAACGTATTGTGCAAAGAGATGTAATTTTGAGTACTTGAAATGCATTAATAAAAATGGTCAATCGAAATGGTAACTAAACATCCAAGCATTTTTTTTTTTTTTTTTTTTTTTTTTTTAAACCAAATGTTTTAGCCATTGACCTTTTTTAAATCCGTTTCAAATTTCTCTGTTTTAATCTGGTGTGAAGGCGTGGCGAATTCCTGTCCACATGTGGAGCACAGATTCCTGCTGCTTCTCTTCTTTTTAGTGGCATGTTGACAACGAACAAACTCGTGTTCTTGTGAAGGTTCGAGGTGTGTGACGGCCCCCGTTTGACCACAGAACCATGTCCTGAAAGAGGAACGAAAGAGTGGAAGCTGTAATGACAAGTCTTACATTCAGGTATTAAAATTGTTCTAAAATCAGCAGATTTAACATGGCAATGAGCACAATGTGCCACTAGAGGGAGTAGTAGTTAAAATATTTCTTTTTCATGGCTGGCAGAAAGGTTCAACTTCTGATTCATCCTTTTTCACACTCCAACCGCATTGCACTCACTTCTCTTGGCTCTCGCCGGACTTGAGTCGTATTTTGGCTACGATTAACTCCGTGTTGTTCGAGCCTCCGCTGCTCATGATGGTTGTGACTCGTCTCCACCAGCTGCTCCAGCTCTCCTCTCCTGACAAGCGTAGACGCACTGCTCTCAGCTTCCCCAGCAATGGGTCCACTGCAACCAGAGATGAGTACGTCTTGTTCTCAGGATGCTCCAGTGACCTGGGCAAACGTGTCAAACGTGCATACAGTGCACCAATGATATTATTAGGAACACCGTACCAATACTGTCTATGACCCCCTTTGTTTTCAGAACTCCTTTGCAGCCACATCACAAAGGTGTTATATTGGATACTGATCTGATGCCTCAAGATTCCCTTGAAGTATATTGAAATAATTCCACACATTACATTATATGCTCCTAGTCAGGACTGACATGTGCCACTGTATTTCTTTTCTCCCCAGGTAGAGCAAAAGCTTTCACATGCTCCAAGGCACATGAAGCCAGCCGATCTTGACGAGCTGTTGCACATGCGATGCCAGGGGGCACCAGGACAGTGCTATCCTCTCCCTCTGTATGCACGTGCTCACAGACGTACATAATTGGCTAGTGTCACTGTTTGAGTGACTGGGGAGAGAGTAAGCCACCCATCCCTCCATGAGAGCAGATCTCTTGAGCTCTTGGCTTTGGATGGTTATGGCAGCACTGGGATTCAAACTGTGCTCTCCCGATGACAGGGCGAACGTGTTTCTGTTGCGCCAGTATTTATCAGTGTCAGTGATCTGTAATCTAGTCTCACTGCTCCGTTCTGTAACTGTACAAACTGTACAATATAAATTATAAGTCGCATTTATAACTGATGCACGTTCTTAAGGGCAACATGAAATGTTACTTACAGAGTAATAGGGATATATTGGCTCTCTCCTTCACTTCCAATTAGAGCAATAGAGATTGACGCTTTGTCCTTCTCGATCAGATTCATCACCAGGACCTTAATCTGGTAGTGATACACTGTGTAGGGGATATAAAAATAAATAAAAAATTCATTATCAACAAACCCTCTTTAATGGAATACGCGAACGGTTTTTACCCAGTTTTTATCCAATGTTGACATTTGCATGACATATAAAATAACACCAGTTTTGGTTATAAGTATTATATTTTAAGTTACTGCTACCTTAGGCTGAAGTATTTTCGAAGACGTTAGACAAAACACCTATTTTTGTAGAAGTGTTTATTGAACAGTATAAACTACAGTCCTTAGACTTGCAAAAACAAAAAGTGAACTTTGTTTCATTTTTTTAAAGCGTGCTGGGTAAATACATGAGCACTACAGATGCAGATCAGGTACAAATACTAAACTGTACCTTAACTTTTGTCATTTAGATGGTAGCATCAAGAGTAAATCTTTTGTATACCTTTACTTGTTCTATGTTCTACATGGTAAAGTGAATGTACCTTTTAATAACTGAACCTTGAGGACCACTCTCACACCTTTAATGCTCGTTTAGGTGCACTGCGTGCATTTTTCCAGGAATAACATGCACATTAAAGGTACAAAGGTAGCGTATTCAAATACATTCCCAAACCTTACACAGGATTAAATCATCAATGGCAGAAAATCACGTCTTCTAGAGAAATCTAGAGCAGAAATGCACTATATGCGTATTTGTGGACACGTGAACATCACGTTCCAGATTTAGTCCTCGGTTTGCTGTTATAATAATCTCCGCTCTTCTGGCAAGGCTTTCCATAAGATTTTGGAGGGCGGCTGTGAAGATTTAAGATTTAAGCCTTAACGGCATTAATGGGTTCAGGTACTAATGTTGAGCGAGGATATCTGGGATGCAGTCAGTGCTCCAGTTCATCCAAAGGTGTTCAGTGGGGTTGAACCTTGACGAGCTGTGTCTTAACGGAGCCCGTTCATACACGGGAGCATTGTCATGCTATAGAATATGTTTGAACGTGGCCCCTTAGCTCCAGTGGAAGGAAACTGTAATGCTACAGCATACAAAGGCATCCTGTACAATTATGTGCTGCCAACTTTTTAGAAACAGTTGACTCGTATATGGGTGTCCACAAACTATTGGCCATATAGTGTAATATTGAGTCAACACACTGACCTTTAAATGGTTTTTGAGGACCAGTCTTCAGATAGAGGCCTTTGCTATTCTCTCCAGCGTGTACCTTTCTAACACCGTAGCCCAGAATATTACAGCGATTCTTTTTGCAGTCCAAACACAGGCCTTGGTCAAATGCACGGTTATCACGACAGCGGTAAGCTATCATCTGTTGGTCCGGGTTCAACAGGGAGTAAGTGAAGAGGTGAATAGCTCGCTGGTGAGCACATTTGATGGTCTTTGGAACACCTGTTGAGAGGTGATAATACAGTTAAAATGCTCAGTCAAAACATACCCTACGATGCACTTCACAGTGATCTGCTGTACCTTCCAGTCCATATTGGTAAATATTGTTATATATGTCTGACACGTGACAGCCAGGCTGGAAGTAGCCTCCATTTGGGTAGAAGTCAGCATGTCCAACAAGCTGCCGGATTCCCACTGCTAACCCAATGCTGGACTTAGAAAAGGTGTGGATGGCATCTACAAACTTAGCATCATCAGGAGACAGCCTGTCAGAAGCAGGAACTCCTTCAAAATTGGGACCTGCAGGATCCAGACCTGCCCAGGAGGAGTCAGTTTTTATATTAGTCTCTTACCAGGCCACAGTTGTACCAGTTTTACAATTTGAACTTGCCTTGCCTTTATAAACAACATTTTATGCTAGAACAGAATACAGGTGTATTTTTTTTTTTCCTCCTGAAAGCATTCAGGGAGTGATAGTGCAGCAAAATGAGACATTACATGATCATAAAAAAACTTCTCTCGTATATAAATCTAATTAAAGTGGAACTTTTAATTAGTCAGTGTACTCAAACAACGCAGGCGCTGCGGCCCGGGGTTCGAGTCCTAGGGAAGCCAACCCAGCCACAAGGGAGTACACAGTCTAGTGTATTTGAGCGCCTCGCCCCAAGCCCGGATAAATGGGAGGGTTGCGTCAGGAAGGGCATCCTGTGTAAAAAAAACAGACATGCGGACACAAATGGCTCCGCTGTGGCGACCCGTAACGGGAGTAGACGAAGGAAATAATACTCAAACACCTCAGGCTATCCTTAAAAAAAAAAAAGACAATTGTGATTTTTGGCTCCCTGTCTGTAAAGTGTGCCTTGACACATACTGTATGCTCCCTGAGAGACAGTTCTGAGGTGTCCTTTGTAAACGAGTGGAAGGTAATGTGTTTTTAGTTTGCTTTTTTCCTGTCTTCGTTTGGGTTCTTTATTCAGTGTCTTGACACATGTGAACTGTGTGGGAAAGTGGGGGGAGTGCAATTAGAATAAGACTATTGCGGTCCTCAAAAGTATTGGAGGATGTTTCAAGATGAGCATCTGGAACTGGATGCTTTTTTCTCAGCCGCAAGACATTTTAAGGAAGTAAAAGTAATTTTATGCAACGAAAAAAAAAGGCAGCAATTCCTGCCCATTGTTCAGGAGCTTTCATTCGTGAAGCAACTCTGTACAATCAGGGTGTATTCAGAATAGAATACTCAGAAAATTGCTTGCCACTTCTCTGTAATGAACATTACACCATCATGTGGTTTACAGTCTTGTCCTGTTCAGTAGAATTCCCATGTGGAAATAATAGTTCCTCATTGATACCTCACTAACCTTGATTAGCGCACACCTTGCTTACATTTGTGTTTGCTTTTAACGAAACTTTTCTTAACTTTAGATATTTCCTGATCTGAATTGGATGTACCTTAAGAAGAAAGGAGGCTACCTGTTATGCGACCCAGCTTTTTGGCTTTTGTAAAATGGCTTCCTGCAAATCCAGCTGCATGTGCTCCTAAACTGAAACCAATCAGGTGCACTTTATCCATGGAGAGCTGGATGGTCTCCTGTTGAGAAGAAAAGGGTAGTCTTGCTAATTATTGTGATAAATCAGGCATATCAAAGCATTTTGGCGAAAATGTGTGTGTGTGTGTGTGTGTGTGTGTGTGTGTGTGTGTGTGTGTGTGTGTGTGTGTGTGTGTGTGTGTGTGTGCGTGCGCTCCAGCAGGCAGCAGGAGGCTGATTAATGCTACAGACTTGCATCACTGATATGACCTCTCTAAAGCCCCTGAATATTTAACATCAAATCACCCCATGTATAACACAATAGGCTATAATAGTTCTTTTTACACTTTGTATCTTGATTACATTTAAATCCTGATTAATGTCAAGGCTTGCATTATCATATTGTCCAAAAGAGAGGCACTGATATTTCGCCTAGCCTAATTTTATGATGACACAAAATCATCATGATGGTAGTTTAAAGGAAATATCTACCCTGTATGACATATTTAATTGACAACGATGCCCAAGATTTGCTCCATAACATGTTCACTGACATGTTGGTCTATTTTCATTTTGTTTAACAGTTTCAGAGAGCTATGCAGCGGTGCCTTTGTCCTGTGCTCTCCCTCACTTCCTCATACATGTATCCTCTGCCTCAAACACACCGGGTTCCAAAGCTTCAGCTTTCATTCTAATACTGCCTTCAACGCCATCATGCTTATCATCACTCAAATGCTAATTAGACAAACCGAGTGTATGACGAAACTCGGTGCACATGCGTCACAGGGCAGTGTCATAGAGCAACGTGTGTGTCCAGCATACGTTCTGTGGTCTCTTCTACTTCTGCATTAGATTTCACAGTAATTTGATGAACCGCATAAATGCTGAGTGAGGGGAAGAAGAAAAAAAAAAAGCTCTTTCTTATTTGTATTTAGAAACTAACTGTGAAACCTGAGTGTTATTTTAATGGTATACTATATACCTGACCATCACATCCATATGTGCTTTTTGAACATCCCATTCCAGATTTAGTCCCCTATTGCTTTTATAATAATCTCCACATTTCTGGTAAGGCTTCCCATTTTTATTCCCATAAAAGCATTAGTGACGTCTGGAACTGATGTGGCGTCGGCAGGGGTGCAGTCAGCATTCCAACTCATCCGAAATGTGTTCAGTGGGGTTGAGGTCAGGACTCAAGGTGCAGACGACTCAAGTTCTGCCATTCAGACCACGTCTTCATGGATCTCGCATTGTACACAGGAGGATTGTCATGCTGGAACAGGTTTGGTTCCAGTAAAGGGAAATTTGAGATTGCTGTTTTTTCCTTTCCCCCCATTAAACCCCATTGTAACTGTGGTAGGAAAGTCCCCTTATGACATCACAGCTTCCTTCCAGGAATAACCAATCTACAGTATCAGCAATCAAATGATGTAAAGAATCACTAAACAGATCACAAAAATTTCAATATAAGTAGTATAAAGTCTTTCACCATGGAGGTATCCGTTAAAATCTATTTACCTTTGCGATTTTCAGTGACTATAGCGTGAGATTGTGACTCTTTGAGCGTCCTTACCTCAAGCCACATCAGGAGATTTGCAACGTCCAAGCCCACCTGCCTGGTGTTTTTAACCGCAGTTAGGTATGGCTGGAAAGCCAAAGGTCTCCAATCAGTGATCAGCACGTTCACATGCTCTAGCCTGGTCTTGAGGGCTGAGGCGAGCTTCAACTGCCATTCCTCCATTATTCCATCCATCTACACAGTAGGAGTGGAGGTCAGCGCAGCTCAATGGAGCACATTAATGTCTTTATTGTCTCTGTTAACATCTGTCTTTCTTTCTAAGCATTAAACATTCCAGCTCTTCTCTACCTACAGTACAGCAAAGCATAACAATAATAATCCATTGCTTTTATAGTGTTTCTGTAATAGGCAGCTGTCCAGAAGCTGAAACCGCTCCCAGATTTATCTTGACATGTAAGGAATGAGGAGAACCCTCCAATAAACATTTTCCGTTAGAAGACATATGACATAAACAAATTGGCTGGTCAAGCGGAAGTAAAGGAAGTAAACTCGTTCTCACCGTCCAGCCGTGGATAATGATGACCAGAGGGCTGCTTGTGTTGTAGTTGCACATGTCAAGAGTGTCTGATTGAAATGGTTTGATAGAACAGGTATCTTCAAAGAGATTGCCTTGTATGTGCATATGAAAAGTGGATTTCACCACCTTCACTTCATTCTCCAGCTCAAGTCCCCCAACAAGATCTAAAAATAGAGCCAGAACCTTCAATCAGTCCCTTTACCACATGTAATTTCCTCTGTGCTATAACCTTTTGATTTTTCCACAGTACATATTCAAAAACCATAGTATGTAACGTGTAATTAAAGAGAAATGGGAAGCATGTCCTGCCATAAAAAGCCTTGCACTTGTGTTTAGCCCTTTGAGTTTCTTTGTGTGGTGAGGAACATCTGCTCGTATCCCTACCCTGTAATATAGCTATAGAATCACCAGTCTCTCAAGGAAAACTAAATATTTCACGTACCTGTAGAATTTCCTTGCGCTTTTGCTGCCTCAATATGGATGAGGAGGACAAAAGAGAAGATTCTAGTTACAGCTTTCATCATTGCTCCAGTGTCAGTGTCACTCCGAGGAACCGAGGGATGTACAAACATCCACAGACCTGTCTTGACTAGTGGAAAGATTCAGAGATGGAAGTTGAATCTATTGCCAAGAAAGAAAGCGAGAGAGAGGGAGAAAGAGGGAGACCAACAAATAGAGGTGGGGAGGTGTGGTGTGGAAAGGCTAAGGCAGAAGAAAATGAGATTACCTTCTCTGATTGGCTGGATTTTTTTTTTTTTGTAGCTGGGAGAAAAAGCCATGAGGATAGTCTCTGTATCGAAGGAAAAAGAACAGATGGACAACTGCTGTCTGCTTTTGGTTGATCTCAACAGCTTCACTACAAACCTGGAAAGGTTTATCCATCGTTCATCGTGTAACCCTTTAGATTTATTCGAATAAAACCTTGAAAAGAGGCAAAGTTTATTTGTATCGCTGTTTAAGAGGTTTCACTGGATTAGGAATGTTCAGTGACCGTTTCCTTGCTTAAAGGAACGTTCCCTTGCTCAAATCTTTGAAGTTACAGCTGTGGGCTGAAAAAATAAGATTTAATTAAACCAAAAACAAACGCTTTGGAATTTATACAGTTTGGCAGAATTGAATGAATGCTAGCACGAGACAAGCAGTTAGTGGAACACTTTGTGGTATTTTGTGACGCACACAAGCCTAAAAGGGAATCTTTTAGAGTGAAAAAGGAAATATGGACTATTTTCCCTTAGTTGTGTTGAAATAGAGTGTGTTTTACATACGGTCTGCCATTTCCAGCCCATGCAGCACCATGAAGCATCAGCTGATCTCTGAAATACACTGATCTAAGATAAGTCAGATCTGTCAGATAAGTTATTGCATTACACTCCTTACATGCACCCACACCACCTGATTGTTACTTTAGACCATGTTAGCTGAATCCTCTCCCTAGCTGCCGCTGTTTGTTTTGAGTCAGTTGATAATTCACTGTTATTAGCTGGTCCTGTATTATTCCACAAAGAGTTGTAACGTGAGCATCATTGATGTTTTTTGTATTCTGAGCCCCGTATGACTTTACAAAGACAGACAGACTTTTATATCATAGCGCTGTTGAATTCTTGATCGTGATTAGTCAGAATGTTGATCAATATATACCATAATGGCTCTAACCATAGTGCTGGCTGCCAGGCAATTCACACATTTATATTAATGTGCTATTACAGTAGCATTTCTATAGCTAAATCATTCACAGGGATCTGCATGGTGGACATGACACATAATCTAAATATAATAATAAATAGATTCAAACTGTGTTGTAATTTACCAGAGAAAAACCTGTAATCACTGACAGGGTGCCGTTTTCTATACAAACTGTTTATTGTCTAGAGAGAGAAGGAAAATAGGCTGGTGAGGGTACAGCTGTTTATAGCTGCTATAACGGGAATTGTTCCACAGCATTAAATGTCATCGATTCTGGAGAACGATTGTTCATATTTGTACTGAACAGCAAAGCAAATACACACCTCCCTTCAGTGCGCCTTCGGAAGCTCCGTCCCCCTACCAAATTCATGGACATGCGTTGCCATGGTAACGACATTAACAACGACAGCTCCATCTCCCCTACCCCCTGTCCTGTGCATGAGCACTAATGCCCCAGTTGCTGTGTGGCTCAGTCCGAGCCACTTTTTTGTCTTTCGTTTCACAGATCCAAGAACACTGAATGTTTTTTAGCACGTACACAGAACCAGCTAGCAGACCAGGAGGATATATTTGCTGAATTTGATAAGACGTGTATTAGAAATGCATTAGATTAGAATCGATAGCTGCATCCTCAAGTAATAAAAAGAATTAAGTATTGACCATAAGAGTAATAAAACAGGATGCGCCATTTTTCTTTTTTAAAAGTTTTTATTTCACATGGTTTTATTCTTTACTGAACAAAGAGTTGACCTCTTGTGATGTTCGCACGCATGCACTTTATGTTGCCTTATGTTGCACACGTGCACTTTTGTATTTCTGTGTTGTCTTATATGTAGCACCTCGGTCCTGGAGAAACGTTGTCTCGTTTCACTGTGTACTATATCACACGTATATGGTTGAAATGACAATAAAGCCACTTGAACTTGAACTTGAACCAGCCTGTATGTCTGCTTAGCCAAGGGAACATCTCCAATGTTCTGACGAACTGCCGTCTATTCTCCTGTACACTCACAGAATGTCTTTCATCTTGTGTTATCTCATATCAGTCAAGGAGAATTCTGCCAGCATCTTCAGCAAAGCAGCCTTCAACCTGCATCAATAATGTGGTCTCAAATCAGACAGCAGCTTTACTGTCCAGAAGAAATGTGATCAGATAATACTCTGTATTTTTCACCTTAATCTTTATCTGACTTATCTGTAATGTATGTGTGCTTCCCATGGACGTGAATTTACACACGTTTCCCTGCACCAAGAAAAGACCTGGAAACTTATTGACTTGAAATTCTCTTATAATGAAAATGTAAAGGCAGTTGTTGAATTTCAATAATAAATATGACTTTATATGTATATATAGTTTAAAATATCAATGTGACTACTAGAAATTCATTATTGTACCTGCTTCATTTTAGTAATCCAGTAAACAATGAGAAACAAATACGAGAATGTGTACATGCACCATTGGACCCACATTAGCACACTGGTAAAAGTAAACAATACATATAATTTCAATTTTCCGAATATACACTCACCAGCCACTTTGCAAGGAACACTTCTTACACTTGCTCGATCATGCATTTATCCAACCATGCTGATGGGGCCTTCTGCTGTTGTAGCCCGGTCACGTCAAGGTTTGATGTGTTGCGCTTTCTGTGCTGCTTTTCTGCTCACCATGATTGTAAAGAATGCTAAGTTGTATTACTGTAGCCTTACTGTCGACTCTGTCAGTTTCCCTCTGAACTCTCTCATTAACAAAACATTTCTGCTTAAAGAAATACCGATCAGTGGGTGTTTTATGGTTTTTTTGGGGGGTTTTTTGCACCAATTTGTGTAAACTCAAGTCACTGTTATCTGTGAAAATCCCAGAAGATCAGCAAATTCTGAAATACTTAAATCAGCTCATCGTATTTAGGCACCTTTAATCTGAATTACTGTATGACATTCAGATGCGGTAGATACAAAACGCTGGAGTATTTTTTTTTTTAATGAATAAATCAATCCATCCATCCATCCATTATCTATAGCGCTTTATCCGTCTGGGTGGCGGGGAAGCTGGAGCCAATCCCAGCATCT
>JAQQZR010000012.1:16037487-16049636 GCA_030068235.1 Notoglanidium macrostoma
GTGTGTGTGTGTGTGTGTGTGTGTGTGTGTGTGTGTGTGTGTGTGTGTGTGTGTGTGTGTGTGTGTGTGTGTTCTTGCATGTGTCCTTATAAGAGCACTGGTACAACACAGAGGCTATCTTATTTCATTCTGCCTCCCAAGGCGTCCTTGAGAGTGAAACACTTTCCGACAGCAGAGCTCTGTGTTCCACTGCACACACACACACGCACACAACATTTTCAAATTAAAATAAAGCAATAGCAGCTTCTGCTCGCCCACACAGATGTAAACAACAAGAATGTCTGAAAATTATTAGTCATCATTGTAGGGTAATATAACAACCAACGGTAAGTTTACCAAAAAACGGGCTTGTGAAGCTTGTGCTGGGAAGTTTAAATGATGAGTATGAAGCAGAATCTCTTTTTAGTTCCGCAGCATTTGGGGATGGAGAGTATACCTGCTGAACAAAAAAGAAAAATACTCAAATGGAAAGCATTAATGGGAAGGACATGGAACAATAATATGGAATGGAAAAAGAAATAGAAATTAATGGAGCAGTTCTGTACCTGCTCCTTTACAAAACAAAATGTTTTTTCAAAGGTTCCTAGATTTCTAAGTAGATTTTTTGGTTCTAGATAAAAATGTTTTTTTTTAAAACAATTCCTGTCATTAAACATACTATTTGTGACTGAGATCTGTGATGTATTGAGTTGTAGATTGTTTTATTAATGTTATTTTTATTATTAATTGTTATATTAGTTACTTTTACCACTTAAATTCACAGTGGTTATTTATTTGTTTGTTTGTTTGTTTGTTTGTTTGATTGTTTGTTTATCTATCTATCTATCTATTTATTTATTATCATTTTATTTTTGTCTTTTAAAGCACATTTGGATTTTAAATGAAAAACAATATATCAAATTATTATTATTATTATTATTATTATTATTATTATTATTATTATTATTATTATTATTATTATTATTGCCATTGTTGTTATTGCTACTGTTATTACTATTATTTGAACAATTTTTAAATATATGTATATATATATAGATCATTTATAGATCATGCATGGACATCTCGTGATTTATTTTTCCCAAACACCCACACACTCACAGAATCTCCTCTGATCCTGCTTGGCACCTGCCTTAAGCCTTGATTGCACTTCCCTCCTCTCTCTCCTCCTCTCGGCCACAGCAGGAGCTGAGCAGCACATACATTGCCTGGGCAACGACCATTCATGATCATAATAACCCTCGGGTCATGGAGGATTCTTCTAGTCCCATTCATATAGACATCTGACCACGAAAGCACAGAGCTACCCTTGATTGGCTTTTCTCCTGAAAAAGCCTGCAATGATTGGCTGGATCAGATAAGCCTGAGTCTAACCCACAGTGCACAGCATATGGTGCAGGATCAACCCAGTTGCCCCCAGTCAGCAGTGGCTGATCAAGTGACCCGTTAATAATCTTAACACCCCGTGGCATGACCTCTCTGCCCCTTAGAGGTAAGGACGTAAGCATGGTGCCTATTGCAGCAGCCAAGAAAGACAGGAGAGGTCTCAGGGAAAGGTTTAATCCTGGACTCAAAAATCTGTTCAGATATCAAAGTAGTTCATAAGACAAAGATCAAAGCAGTTGAGCATTGGGCTCCTTAGAGCCATGAAGCTAAGCAAGCATATGTGGGTGCCAGTGAAAACAGCGCTACAAAAATTTGTCTCAAGAAATACGAAGTGGCACGGCGCAGGAATGTGCTTTAAAACACAAAATAACAGTTTCATGGCATAAAAGGCCTGGATTCAATAAAACTTTTCATCAAAGCTTACTGACTAGTTGGCCCAAAATTTTTGTTCAAACCCAAATCAGTCCCGCACATATGCAACTAATTTTTTCCCTTTGCTCTGTGTCATCCATGCCCGTCTGGAGGCACTTACCATGTGTGCAGATCAAAGAAGGGGGCTGTGTGCTGTTGTAATGGGTGGAGAGCACTGGGGGAAAACATCTGCCAAAATTCAGCCACATACCAACCAGGGCATTTCACTTCATGGCTCACTCTCTACTACAGCTGAACATTTAAGACTCACTTGGTTTGTGACTTTTGAAGCTATGCCATGTGGACAAACAAGAAGAACCAAGTATGGCACTTCACAGGCTTTAAACTTTTTAAACTGGCCTGCTTTGTCATATATTAAGACAGCTCTCACACTTGTTCAATAATCACATACAATCACATACACATACAAACACATGGACATGTGAATATAAACACAGACACAGACATAAGTATGTATGTATTACTCAAACCTGCTGACTAGAATATAAGAACCCTATGTTAAACATTCACAAATGAAATATATCAATACGCTAACAGACAAACAAAGTTCAAATTTCCTTCAGCTCACAAAAATCTTGCAACTCACCTCTTTCTCATTACTATAGTGATACATAAGTGAGTTGCTGGCTGACCCTGGGCCAGGAAATGCACAAAACATGACTGCTGCTGCTGCAGGTTCAGCTCAGTTCTATCAACTGTCCTCAGATCAGTACGTGTCACAGGGTTGTCCTCTCACACACGCTCATACAGGTACAGATTCAGCCCTGTGGTCTTCTCCTCACAGAGGTCCCAGACTGACTTCACACTTATTCCACATCACTAATGCAAACCGAGACTAAACCACTTCTGGGATAAGGAATGGGGGTGGCTATAGTGCAGCGCTGGGAGAAACCATGTGAGGCAGGATGGGGTATGAGTTGAGGTTCCTTTGATCAGCTTTTATTTGCATTTAATTTGGCTGTGTTGGGGGAAACTATGTGATATTAGTAGTTGCGTTTTGTAGTATACTGGAAAACTTTTTGTGCAAGACATTGACATAAGGGTCTTCTTGCAAAACATGTTTAGTATGCACAATTGTATGACTGTATGAGTTCCCAAGTTGCTGAACGTTTGACATTTGCCTTTATTAAATTTTTTTTTGCAATACTCTGCTCAGAACAGTGGAGAATACCCAAAGAGCATCTCTGTTTTCACAGACATTACCATTACGTGGTGCCCTGTTTCCTCTTCTGACCTACTTCCTCTACCTCGGACAGCTTCAGGTAAACCAGCACGTGCTGTATGGGTAAGCTCAGGGTAAGGGAAGCAGGGCTGAAGTTATTTATATACTACACTTTACACTGTCTGGGTCTTTCCAGTGGTGCTTTTTCTTCAACGTGGTTTTACGCCAAGAGTTAATCCCTGATTTGCTGTCTGCTGACCTGTCTCTTGTTGATTTGGTGACCCAAGTAAGCAGGAAAAGATGCTTTGAGACAATGCTGAATGCTGCTAATGGAGCTACAGAATTAAACACCTTACCCAGATAGAGTCTTAAGCTTTCAGGAAACAAATATTAAAACAATATAAATAAAATTAACACTACATGAGCACTATATTACTGATCTATTATGGTATAGGTTCACCATGCTAAAAAACATCCTAAATCTTAATATCCAGCCAATTTATATGCAACAATCCTCAGCAGGATTATAGTAATCTTTCAACTAATGGTCCATATCTAACCCCTGTGACTTCTCAGAATTAATGGTATACCTCCTACAGTTAACACGACATGATGTGAGACGATGTCTATGAGAAGATTGCTTTTGATTATGTATTGCTAATTGAAGTTCCCAATTGTTGATGTTGTTGTTGTTGTTATTGTTGACCTTCTTTCAATTTCATAGCAATACAATTCTTACATTTAATAAAAAAAAATGTATATTTTATAGGCATCTGAATAATTGTTAATGATATACACAATACATATTGTGCACAATATACAGTATATTGAATGGCCAAAGGTAATGTAATCATGGTAAATTTTTCATGTAATCTTCTGAATCGAAATAATCTGTGTAAACAGAATGTTTGTGAATATTTATGAGCTGGCAGAATCGCTTTGTGCTGAAATTATACTGAAAGTGTAATTACTACTTTACAAAATGAGATAAAAATCACATGGATCCACTCAAATACCACTCAAAGTCAAACACATATACATACTCATATACAGCTTGCCAACCTGTGTAATTTATGTTTTAGCATTTTAGTCAGTATGGACCCTCCAGGCCTTTTATGTACCACCTGGATTTAGTTGAAGGTAATCTTCTTAAGATTAGATTAAAGGTCTTAAAATCTCAAGGTTATGAGGACAGTGTGGTTCAGAAACACCAGTTAGGTCTAATTTTGATCTCTTTCATAATGTACACACAGTAGTGGCTTTTAATGTGAATCTGAGAAAGCACATGTCATTGCAATGCCTTTTGAATAATGGTCAGTAATGTTTGATAATATTTGCAGTATTTGATTATCAATGAGGCAAAAGTTTTGATTGTTTGATTCAATCAGTTTATGGCAAGATCTACAGCCTGAAAACATTCACATTAAAAGGCCACTGAAAACCAAACAACATGACATCATCTGCTCAAATATGACATTTTAAAATCAAGCTTGAATTACCAGCCATACAGCTGAGTATCTATGGAACAGTACATGCTCAGCTGATCTCACTCAGCAAGATGGGCTTTTTATTTAACCCAGGTTAAACAGGTTGGGTTGACTACTCAGATTTTTGATTCATATTTTTTTAAAAGCTATGTTTGGTTTTCTTATTTGTTTCACATATGATATCGCTGTTTTCAGTTTTTTCAAACAAATGCTATTTAATATGTATGATCACAATAACCAGTAAATAAGTAGACATACTAAAAATATTTTTACATTTTAAATGTGCAAATTATGTATTAACACATTTTTATTTGGTTATTTGTTTGTTTATTAAGGAAAGCCAGAAAGGTTCACAGCGCATGTGGCTGAGAATAGAGGAGGTTGGTTATTTCATGCTGGCAGAGTGAGCTGTCAAAGATGAAGCTCGTGGGATAAAGAAAGACCTGCACCATGCTATTACATAATTCATTCACCCATCCTTAGTAACTGCCTGGTCAGGGTCACAGTGGTTTAAATTTGACTCCTTTTTTTTTTTTTTTATATTTTGGACACTTAGAATCAAGTAATTCAATAGAATATATCATTGGCTAATTTTTTATAGTTTCCAGGGGCATACTGCATTTATATTTAAAATAAAAATAAAAAAATAAATTTACATTAGTTTTTCTAAACATTGTCTATGGTTAAATAAAATAGAACATGTTCAGCCCCCTATTGGGGTATGCATAATGTTTTTTTTAATGCAGGTTAATGATCGGATATTTTGTGCACTTTGATTAAGTATATTTGCAATCCCATACAAAACTGACCCATGAAAACTTCTAAATGTATGTGTGATTATATATAGTTGTAATCTTTTTGCAGCCAAACCCTTTAACTGTAAAAAAAAAAAAGTCTATGGACCTTTCAACCTCTCATAGTGCAATAGAGCTTTTTTCTTTTATTAACTTAAAATAATAAAATAATAACATTTTTATTACATTTCACTTAATTATCATTATGTTCAAGATGTTATTATTTATAGGCTTAGCGCTACTATAGGTTTCACAAACTCTACCTTGAGAAACAAGGCTATATGTAACCAAATACAGTATTCAGAATGAGCAAATGTGCAGAAAATCTGTTCTAAAAAAGATACACATAGAGGTTGTTTTTTTAGAAAGCTTGCCAGAAAGTTTCACCGAGCATCTGGTTGAGACTAGAGGTGTGCAAAGGGACTGGGATTACATGGGTCACAACAAAAAAAGACCACATTCATCAGTTTGAACAATGCACTTACCGGGCTCATTTATTCATCCTTAGGAACTGAGTGAGTGGGATTAAAAAACATATACATTGCCATCTCTGTTTCAAGAAAAGAAAAAACTACTTTCTATTTAAGGCCATGTCCACTTCAGGTTTAAATCAGAATACAGACACAAATACAGATACATCGTGACACACCCTTATATACAGAGTCAGCCAAAACAATTTATACACACTTCAAGATAATAAATATTTCTATAAATATGTTAATACTAAATTTATTCAGACATCACAAGATTAATACAAGTTACCTTTTGCCTCTACAATTACAAGAGGTGCTCAAAGTGGTGGCCATTAGCGTCCAGACATTTAGGACCTTGGTGAAATATCTATTAGCCGAAATCATGTTTTTTTTAACGTGTAAGAATATAGTTTTTTTGCCTCACAGTTCCAGGGTCCCTGGTTCAGTACTGGGATCAGATTAGTCTCTTTGTGTTGTACAAGTTCTTCCCCAGTCTGCATGGTATTCCTCTGAGTTCTTCAGTTTCCTCCCACAAGAGAATGAATGCTTTGTTAAAATACAGTATATCATGACACTTTCAGTATTGCAATATATTTGGCAGTAATTGTTATTGATGTTGGAATATAAAAGCAGTTCATAGATGTAAGCAGGATATGTTAAGTTGGAGGCTAAAAATTCAACCACTGGGCCACTCTTGTGCAGATCTGGCAACCCTGTACACAAGTTTTCAAACTTTTCAGTTTTTATTTATCACTCTGACAAAAACCTGTGGGAAACTTTTTTCCCTTTCCAGGAGAATGAGATTAATTACCATCCCCCTGCCACTCCAAGAGGATTTGGCATGCCTATCAAATTTATCTGAGGTGAGGTGTTCATGGAACCATCCTGAGATGATGTGTGCTTGTTATCCTGCTGGGATTGTAACGATTAGAAGATGTGCAGACTTTGTCTAGAAGAGATGTTCATTATCAGCAACATTACTCGGGTATGCTGTACTATAAATACCGTGCTCATAAAGAAGCTAAATTGGTGCCAACATACCATACACCATTAAACCACCTGCAAGAGCCTTAACTGGTGAAACAAGGCAGGACAGGTTCATGTAGTTTCTGACCCTACTATGTTCATGTTGCAGCAGAAATCAAATACATTTCAGACCAAGAAAGAAATTATCTGAAAAAATCTGAACACCTGACCTTCACAGGCATATGTGAGTCTTCTCCAAACGTTCGTCACACATTTGGAAGCACAGAATTGTCTAAAATGTCACTGTAACATTGCTGTAGGCTGTATCATTACATTTTTCCTACACTGCCAAACCTGTTCCAGCATGACAATGCCCCTGTGCACAATGCGAGATCCGTGAAGACATACTTCGCCAGTGTTCGAGTGGAAGAACTTGAGTGTCCTGTACAGAAACCTGGCCTCATCCCCACTGAACACCTAGGAGTTGGATGAACAGGAATACGAACTGCATCCCAGATCTCCTGGCCTGATATCAGAGCCTTATCTCACTAATGCTCTTGTGGCTGAATGGGCACAAATCCCCACAGCCATGCTCCAAAATCTAGTGGAATGCCTTCTCCGAAGAGTGGAGATTGTTATTATAGCAAAAACTCTTGAATTCAAATAAGACATAATTTTGGGTGTGATCGTTCAAATGTACACTGACAATTCTGTGATTTTGTGGTTAATTAGACACATTTTTAATTTGTTTAATTGATTAATTATGATTAAGTAAACAAATCAACATACTAAATATTATGACGTTATTTGCAAAAGTACAGGTACTTTCCCATTACTCTTTAGAACTGTGCTATCAGCGCCAGTGGCTCGTGAGACAATGAGAGGATTCTGTCTCCCCCTAGAGGTCGTAATGAGCATCACAACAACAACCACAACAACACTCGACTACTCATTCATGTAGCACACCAGTCTGGTTGGGTTTTTAGTCAAGAGTATTTCTTTAAAACTGCGCTTTCCCTATAGAATGATGTGGCACAGACATTCTTTCCTAGAAAGCATGCAATCTATTGAGTAGGTGTCGTTCATTCTGACATTTAGTAAGTGCCAGGATGCTGTAAGGCACGTGAAGGAAAAATATCAGTCGAATAACAAAAGAACGATTTTTTTTAATCATCATCCTTCCATTTTGTAGAATGCTAGTGCTATATGATGTATGTCGATGACTAAACCGGATATACAAGGGATTATTGTCGTGTTTTAAAATTGACCTATTTTGGAAACAGTGTTTGTTAGATCCGTTCATATTTCGCTTAATCTGGGTTTAGGCTTTCTATTTACGTTTTCTGAAAATGCCTTTTCCATTAAAAAACACACACACCCGACCGTGGGTTCACTTTTTATTATTCGCTTTAAACAAACAAAAAAAGACCCCCTGAAAAATCTCATCAACATGCTTTCCGTCAGAAATGCCCCCACGCCCGCAGTGCGCATGCGCAGTCTCTGCCTGGCCGCAGCAGCAGCAGTGGTGTCCGTGGCGGCAGCCGCCGTGCTGTTGTGCTGCAGTGAGGAACAGTCGCTTTTTCCCCCTGTCTCTCTTCCCTTGTGTTCGCTCGTGTCCTCTTCATGCTTTGAAATCGAGCCACGCATCGGGTCATGAAACGCTCCTTCCGTGCAAGAACAGCCTGAATTCGGATGAGAGCGAACACCTCCGGCGTTATGCGGTCCCGGAGTGCTGCTCGGCTCTCGTGCTGAGGTCTCTGATGAGGCCTACATGTTAAACCCCCTCCTCCTCCTCCTCTTCCTCCTCCTGCAACAATTTCACCGTGATGGCCGATGATCAACAACAGCAGCCTGGTCAGCTGCAGCAGGGTGCTCTCTCCGGCCCGCCGTGTCTCCCCAGCGCGCTGTCAGTGTCAGGGCTGCAGGGCTCCGAGGCCACCGCGCTGCACTACGACAAGATCAAGAACTCGATCTGGTGAGACCGGAGACCGTGTCTGTTTACTCGGGCTTAGCTTAGCTGGGCTTAGCTGGATTAGCGCGCTAGCCTTCTGCCAAAACATGTTGACAGATTTAGCGCGCTAGCATCCCTTCCCGTCCCCAGCAACAACAGCAGCAAGAGCAACAAGAAAATAATAATAATAATAATCCAGCATTTTCACTCGCCTCGTAGCTTAGCATCTTCAGCTAGCTTAGCCGTTTCTCGTAGCGGTTAGAGCGCGAGCACGCGCGTGCAACCTGCAAAACACCAACCGGTCAGGGCTGACCAGTATTTTAAATAAAAAACTGCAACAACAACAAAATAACTACTTCATCGAGGTAGAGTTCGGTGTTTTAGTTAGTCAGGTATTTAGCCAGAGGTGTAGTTTGGCCTGCATCGTTTATGGGTGTGGGTTATTTATGCATTTAGACCCATTCTAATGAATGGGATGTAATGGAGCTAACAATGTACACACTACTGTGCAAAAGGAAAGATTGTACAAATTCAGCATTTTGGAATAGATATGTGTGGATTCTGCATTATTGAGGCAGTATAAACTCTTTGATTTCCAAATATTACTTTTCAGAGCAGGTATATTGCATTGGGAAATGTGTTTTTGTGAGCCAGATGTTTTGCACTTTACAGACAAAAAAACATGCTGAAGCCTTATGGGTTTTTTTTTTTTTTTGTCGTTTTTGTTTTTGTTTTTTGCTGCAAAAAAAAAAAATGAAGCAAGTGTGACCGTCAAAGTCTCCCAAAAAACTGGCAGATGCTCAGTAAAAATAACCCTCCCTGCTCATTTCCTTATGAAACTGTACCTGGGACTGCTGTTTAAGGGGGGAAAAAAAACAAGCAAAGGGTCGTCACACCAAATAGTGACTTAGTTTAGTTTATTATTTATTACAGTTTACTGCATTTCTTTGCATGACCGTGCAAAAGCCGCAGTAGGCATCGTGTGTTTTAGGTGTGTGCCTTAGTGTGTCAATAAAAAAAAAAAAGTCATTTTTTAAATTATTTTACACAGAAACGTTTGTATGTCAGTAAACAATGTAGCATACGAAGCATACACTGTATGGCCAAAAGTATGTGGACACCCGCCCATCTCACCCATATGAGAAGTTTTCCCAAGCTGATGCCACAAAGTTGGAACGGTTTAGAATGTCTTTTGTATGCTGGAGCGTTAAGATTTATGTGCACAAAGCAACGTCCATGAGGTGTGCCAATGTTGCTGTAGAAGAACTCGAGTGTCCTGCACAGAGCCCCGACCTCGTCCCCGCTGAACACCGACTGCACCCCAGGCCTCCTTGTCTAACCTCGCTAACACTCTTGTGGCTGAATGAACACACATCCATAATCTAGTGGAAAGCCTTCCCAGAAGAGTGGAGGTTATTATAACTGGACTAAATCTGGAATAGGCTGTTCAGCAATCATGTATGGGTATGATAGTTGGGTGTCCAAAAAATACTGGCCATATAGTTTATAATAGTTTGCTTTGAGACTGTTAGGTTTGTTGGACTACCTGAAAACCCAGAAGCGAGTGTGACGGTCAGGTTCGCCGTGATGATCTCATTAAAAATAAACAACTGAGAAGTGTTTAAAGGCAAGGAGTTGTGAGGGAAAATTTTTTGACTTTGTTTAATTTATTGCTCTTTGTACAAATTTTTTAATCGTTATCGAAGTCATCCTTGCTTTACAGCATTTCTTTACATGCAACTCAGTACTCTATACGAGTCATACAGTACATCCACCTGTCTCTGCTGTTTGTTGCTATGTAATTATAGTCATAAATCAGGGGACGCAATATTTCATCTCGCATATAACACAGCATGGTGATCTTCTGCACTTAAACTCAGACGAAATGCCTTGACAGTTACTCATTTGACCGGCGCTTTTATCTAAAGTGAATTACACTTGAGACCGGTTTAGGGATTTCTGATCAGTAACCCAAAGCCTTAACCACTGAACTTCTTTCATTCCTTATCACTCTTAATGACTCTGTCTCGTTGTCTTTCAGCAAATCTGTACAATCAAAAGTGGACAGCATTTTGGTAAGTAACCGCTATAATTCGTTTGCCGTCAGCCGGTCGATATCTCTTGTTCATTCAATCATAGTTCATCAAGATGACTACAATGGAAATACACATAGTGTAAAAACATTTGATCTGGGTGCTTCTGCGCTATATAAGTAGTGTACAGTGTCTTCCCTTACAGACCGATACCGTCCGCTCTGGAGTCATTTACGTCCAGAGAGAGGTTTCTCAAAGCTTTAATGAGTGATGGCGTTTCAATAATTATTACATTTTACCATCAGCACCTTTTAATACTCCATTGCAATGGCTTTTAAAAAAAAAAGCCTTCTCTACTCGGTTTTAAATAGCAGATGTAGGCTACTGTTAAATTAATAACCCTGAAGTTTTGGACAATGTTACGCATGCTTTTTCGACCACATAGAAATGTGACCAAGAAGTACAGAGAGTGGAAAAAAAATGAACCCCAAAATATAGGCAGTGCAAACCGGTACTACGTTTGGAAATAAATGTCTGTCTATGTCTAATGCTGACTGTGGCCTGATTGAGGCTCTCACCTAATTTAGACCAAGGATTAATGTAGACCCCGGCCTACTGCCGAGGCCCAGCGCAGACGCCGAGGCCCAGCGCAGACGCCGATGATAATGATGATTTGATAATGGAATAACTTGTTGAGTATTTTTTTTTTCAGTTTGTCAATTAGTTGTATTATTTTTAAACTATATTGTATAGCAAAGATTTATTTTTAAAAATTTTTATCAGCTAACACTACCAGAGAACTCTTAACTAGGCTTAATATACAGGAGGCTAACTACAGTCGAGCGTTACTGACATTTATCAGGTAATCTGTCACAGCCTGAGAATATTATCACGTGCTCATGTCAGCCCAATGAGACATCCAAACTAATATAAAGTGATGGTGTATATATAAACACACACACACATACAGAGTCAGCCAAAGAAATTGTATGCACACTTCAGGAACACTTCTACACATAAACGTTACACTTGTAACTTTAGAGTCCACAGGTAACTTCTATTAATCTCTGAATAAATTTAGTATTAAAATATTTATACACATTTTTCTTTTCCTGAAGTGTGTATACATTTCTTTTGGCTGATAAAATTGTGTTTTAAATGTAAATGATGTAGCATTATTATCTCGTATTTACTTACAAATTGATTCGAATAGCTTTGCATGCCGCATAGTTCACATGCTTCATGACGTGTTGTTTTGAAATGAGAAAACGTTCGTCTTGTAGATTAATCCTTCAGTTGAGATCATGTAGTCATTTCAGTCCATGGAGTTATCTAAAGTGCCAACCTCTTATTACTTTGAGGTAATGGGACATAAAGATAGTTAAATATAGATCCATTATCTATAGCGCTTTATCCGTCTGGGTCGCGGGGAAGCTGGAGCCAATCCCAGCATCTTCGGGCGAGAGGC
>JAQQZR010000012.1:16049736-16084608 GCA_030068235.1 Notoglanidium macrostoma
TAAGATAATGCCCACAATATCATCAAGCTAAATGGGGCGACTTTGAAGAATCTAAAATATGAAACATATTTTGTTTGGTTTTTTTTTTTCCACTTTTTTGTTTATTACATAATTCAGTATATGTGTCGCTTCATAGTTTGAGGTATTCAGTATTGTTTTACAATGTAGAAAACAGAAAAAAAAAACCTATGAAAGAGAAGGCGTGTCCAAACTTTTGACTGGTAGTGTGTGTATGTATAGCTTTAAATGACTTAAAATTAGCTTCTTTTTAAAGCGAGAATTATCAACATGGGAATCCATGTTTAATAAATAAAAAAATGAATCCCACAATATAGTTTGCTTTGATAACGAGGGCCAGGTGATATGGCAGTATAACATTGGTATCGTGATAAATTGTCACAATACACACAATATTTCTGAAATGTAGTGAACATCAGGAGGTTTTTTTATTTGTTTTATTTAAAAAAAAAAATAAAAAATCTACAAACTGACAGGGAGCAGCCGATGTTAAAACTTTGTACCTTTCTAAACTTGTGGAAAAAAAAATTTCATATGCCTTCAAGAATCATGATTTTTTTTTGGTCATCTCACCTACCTGTAATGACAGTTTTGGTGGAATGTCACACCCCACTAGTGCAGAAGGTAAGTTAGCAGGTGTATTAGTGTGTTAGCATGACTGCTAGCTAGGGTGAACAATTATCTTTTTACTGTAGTCAATTCCGTTTCATCTTCTGGGTTCTTCCCAGATGTTCTTCGTCCAAAACCACTCGTTGACTCGGATATCCTAAGTATAGTAAGTACAGTAGTATAACTAATAACTACAATAACTAAAAACAGCATTAATACCCCTATCTCATATTAACGTGTACAGTAAGTAGTGCAGTTTAGACTCAGCATATAATTTGTAAATTAGGAAACACAGATGTTAATGTGCATCAGCTCATTATTTCTCCTCCATAACTGGATAAGAGTTCATTACACTAGAGTTCAGGCTGGAACATTGTCTCTATTTATAAATAAAGCTTTGATTCAATCTGACTTTGGATAAATCTGACCTTTGAGTATTAAAATGAATAAAAACCTTGCTGTAAATAGCGTTTATAACTGCCTGCAGGTTGGAAAACCGTTCAGTTCTCTACCTGATCGTGTCCTTCAGCAGAACACAGTTTCATAACTGACTATATACGCCTACATGATACCATTAATAAAAACAAAGGATCACAAAAGAAACCTCGGAACGGTCGTTCTTTGTTTAAACTGTTTATTTATTGATTTTATGTTACGTATGCCAGTTTTACATTTTGTGATCATCTGTGCCATTTTTAAAATTCAAGCCCTGATAAACACTGATTGTAACCATCTGCTGGTTAACTTGCCCTGATCTTTGTTAAAATGGAAGTATTACTGCCACGTGACGCGCCTCTCGGACGTTTTGAGAGGATTTTAAAAACACTCGAAGCATGGTTGGTTGTGAACTGGCCTTTAGGCATGCCACACTAGTAATCTGGTAACAAGAAAATGACACCTAGATTATGTTAACGCAAGTTTCCATTCAAAATCTAGTTGCCAGATATTCTATATAAACACGCTCCTGTGATCGCATCACAATAATAGATTTTCGTATTAATCCAGCGTGTTTTAAACCAGTAAATCCATTGTTCTCTCCTCATCATGCACTAATCAAACACTAAGCAAACAGATGGCATTGCATGGAGGAAGAATTGTTTATTGTGAATATTATTAATAAAACGTAACTGGCACTGAATTTAATTTCATCATATTGTTTTTGTCTGGATCGTTCCTGAGAGCATTTTTACCCTCAATAGCGCACACTCTCTTGTGGCTCACTGCTTTAGTATGTCATTAGTTATTGGTTATCACACTTTGGCATGCTACCATCCGGAATGTTCTTCAGGAATATCTAAAATGTCATTGTCTGAAGCACAGAATTTACATTTCTCCTACTTTGGTGGAATAGAAGAGTTAATAATATAATTAAGTAATATAATTATTGGAACTTACCTGTGTCTAACTTTAATATGAAAAGATTTGTCTTCTGAAACGCCACTCATGCGCACACGAGTCACCAACAACACAAAACATATTTGTAAAACGACTCGTGGAATTAAAGCCCACAACATGGACGCGCTAGAAGCTAATGTACGCGTTACATTTTGCTATTGAGCATGGCGAGCAGTTTGTCAGCTGTAGCTCACCTTCATTGTTGCTTTGCTGCGCTGCCGGTTTTCTGACGATTTTTGCTACCTTGACGACCGAAGCGTGAATAAATGTTACCGACAGCAGAGATTAAACTTAATCTTAGCCTTAGCCCTTAAGCTTAACCTTAACCCTAAAGTATTAACTTTAAAGCTGACACACAACTGCTAAATAACATCTCAATAGGTATCTCGACAGAAATCGTCAGAGTTGAGTTTAGCAGGGGTTTTTTTTCTTTTTTTAAAACAGCCTCCTTACTGTAGTGTTGCCTAGTACACTAAAAACCCCTCCTTTTCATTCATTCAAATTAGCTAGCTAGTAATGTGTGCTGTCTTTACTATGTCAAACTCCATATTAGAATAGTTCCTTAGTTCAATAGGAATGTGAGGAGACGTTTATTCCCATCATTACTGCCACTTCCTAATCCACTTTGCAGTCCTGCGTTTTATCTGTGAGGAAAACTAGTTGCCATGAGAGAGTTAGTCCTCACAGCAGGGGCAGTGCAAATTGGGGCAGGGTATTTGGTTCAGTTATGAATCCTATTTTAGTTTGCTATAGCTGAAATGCTAACCCCTCGCCCTGTAGCCACCCACCACCTAAGATTAAAGGCTCATTAACATCACGGAGTTGCTGCTGATGCTCTGCCAGGTCACGAACGCACACTTTCAGTTTGGTGTAAGTAAATCCCAGCCTCTGTGTCGTTTACACTTGGACACTCTCCCCCTAGTAAATCATCTTAAACTGATGATGCACTGATACACAGCTGTCTTGGCACTGAAATGAGAAGCCCATATAAAAATAGCCCTGATTACTATATTGTTTATCGAATAAACGCCCTTACGTGATGATTTAATATCTGTACAACATTTGCATTCATACATTAGGAGTGTCTTTGTGCCATGTAGCCTTTTCACGCCAAGATGTTGTACAAAGACCACCTCACAACGATGGATGGATAATTGCCTGTTCAATGTCTGTAAAAGAGGGGCTGTCTTCCTGTCTGTCAAATTAATGTAGATGCAGATCATAAATCTCAAAGCCTGACGTGTTCAGAGACGTTCTCCAGTCATCCTCATTGTTCAGATGAATCCATGGAAGCCTACTACGAAGACCACAGTAATGAAGGAAGCAAATTATTCACCCATCAGTAGTGTGTTTTGACCAGGCTGGTCAGTTGTTTTATATATTTTTTTATGTGCTGCTCATTGGTTGACAGTTCTCGACCCATTCATGAGCAGTGGTTTCCCCTAGCAACATGGAGACAAATGGAATAGGAAGAGCTGAAATGAATTCATTCGCACAAGCCAATCGAAGCGAGGCGAGGCGGAGCTCGTGCTGAAAAGACGCGTTGCCAGCGTGCTGGCATTGACATGCGTTCTTGCTGTCAGGGTTTACATGGCAACTGGCACACAGCAGCTCAGGATGTGTTCATGTCGGATACCGGCACATTCTCGTCCTCTGCGGCCTGATGATGCCTGCTCTCCCTTCAGAACGTTAAAACAGAAAATCTGACCGTTACAATGATGTCAATTGAAATTTGTTTATAAAGCAGATTCTAAATGTTGCTGCGCTGTATATTGAGGTGAAATCAGTTTAGAACGAACCAAAAGTAGAGCTTAAAAAAATTGTACAAGGACATTGTACAATTTACATATCAGTGAAAGATTAGATGAAAATTACTCTATTAAAATAGAGTAAAAAATGTTTTTTTTTACAGATCACGTGTGGACTCAAAGCATTAAAAATATCAATTTTGGGAATCCAGTAGGATAAATGGAGGAATTTAGTGCTCTGGAGCAGCAACAGAGACAACATGCCCGATCTTCAACTTTACGTGAGGCTGTGAAATAGGCAACCAGTCAGAAGTTCTTAACTCCAGTACCTGCACAGTTCTCCCTAACCGCAACACACCTGGCCCGACTCATTAAAGCGTTAATAATCAGCTGGTCTGGTTTTCAGCAGCAGGGAAACCTTCAAACTGTGCAGCGCAGCGAGGACTGGAGTTAAGTTCGTCTTGGTTCGAGGATCAGAGAAGGCGAGCAGTAATGGGCGATATGGAAAAAATATATCTCGTGATCCTTTGATGTTTTAATAATAAACAGTATGTATGACTGTCACTTTGCTGATGTTTAGCTAGCAAAGTGCCAACAAAGACAGCAATATTTTCAGAGATTTTTTATCTACCGGCATTTGTTAGTATTTGTTTGTACCTTTTTTTTTTTTTATTAAAGAAATTTGTTTGTACTTATGATGTCCTCTGTATTAATGTAAGATAAGATAAACCTTTTAGTTCCACAAGTGGGACATTTGCATTGCCACGGCAGAAAGTGGACAGAAACAAAGAGCAGCAAATATTAAAACAATGGTATAAAATAAAATATAATAAAAAATACAAATGTGCACTATACAATCTAAAATATAAAAATAGTATACCCAAAGAATTGCACATTATAGAGATTACTGCCAAACAAGGAGCAACACCTGGTAAAAATATAGCTTAGATGTAGCCTGATCAGATAATGCTAGGCCTGTTCACCTAATTCACAAGTCAGTTCGATTTGATTCACGATATTGGAATCACAATTAGCTTTTCCATGCTATTTAAAACAAACAAAAAAAAACATTACCAAAATATGCAACATTTATTTTCCTATTCTTTATCAACTTAAGGAATATTTAAGTTGAGAAAGAATAGGAAAATTTATTTTGTTAAATAAAAAAAAAGTACTTTAGTTTCCTTTTCTTGATAACCAACGATAGCTATTAAATACTTATAAGGGTTGGAGTGAAATATAATAGCCTATTAACTAAAATTTTATTAACAATGGAAAAAACTTACACATAAAACAACTTCTCTTTTTCTTTAGATTTTGTGCATCTGTGAAAAGCTCTGATTTCTTGTGGAATCTATTCGTAAATGAGTGCAACCTCTCTTTCCCATTTCAGATCTTTTTGTGTGTGTTTTCACGACATTAGAACGCTGTTGCTTCAGCCTGCAGTGACGTCACGCGTATTCCCACTATTGTACGTTATCGCTCTAGCTGCTGTCTAAAAAATGTAGTTGCAGCTAGGAAAAACTAAGATGAACCATGATTCAATTTTATTTCCATCGATTCGAATCGTCATAAATTTGTATTGCGATTTATCGATGCTCACTATATTGTTTTGGGGTTTTTTTGGAGAAGGGCTTTACAAGATTTACTTTATATCTTTCTCAAAAGTTTCAACAAGGAATAAAATAAATTTGTTTCCAAGTAGGGAAGAGAAGCTCTCATTACTCATTATTTTTTTCCTTCTCTCCCTGTTTTATGTCTTTCTCATACAGCAAGATGTTGAGAAGTTTACAGACATTGAAAAACTCTACCTCTACCTTAAGTTGCCTTCTGGTCCCAGCAGTGGTAATGACAAAAGGTATGTTCCTGCTTGAAATAATGATTATATTGCCGTTGGTAAAAAGTGTAATCGCTCATTCGCCGTTTTCTTTTCAGTTTACATTTTAGCTTCTGTTCATCGTCTCATCTTGCGCATGCCACTGGCTTCATCATCGCTGTTTGTTATGCTTTCCTTTTGTGCACACATGTATTCTGAATACCATCAGTCATGAGTGTAGTGGTATTATTTCTGTGTAGTCTCCCCCCTATGTGGTTCATATACTTTTGCCATTACTCTATGAATCTTTCTAAACTTATCATGCCATTAAAAACAATATTTTGCAAATTTTTGGCACTGCAATACCCAGCATCCTGTGTTTTGTCATTTGTTTCCCCATATCTATTCATCACTGCAATCCCTAATTCTCACCATGATGTCCAATAGGACTGAAAATCAGAGGGGGTCTACAAGTCCTGCAACATGGTACTAAAATTTTACAACTCTATTTAAGTCAGAAACAAACTAAAAAGCACATATAAACGAGACCTTCAAGCAGAGACAAGTCTGTAATGCTGGATTCCGGAAAACCATTTATTTTCCTGTTTCTCTTCCAGTGACCAGAATTCCATGTCATCCAGTCGGACCCAACAGATGTACGCTTTCAACTGGATTCGGAATCACTTAGAGGAACATCCAGAAACCTCACTGCCAAAACAAGAGGTGTATGATGAGTACAAGTAAGGGTCAATTCATTTATCGGCTCAAATTACTTACAAGTCGAGATGTTAGGATACCTGATGCAGAATTATGGGGAAATAATCATGATTCATTACGATGGCTTATTTTGTATTGGAATGTAAAGGAGTGTAAAATGCACACACGATGATGCTTAAACAGATGATTTAATTAGTAAAGGTCCTGTTACATAATATTTCTTGCTTGCAAAAGTCCAGATAAGGAACTGACATGACATTTATGATGTTTAGCTGTTAATAAGTAGTTTATGACTATAAAGAAGGCAAAACATAGTCATTGTTTTATTTGTCGTAGCATATCACGTTATTTTATCTCATGACACTCATCTGACAAGAGATGTTTTGAATTCTGTTGGGTTTTTTTTTTTTAAACACAAACCAAATTAAGCCCAAAAGAGTAAAGAGTTTAAAACTCTAAACTTTTATAATTTGTCTTCATGCCCTGTTGCAATTCCCTGGTCCGATGAGCTACGTTTAACTAAATAAGTATATTGCATAAATGTACGTGATGGGATATAACAAGCCCCAATGGAGGATCTGCTACAGAAACCGCAATAACATCATAAATCATGTTTTGAAAACTAGATGATGGGCAGGGCCTTTTTTTTTTCTTTTTAATTATTACCACTGTGGAAGTATTTTTCAAGTGCTCTATTTGGCCCATCGCTGGACCAGGGTTCTGCCAGTCACCATCATAGAGGATAACGTAGCTGAAAATAGGTTTATTCATTTTGCTGTAACAATTAAACTCAAGTAGGTTTTATTTATTCATGATTGTGAGCCATACTGTTTGTGCAAGAGTCACTGATTCCAGTTTACTTTTCTAATTTCCTTTAAGTTCCATTAATAAATTTTTGGATTTTGCGTTACAGGAGCTATTGTGACAATCTTGGCTACCATCCTCTAAGTGCTGCTGACTTTGGAAAGATCATGAAAAATGTCTTTCCGAACATGAAGGCACGTCGCCTTGGAATGCGAGGAAAATCTAAATATCCTTTGCAGTCTTGAAAGTCCAGAAATGCATTGCTGTCTAATGTGTATCTGTGTAGTCTCTAAATGTTACAGAACTGTGCAGTGATATTCAACCAAAAACATTTCTATGGTATGACACTTAACAGCTTTTCACATACTGTTATAGTGGACTGAGGAAAAAAGCTTTTGTGCATATGCCAACTTTGCCCAATCTGGACTTGCATAAATCAGGAGATGGGGTAAGTGTTAATTGGCCGGATCCCAGAAACAAAGATGATTTTCACCAGTATCATATTTGTCAAACCAGGAATTGTCAGATTTATGGATAAATTGTGGAAATGTTTTTTATAATGTATGACACCCAGAAAGCACAAATGTACAGGGACATTCAATGCAAACTATTATTTGATGTGTTTGGTCTTGTAATATTGCTCAACAATTTTAGCACACAGCCTTGTGAGCCTTGGTAGCATGTTCAGTAGAATAGATCTTGTAAATATAAGGAGACGAAAGCTAAAAGTGGTTAATGGCTATAGGATGGGAGATGAATCACGTATGTTATGTGTGTAAAGCCAGACCAGACCAATCTCTGGTATCCAAAAAAAAAATTTAAAAAACGATAGTTCATCCATATTCCACAAAAGACAGAGACAATTCCAGAGACAATTTACACTCTCTCTGTCTGCTTTGGAAACTAGGTGAGGTAGCTAGCTAATGCTTATTCTGCAAGTATCAAATACTACTAGTTAACATGCATCATTTATGCATTATGTATGCTGTCTTGGTTTTATTCGAAGAAAAACGTATGTGCATTCCTTAGTTTTTAGTTTACTGAGGTTTGATTTGAGCTCCCTTTTGCATGGCCTGGCTCTTTTCTACACCATTGTTGTTCTGTGTAGCCTAATCCAAGACTGTCAAATGTATATTAGGTAACGGGCCACATTACACCAATGTCATTTGGGTTGGACCAAAATAATAATCTGTTAACATATATAGCGTGCATGCTGGACTTGTTCTCCTGATCGCAACAACCTACGTGCGTTCTGTGTTCTACAGTTACATGATGCGCTGCTACTGAGCTCTTTGTCTTCCAATCGATCAGTCAGAGACTTTGTATTCAGTCAAATTTTTAGGGGAATTTATAAATCTGTTTAATTATTATTAAGACCTAGTGAAACAGAGCTACATTTTGTTTACAATATTAAACTTCTGTTTGTAGCCATATTTGAATGATTGCATTTTATACAGATAAAAATTGTTTAAACACTGTCCACATTGCTTATTATTCAGAAATAAAAAAAAAGGAGTCTTCTCAGTCATAATTTGTCTTCATTGAAATTTTGCTCCAAATTTTCTGCGACTTGAATCAGTATCATGAATCAAATTGAATCATTACCGGAGTGTATAGTTACATCCAGGCATATTAAGGATATTTTTAGATCGATATAAAAAAAAAAGAATAAAAAAAAAAAGGATTGAATTTCTAAACTTTCACAACCAAAACATTTTCAGACTAAAGCCACTAAATCCAAATTAGCTGCCAAAATTAACAGTTTCCTGTTTTTCTCAGTGTGAGCTGTTGGAGCCAACTGGTCAGTCTCCCAGCGCTGAGGATGAGATGCGTTCTGCAGCCTGTGGCCTGGTGTGTGAATGGGCGCAGAAAGTTCTGAGCCGCCAGTTTGACAATGTGGAGGATTTAGCACGCTTTTTACTCAACAGCCACTACATTGGCACTAAATCCATGGCTGCGCTAACTGTTATGACTGGAACCCCAACAGGCAAGGATTAGTCATGCTTCTTATGATCCATACCTAGATGTGCATGATATTTCTGCATTTTTAAACCTTGTTTATTTTGTCAAATTTTTTCATATATTTTGTGGATCCTACTAGGTGTTAAAACGCCTACCCCGGCCTCGGCGTTTGTGCCAACTGGTGATGCCAACTCCTTCCAGCCCCAAATGAAGACTCTCCCTTCACCCTCTGTTGACACCAAGCAACAGCTACAGCGAAAGATTCAGAAGAAACAGCAAGAACAGAAACTTACTTCTCCATTGCCAGGTGATGCCCAAGCCAGGAGAGCTGAAGCAGGCACACCAGGCCCTGGGTCTAATATAACCTCTGGAAGTCCAGCTTTGTTGTCCTCACAGCCTGCAATAGGCATTGTTGTGGCTGCAGTACCAAGCCCTATCACGGTAATTATTCTTTCCGTTAATATGCTGATGTCAATCTCAGAATGTTGCCATGCTGTTTTTGTCTTATAAACTGTCAATTTTGAAATGACTTTTTCTTCAGTGAACTGAGAAATCCTTATAAAGTGTCAGCCTGTTAGGAGATTCTGTGTTGAGTATCCAGTAAAATTGCCATAAAGAAATGTCATTACGTTTATGATGTATGAAGATCAGCTTAACACTTGGGGATAAGACAGTTATGTTTTAAAAATAGCAAATAATTTACTGATTAGTAGTTGTTTTTCTTAATTCTTGTGTGTATATATAGAGCAGATATATTACTTTGAACATGTGAGCTTACTACATGTATCTTGTTTTTAATAAATGCTTTCAGTATGGCAAATATGTTTATAAAATATATATTTCATTATGTTTTATTACTGAAAATTGTTTATAAAAAGCAATTTTAAACGATTATTATTTAAATGTCGTGGAAATGACTTCTAGAATTCTGCACTGCCTACACTACATTTAAACAAGATGACTTCTTGTCCTTTTATATATATATATATATATATATGACCCCTATATATATATATATATATATATATAAATGAAATAAAATAAAGCCCTTTGTTGTTTCCCTTTCACACAGGAAATAATATGTATTGTTTTTCCGATTTTCAAATTTCAAACACAAAAACGACTGACCAAGATGCATCCTCTTGCATGGATACAAGTGAATAAACAATAGGATATAAAAATGGAAATAATGCATAATTATGCAGTGTTTTCTTTGTTTTTATGTCTTGTAGAGGTAGTTGTAAGTCATTTTATATTTATTTAACTTTATAGGTATAGTTTGTCAAAATTAAATGGTTTTCATGCCATGGCTTAGTTGCCGTATTTAGTACCTGCTTGCCTGCTTGTGCATGATTTTTTTTTTTTTTTGTTTGTTTTGTTTATTTTTTGTTTTGTATTCAGGTTCAGAGGAATAGACAACTGATGACTTCTCCAAGTCCAGTGGCAGCAACAGAGGGAAAAGTCTTACCAGTGAATTTCCAAGTGGTAACCCAGTCTGTTAAGCAGTCCCCTAAAACTCCGCAGAATATTCCTGCCAGTCCTGTTAGTGACAGGTTAGCAAGGCACAGATATGCCCAGATTCTCCCCAAACCCTCTGCCACAAGCGGCATAACTCTTCGCTCCCCGCCAACACTCCTGATTACTAACAGCCCTATAAAAACAGTGATGCCCACTCCACATGTCAGCTCAGTTAACGTTGTCAAGATGACTGCTATATCATTGACCCCTAACAACAGTGGCGGTAGCAACACTCCAACACCATTACGACCTGCTTCAGCTGGTATCAGTAGCACTGTTTCCCAGGATGAGTCTAACCAAATTCAGCAAGCTCAGAATGGCAGCTCAGCTACTGTACTTTCATGTGGAGCTGGAAAATTTGGTCGTCCTGCTACAACTCACATTCCATCCATTTCCTCCATTAGTGAAGTCAAGGTAATATCTGAAGCTGTGAATGATGGTAACTCTACTGCTGGTGCAGAAAAGCAGAGCACTGCACCTGGGAACAATATTGGGCAAAAGAATGAGAGGGCCACTAAATATAGGGCTTCCAGTGAACCTTCTCTTCTGGTCAAGGCATCCCCAGTGCCTGAAAGAGTTACTAGAGCCAAAAGTGACTCTGCAACACCTCCAAGTACAATCATAGGGGCAGCTGTCCCAATTAGCAATAACAGCAGAGATCATCAGGAGAGTACTTTGTATCTGACTGTTATGAATCAGAATGCTGACATTGGATCCAGTAACACAGCTTCCCCATCTGGCCAGCCATTAAAAGATGCTGTTCTTGGATTGAAAAGTCCTCAAAAGCGCTCTGCTTCTGTTTTGGAGTCACATGCAATCCCAGTTAAGAGGGTGTTCATATCTCAGCAGTCTTTGGATGCCAGCAACAATCTTAAACCTAGTCTTGTAATAGCCACAAAGAAGATACAAAGACCAGGAACTCCTGCAAGACCAGAGAGTGCTCCATGTAAAGTCACTCTAAAACAGAACTCCCTTCCAACGCATATCCTGGCACTTTCTGATACACCCATTGGAAACACTTCTCAGACTATTGTAAGTTCTCAGAGCTCTTCACAGCTTGAGCATAGGGACAGCTCTTCTGGAATAAGCCCTACTGATATAGGCTCTTGTAATAGCACATCATCTGATCAAACTTTATTGCAACAAATTGTGAGCCAGCAACAAGTTACCATTGCAATTTCTCAGGAGGCATCTGCTGTGAGTGAGCTGAAGAGCTCGTTACAAGACTACTCTCAACAAATAACAAAACAAAAACAGGTAACTGCTAGCCACTTGCCATTGATGGCCCAACCTCCTGAAGCAACTGCTCAGTTGACTCTCCAGCACGACATTGTTGACTTTGATGGAGCTCAAGCCAGCATTGACTATTTCCCCTTCAATGATGATGACATGACGCAAGATAGTATAGTAGAAGAGTTGGTACAGATGGAGGAGCAAATGAAGCTGAATAGCAGTCTACCACCTTACCTTAGTTCTCTTGATATACCGTTGCAAGGTCAGTCAGCTCAAAGCACCATCCTTTCCTCTCACCAGACTGGCACTCAGTTCTACCACTCTGCACATAGTAGCACCACTCCAGTACACACTCCAACCCCTACGCCAACTCCAACACCGACCCCAACTCCAACCCCTACCTCTGAAATATTGCCAGGGGGCCACAGCTTGACCAGGGAAAGTCCTTGCTGTAGAGTGGCACCTATTACCCCAGTTGATGGGATTTTAGGTGGTCGACATACACCTATTAGCACTCCATTGTCCAACTGCAGCAGTAGTGTCCCACCAAGTCCTGTTGAATGTCGTAATCCTTTTGCATTTACCCCCATTAACTCCAACATACCAGGTTATCATGATGGCAGTGTGGTGTCAAGTAGCCCAGTTAAGCCCATGCAAAGACCAATGGCCACTCACCCAGACAAGGCCAAGCTGGATTGGATCAACAATAGATACAACAGCACTTCAGGATCCCCATCTGTTTCCAACAGTAATGCTATTGGGATCCTTCCAAGCTATCAGGACCTGGTGGAGGACCACTTTCGTAAACCACATGCATTTGCTAAACCAGGGCAGTCTTTTCAGTCTCAGTCCAGGCACCAGGATGGACTTTTGGGTAGGTTAACAGCTGTGTCACCTGTACAGCAAGGACAACAGGTGTTGGATAATAAGCAAGAAAGTTTTGCTGTGCCAGCACCATTAGACAACAAAGCTACAGGTTGTACGTCTGGGAATGGTGGTGGAAATTTTAGGTGTCGCAGCGTGAGCCCTGCCGTTCGCCAGCGCAATCTAAGTGGCACGTCTGTGCAAACCAACCCTACCCCAAGGTCTGCTGTTTCACCATTCAATTCTCCCATAACATCAGAGGTGCTTAGCATTCTTTCCAACAGTCATTCGGTGGTCACTGCCAACAGCATGGCCCAAAGGAGCCAGTCAGTACCACTAAGCATCATGATGCAGTCTGAGATGTTGCCACTTGGCCAACAGGGACAGCAGAGTAATAGTGCCAAGATCACCAGTGTGCTTCTGAGCAAAATGGATGCAGATGGGGATGATACAGTGCGTGGGCTGGGTGTCAATAATATGCCCTCAAAGTACACAGCCCGGATGAACCTGACACAGATCTTGGAGACTACACAGGCTTTCCCAGAAGGCACTAACCATCATGGTCAACAGCTGTCTGTTTGCTCAAGTCCTTCACAGTTTGACTTCCAGAAGCCTGGTTTTCTCATAAGCACTGGAGATGACTCAATTACTTTTTCTAGTAATGACCAAGCACAATCAGGCTCTGGGCTACAAGAGCAGCAGCTTCAACTACAGAATCAACAGTTGGAATTACAGGATCAACAAATGTTGCAAGATCAACAGTTACAACTTCAGGAACAACCACTGCAACTCCATGACCAACAATTGGAATTACAAGACCAACATTTGCAACTGCAGCTACAAGACCAACAGCAGCTACAACATGATCCAGACCTCAGCCAGCAGCAGTTGCTGTCTCAGACCTCACAACAGGATGAGGCACAGCAGCAGCAGGAGCAACTGGACTTTAACAGCACCGTCAAGGATCTCTTGGGGGAAGATGGCCTCAATCCTAGCTCACAATTGGTTGGGCAGGTGGCATCAGAACTCAGTGCAGTAGCATCTGACTTTTCTAGTGAAATCCGTTTGACCTCTGACCTTTCTGGTAGCATCAACGACCTGAACACTTTGGATCCCAACCTTTTGTTTGATCCAAGTCAGCAACAGGACCAATATGAAGACGCCACACTGGAGGAGCTGAAGAACGACCCGTTGTTTCAGCAGATATGCAGTGACACTGTGAATTCTGCTGGATTTGACTGGTTGGAGAACAAAGACCAACCAACAGTGGAAATGTTGGGTTAGTATTGTTTCCTTTTGTGTTTATGTTGTGGTTGTTGCTGTTTGTCACTATTTATGGTTTCTGTTGATTGTTCTGTTTTTGTTTTTTTTTTTTTTGGCTTTTTTTCATGATTGTCCTTTGTTTCTTAATGTGATTTCTCCACTGCATCAACACACTGGATATATTAGTCAATCCAGTGGGAAGTGCCAGTCTGATCTGAAGTGGTTCATGTATAGGATTGTTTTTTTTCTTTTTTTTTTTTTTTTTTCTTTTTTTTTTAAAGCAGTTCATTCCAGTCTCCTCATCCTGGCATTTCTGTATAGTTTACCATTTCTTTTCTTTCTTTTTTTGGTTATGGTAATACAAGTTTATATTACCGAGTTACATACATTTTAATATGATTTGTTTTTATTTTAACATCTGTTAGTACATCGACATTTTAAATATCCTATTCCCATGAATCGTAAGTGATGTGAAACTAAATGCAATATTTTGCATGATGTATCACTGAGTTTTTAAGTGTCTTTCATATGCATATGCCTTGCAAGTACATTGGTAAGTTCCATTCCTAAAGAGTATATTTAATTTACATCATGACTGAAGTTTGCCATCACTCTTGAATATCTTCACTCTCGGACAAATGAAAAGATTTAGGTGCTAACAGGTGCTCAATAAAAGTAAATTGCACCTGCCACATCCTTTTCAGTAATTATGTTTTATCTAATAAATAGAAAATTTGAAAACTTAATAGGCCATATTAATGTGTACTGTTGAATAGAAGGATAAGGAAGAGGATTACATTTCTGCTGTATCTACACTGTTTAAAAAAGTGAATATTACATGAGGGAGATTAACCTGCCTTATTTCCAAAGTCCTAGGCCTTAGGCTTTAAGGTGCAGAACGTTTTTAAAGGCCTTGCTGCATTTCCAAAAAAACAGACAAATAAAAAAAAAAAGCTTGGCTTTTTTGTTATTGTGGTTTCAATCAAAGTTAGTATATTTTAACACTCCATGTCATTTTTCTTCACATTTTGTTCCAGTTAATGGCTAACAAAATGATAGTATTATATCAGAAGAGTATGGTGATGCCCAATTGCTATCTAAGGCTATGTCTCGTGATCACATGTCCAACCTAATAGGTGTTCACCGATTATCAATCTAAAATCCATACCTACGAACAGCTTTTGAAAAACTATAAGCATTTGAGATTAGTTATAGTCCTCTCCAAATTAACACCATTTTTGAAGAAAACTGGTTGGACTTTTTGGAGAATAAAACGGGGTTTTGTGGTACTTGATTTTCAGATGGGATCATATTTGTGTATAGTATGTATATGGAAAATGTATCTGATGTACAGGTAATTATGGATGGTGAGCATGTTGTCGAAAGTCATTAATGGATTCATGAAAGCTTAATTTGGCTATTTGTAGTCACTATATTAATGCCCCATATGTAAAAATGTCATTGTTTTATCAATACACTGTCTTAAAGTGATGATTTTTTAGATAGGTCTGAGTACCCTTGAGAAAACAAAAGAAGAAATATTTCATTGCTCATATTGAACCTATAGCCAGCACGATATGCTGTGTGTTATGTTTTTGGCTTTCTGTGTAGTGCAAGTAATGCTGTCTGTTTGTTTGGTCTCTAGCTTGATGTGCCATTTTCCTTAGAGAGTCTATTGGTCTCTGCTTTGCAGATGTGATGTGTACATTGAGCGAGGAAAAGACGCATGGTTTATATATTTAAAAAAAAACAAAAAACGATCAATAGTCATATATTAAATGTTCATTTTATTGTGACTGTCAAACGTATTGTGCAGAAAACCCTGGAGTGGTAGGCACTGGAAATTCAATGGTTTATGATTCAGCAAACTTGGGAAGTTCACTTTATTGCACTAAAGATTTTCCTTTTTTGTAACCATGCCTTTGTGAGACATTTAAAGGACAAAATGGAACAATTGAAGCTAGCAAAAAGCAGATTTTTTTTCAAAGGTAAATTACAAAAGGGGAATTACATGAGACATGGAAAATTACAATGAATTATTGCCTTGTGTAGCAATGTGCACTAATCTCAATGAGATACACATTTTACTCATTCTCATCCATGAGAATAAGAAAGATAAAAGCAAACAAAATTTAACCTTATTAAAAGTGAATAAAAGAGAACATATTTCACTATGTTATTCAATGATTGTATGTGCGCATGTATGTTGATCTATCTATTGTAGTACATGTTCTGACCACTCCCTGCACAAAAAAGGGAATGGTTGTGTTGACCAGAGGAAAAAAAAGAAAAGAAAAAAATGTAGTGTTCTTTTGAATAAAACCTATGTCTTTGCTAAGTTAATATTGTTCTATATGTTTTAGTTCAGTTTTCATACATTTCTATTTTGTTTTGATTTTTCTTTTTTTTTTTTTTTTTAAACAAAAAAATCACTTTGTGAAGAAAACTGTAAATATTTTTTCTATGTTCTGACATTTATCAAGGCACTGATTATTTCCTTTTTTTTATTTCACGAAGGAAAACCTTAATTTTTTGATACGCTGAAGTTTCATCAAACATTACGTCTAATGCTGTATTTCTGACTGGTCTGATAGGGAAAAAAAGTGTTTTCTTTCTGTCTATTTGAAACAGTAGAACCTTTCTCTGTGCTGTTGTCTGGTGTACTGCTCAATGTACAGTAGCTTGTTAATATTGCCGAAGCATTTTAGCAATGTTTCTTTCTCTTTTTTTCAATGGAAAGTACTCACAGGTGAGATTTTCTAAGTGGTTTTAAAAGCCAATAAAGATTTTTAAATAATCAGTGTAACTTGTTCTATTTTGATTTAAATATTATCTTGCATTGCTTTGAGTTTGTTGACATTTTATCATTGTTGGGGTAATCTAGTAAATTGGGACCACGCTGCCCTCTGTTGGTCTTTAGAAGAGATCGTGATGATCGTGAAGTTCCGAGCAACCAACTCCTGCACCAGGTCCTAATGTAAATATCTTTCTCTGACAATTTCATGTTAATGTCAATGCTAGCTAGCAGTGGTCATTTTAGTTGTTTTTTTCCCAACTTGTCCTAGCTGTTCTGACTTTTGAGCTTCACTTATTGGAAGTTTAGAATAACTCTGCAGTTGCATTTAAAGAGCAAATGTTGGTGAAAATATATAGGTCACTCATAGAGTACCAGTCAAAAGTTTGCACACTCATTCACTCATTATTTTTACTATTTCCTACATTGTAGAACAATATTGCAAACATCAAAACTATGAAATTGCATATGGCATATATGAAATTACATGGTAAACTAGAAAGTGTTATAAAAATGTTTCATATTTTAGATTCTTCGAAGTAGCCATTTACCTTGACAGCTTTCACACTATTGCCTTATGCATTACCTCATTGCATTACCTCATGAAGCTGGTTAAGATGGTCACCTGGAATGCTTTTCAGTTAACAGGTGTCTTGTCAAAAGTTATTTAGTGGAATTTCTTGCTTTCTTAGTGTTCGATACCATCAGTTTTGTCAAGGTGGTGTTGCTGTACAGTAAATAAACCTATTTGACACCTGTAGTAATCCATATTATGAGAAGAACTGCTTAATTAAGTAAAGAGAAATGACAGACCATCATTACTGTATTGTTTAGCTGTTTAGCATTACTTTAGGCCAGAGGTTTGGGCCCACCCTTGTTTTATTTTGTTGTTTTTTTTAATAAACGATACACTGCTTTGTCAAACGTTTATTACAAGAAAATATTAGGAATACTTAAAACAAATGTAACTGACTGGTTTTGAAGTGTAATATAACAATATATATTGTAAGTGAAATTTAGTGAATTCGAGTTTCATAAAAATAACCCTTTTTAGGTAGGCCCTTTTAAGGGTAGCCCTTGCCTTTATCACAGTAGCTGAAAATCCCAGCACCTTTTCATGCATACAAACAGTTCTGTCTCTTTGCTGGTCACTCATTTCGAACTTCTTGGTCCAGGATGTTCCATGCCAGCTCAATGGAAGAAAGATCTGGAGACTGGGTTAGCCAAGACATAGTTCTCAAAACGTTTTCCTTTTCTTGGGACTGGATATCATTTTGGCACAATTTTGAAGAATGCTTAGGACCGTTACTCTGTTTAGAATGAAATTTTGTCCAATGATACATAAAACAGAAGGAATTGTGTGAGGTTGAAGAATTGAATGATACTCTTCTTTCATGATCCCTTTAATTTGGACTAAGTTTCAGGATCTTCCTTCCTCAAAACACCCCCGTGCCATCACTGAGCCACTTCCATGTTTCACTGTAGGAACAACACATTCTGAGCTTGCCCCCATACATTGTCTGACAAGGTACAACAGAGGATTGAAATGAGGAGCAGACAGTATATTAAGCCTCTCACGTTCTGATCTGGGACGAGGCAGACAGGTGGCCATTGTATGGTTAAGTAAGACGCAATCAACAGAGGCCAAGAGCCAATCAAGGTCTGTCATTAGTAAATAGAATCTCAACACAAAGAGAATGTCAATGCATTAAAGACATATGTCTTCTTCAAAACCAATTGTTTCAACCTTTGTGGCTAAATAAAGTCTTACTACAAGCTATAAAACTTTGAAAACCAGTCAGTTACAAGTATTTCTAATATTTTATTTTAATAAAAGTTTGACAAAGCAGTGTATCACTTATTAAATTTTTTTTTTTTTTTAATCCAAGAGCAGGCCCAACTTCTGGCCTGTAGCGCATGTATGTATCTCACACACAAACACTGATGAACGTATGTCCTGAGGGTTTGTGCTGAGGATTTGTGGGGGTTCACCAATGGTGAAGTACTTGGGTTTTGTAACCGGTCTCCCATGGCCACAATGATCTTTACAATATGTTAATGACTTTTGACCTATTAGCCTATAGATTTTGGCCTCTTCACCAGCCTTGTGTCACCACCAGGGTGAAGAAACCAACAAGAAGAATGAGACTAGTGTATAATATAGTGCTTATGAAATATATTTCATTTTTTAATCAGTTGCACCTCTAGTAGTTGTTAGTATTTCAGTCAAGTTTATATTACTGATGCGTTCTTACATACACTTTTTTTTTTCCAAGTAGTTTCAAAGGAAATATTATTTGGTCATATGTTGCATGTACATCACTCACTGTCAGTAAATATACAATGATAATACTATTCAAAACCAGGGTCATTGTATTAACAACATCTAGCCTGCATTGATTTTACTGAGTGTACTGATCAAGCCCTCAGCTGTGAGGGAGGAGAAAGCAGATCAGTAATCAGCTCCAGTCAATAGCTGATTTAATTGCACATATACGTTGTTAACTGTTTACTTGAATAGTGCCATCTGAACACTTTTCTTATAGTCAATCTGAGAGATGATTCGATGGCTTTTTCTATGTCAGGGTAGGAGAGTAGCTGAAATGTTTGTCATGTTATGAACCGAAAAAAAACGCCAGTGAGTTTTGCGATGTCAAACAACCTGGCAGATTGCTGAAACCCCCAGTAATGGATAACCTGAACTGATGAGCACATAAAGAATACTGCAAGATATAGGCAGAGATGTTTCAGAGTCCTATGAATTTTAGAATACAGGAACTCAGAGAGTTTTCAACAAGATGATCTATTCAAATCCATGCTTTCAGGTAGAACTGCTGCACTTTTTCTATTATTACTGATGTTACTGATGGTAGCAGAAGCTCTAGAATTAAGCAGATCCTGCCAAAGCAATTAGTGGACCCTCTTTATTTTGCAGCAGTACAATGACTTGAACTGTAACTACAAAAGCTGCTACTGAGTATTAGTGGGAAATATGGAAGGATCTTTATGGCCTAAATAAAGTTATCTGGTATACACCTGACCTGAATATGCATTTTAATTACTGAAGAAAGTAATAATGGTGGAGAGACCCTGAAATATGAAGGAACTGAAAATGAAGATGGAATCATCAGAACATGAGGATCACACACTTCACGCACTCATAGGAGGTGCAACAAATTACTTAGTGTGACAATATTTTTTAACATCATGCTGCTTTGCTTGATCACACTTGATTCCCTGAGACTTTTTAGAAGATATTGGTGTCAGCACTGTATGTAATGCAAAAAGGTGCAGTGGTTCCTATATGGTTCACCCAATATCAGTATAAATATATGGAAGTATCTTCAGTCATCTGACATTTTCAAAGCTAACCTCGTATTCTGCAACGTACATCCGATATTGTGAGTCACTATAGTGACGCCAAAGTGTCACTATATGCAAGCACTGTTGACCTGTATTCAAAAGTAACAGGATATGATCAGGATATCTTGTCTTATCTGTGTGCTCTAACCCCCTGTGTGTTGTTTATATGGGAGAGTCGGAAGATGGTCGATCCTGAAAATGCTCAGATGATTTAACAGCTGTTCTATTGTCCACATCCTGAATAGGGAGAGGGGTTTTTGTGTGCACGTGTGTAAGCTGGGGAGGGTCACTCAATACCGCTCACTGGATCGATATGACTGTTTATTGAGCAGCTGATGTGTGGCCATCAATATCTCTTTATAATGAATTAATATTCAATGTTTGTAGGCAGCTGGCTGTAAAGTGGGGCCTCAGTGCAGCTTGTGTAGCTGACTCACAAAAAATACATACAGTATATTGGTTATATATCTGTCTTTCTGTCTAATTATTCTGTGCTAGTAACATAGAATAACAGAATGTTTTTTTCAGTTATGCTAAATGTTTACCATTTGTGTTCTGTTCACTATTTAGCAATAGATGTACTGGACAGCTAAGACAGATATGTGTAATACCCAGCCTAGAATATGTCTTTGTTTTGGGGAAGTGTAAAGATGCACAAAACCACTTCTCATGTCAGGGAGTGCTCTTACCAGCAATTATATCCAATCTGGTATGAGTGCAAATAAAACATGACAATAATATGACATAATGTGTTTTATGTTTGTAAAAAGCATTTACTGTCAGTTGCTATTTCACCACTTTATGCGATCTGTTTTATGCTCAGGTCACAATGAGTAAAATATACAGTACTGTGTAATATAACTTCATAGTGTTATAGTAGATGCACCAAAGCGGCGGTATGTTGGTGCAGTACTTAGCACTGTTGCCTCAGAGCAAGCAGGCTCTGGATTCAGACCTGCTGGTCAACCTTTCTATGCAGAGTTTGTATGTTCTCCCTGTGCCTGCGTGGGTTTCCTCCAGGTGCTCTGATTTCCTCCCGGTCCAAAGATACACTATATGGACAGAAGTATTGGGTCGCCTGACCATTACACCAACAGGGACTTTACTGATATTGCATTCAAATACATAGATTTAAATATGGAGTTGGTCCCCACTTTGCAGTTATAACAGATTCCACTCTTCTTGGAAGGCTTTCCACCAGACTTTGGAGGTTTTTCTGTGAGTATTTGTGCCCATTCATTCTGTAGAGCATTTATGAGGTTAGTGGAGGTCACTGGAAGTAAGTGGCCTAGCCCAAACCCTGAAAAACAGCCCCACACTATATGAACCTCCTCCACCAAACTTCACAGTTGGCACAATGCAGTCAGGCAGGTAACGTTCTCCCGGCATCCGCCAAACCCAGACTTGCCCAAAAGAGAAACGTGATTCGTCACTCCATAGAACATGTTTCAATCCAGTGATGGTGTGCTTTACACCACTCCATCCGATGCTTGGCATTGGACTTGGTGACGTGAGGCTTGCATGCATCAGCTCGGCAGTGGAAACCCATTCCTTGAAGCTCCTGCTGCACGTTTTCTGTGCTTACGTTAATACAAGTGGAAGTTTGGAACTCTTCAGCTATGGAATCAGCAGAACGTTGGCAACCTTTACACACCATGGACCTTAGTATTCGGTGACCCCGCTCTGTGACTTTACGTGGTCTTCTGCTTCGTGGCTGAGTTGTTGTTGTTTCTAAATGCTTCCACTTGCCCATAATACCACTTACCATGGAATATCCAGCAGGGATGAAATTTCATGAACCGTCTTATTGCAAAGGTGGCATCCTATCACAGCACCATGCTTGAAGTGACCGAGTTTAATTCAATAATTATGACCAAATACTTTTGTTCATATAGTGTATGTGGATTAAGTTAACTGGAAACTCTAAATTGTCCTTAGGTTTGAATGTGAGTGTGAAAGGCGGTCTGTCTCTCCGTGTTAGCCCTGTGATAGATTGGTGACCTGTCCAGGGTGTACCCCGCTTCACTCAACATATCCACATTGATCCCACATGCAAGTTGGAAAAAAGATGCAAGAAGAAGATTCAACATGCACCAAAAGTAAATGTGTCATTTTCATGTTCCAAGGAGCCAAGTGCATAGAGTTTTATATTATAAAACTAAAAACAGAACACAACAGCTGATAACATAACTAGGCAACTTACAATACATCATTATATTGAAGGTTATCAGAAACTGATGAGAGGTGAGTGGGAAATGTGTGGATGTCTGTGCCACATCTTTTAAAATTTTATTAGCCATTTAATTGCTCACTTGTCATTAACAAAACACCCAAAACATCATTCTTCTATTCAAACAGTGTCTGAAGATAATCCTACACTTGTATTTTCATGCAGCATCACTCTATTTTCTGGTCTTGCACTTAACATAAGGGCGGGGACGGGACGGGACATAAGGTTCGAAACTGAGTGACGTAACCACGTAATTGCGTGGGGTGAGGAGGAAGGGGAGGGCGCGAGCCCGCTGAGCAGAAAGCCGCTCTGTGGGAAGAGTCTCATAAGTGAAGTGAAGCGAGCTTGTGTGCACGCGCAGCTCTCAGCGCGCTTCTTCTCTCAGCACCGGGAGAATGTCACGGAAATTGCAATAAATGGCGCTCATTAGGCGGAAGAAACGTCAGCAGTTGCTGATTTTGTGTTGTGTTTTGTCGCTCCCAGGTAAGATAAACATTAAGTCATGTTTACTCTGTTTACTGATGTCAGGAGCTTAAAACTGTAACAGTATTAATATCTGAATAAGATTTGGGACTTATTTATTTAGTAATATTTCTGTAGACACCATTTATTTTGCCTTATAAGCTTAAAATTGTAGGTGCTATATCACTTTGATAAACTTCTGTATTGTAAATCAGTCCTTATCCTATCCTATCCTATCCTATCAAAAGTACAATTTAGGTCTGAAATAATCTGCCTTCTCAGTATTTAATAGTTTTAGTTTATATTTATATGTGTACTGAACTGTTTTCACCCAAGACAGATTGCTTATTATGCTTTACATTTACTGGTATACTGGTAGTTGCTTATCTTATCAAGTGCTTGATGACCTTTTTCAAAACTTCTACCCATTTTCTCACCCTTTCTGCACCTCCTGCCCTGTCCTCTGTCTCTTTTGCAGTTGTTGTCTGTTTCAGTGAGTTGTCTTTTGTGACCGAACCCAGTGGCAAGAGGGTATCTCCGAATGATCATGTAGTGATGGACTGCTTGGCCCAAGGAGAGCCACCCGTGGACGTCCGGTGGCAGAAAAACGGGGCCAGAGTTCTGGAGAGCGACCGTATTCGTTTCTTGTCTAATGGATCTTTGTATTTGTCATCTGTAAGCAGAAGAGTAGAACAATCAGACGAAGGCTTTTATCAGTGTCTTGCTCGCAACAAATACGGCGCCATCCTAAGCCAAAAAGCTCATCTTACAATCTCAAGTGAGTATGGGACAGAAGCTATAGTCAAAGCAGGCAGGCAGGTCTGTTTTATCAAGCGTAAGCCTTGTAGTGTCAACATCGAAACACTGACAAAAGTGTGATATCGCAGAATACAAGTTGCCTTTCCAGGACATACAGTTTCTGCCTTGAATGTTTTGGAGCTCTAATGATATATGTGTATGTTTTTTTGCCTTTGCCCTTCAGACAGGTTTGTTCAGTTAGTTTTATGGATACCTTGTTCCTTCAGTTTAAAGGGCTGTAGCATTTTATGTAATCAGTTAAAAGGGCACTTAAGCCTCGGTGGACAGTCAATCAGGAGTATCATAAAGATTTCAGATGCTTGAGAAATAATGAGGAAGACAATTCAGGTTCTTAAAGTTTTTCCTTTACACACACACTCATTCATACCCTGTAGCTGCACACATTTGCATTAGTTGTATTAGGTTTCGTCCAGCCAGCGCCTCACATGCTGTTGTTTTCTGGTTGGCTACACCTAGGAATCTCTTAAAAGGCCATTCTCGCTGGCCTTCTTTGTCCTTGTGGCCATTGCCACCCCAGAAAGAAAAGAACACCGTGGTAAGGCCACAGACCTGTGGACAGAGGACAGCTGTGCCTATTCAGCTAGACCAGTGATGACGTTGTCAAATAGACAGACTGCAACTCTGAATTGAGAATATTGCACATAAACAGATTTATAGTGTTTTTTTAGTATTTATAAAATAGAGATGAGGAGATTAAATGATTTGGTGAGCATAGATGTAGCATCGTATAACATATACTTTTAATTATGGTATGTGACTGTGAAATATAGTGATTTATTAAAAGCTGCTCCCATATACACAACTCCGATTTTAAAAATACAAGATAAGGTCATCAGACATCCTTTTACCTCTTATTTATGTGACAGTTTATGAAAGTAGATTAAGAAAATCCTAGAAATCACACTAACCCAGCATCTGAGGGGTTAAAAACTTTGTGCAGCCAAGGCCATCATGTTGGGGCAGTTTTTGGGGGATGGGGCAGGCTATTAGTTGGCTTTATTTGCAGCCTGTGTGAGGGCCCATGGGAGAGGTGTATAGGTCAGGAAGGTTGTGGGACTGGCTTTGTCCAACTTCAGGATGATAGCCAATGCCCTAGCCTGCTGCTGGATGGAACCTGATTGATGCCTTGGTGCTGCTCACAAGGTCTGGCTTTTTTTGGGGGGGATCAGCCAGTTAGTTTACTTTGTCACTCCTGCCAGACTTTTACGGAGTATTTTAGTCAGTTTAGAAATTAGTTTTTTAAGCTTTTGGTTTTAATATAGCTTTTCAGGAAGCTTAGTTTTATTTTCAGAAAAATGTCTGGTGTCATTTTATTTCTAGCCTAGCTCACAAGTCAGTCGTAACTATTAGCCCACTAACTCCCTGTTTATTTACCTGGTAAAACTAAAAAAAAAATAAAATAAAAAAAAAAGCCTAGCATGTGGTGACTTACTAATATGTTTTTTTTTGCCATTTTGGATAACATTATCATAGTGCGGGGTATTTGATTATTCTGAATGCATTTAGTTAGGGGGCCTTCCAGTCCTGGCTGAAATTGAGTGGACAGACGGGCTCCGGTGACCCCTGACCTTTGATAGGAAGCCTTTGTGCTGTTTGACCTAGGCATTGATCCTCACTTTATGACCTAGCTGACCTCACAGGACTGGCCATCTAGACGCACACACATAGACGCATGCACAGAAGCCTGCTTAAGGAGTGGTGATTAAAATCGGGGACATCCCTTTATTATCTAAAGCCTCTGTTTGGTGAGGGATTTTCAGTCATTCAGGTTTATTGCACATATTGAAATCCCTAAAATCAGTATCTAACCAAATGAGAGGTGACCTTTTTTTTTTTTACATTCATCCATAGTGAATAATGTAGCTGAAATTTCTGGTACCTACATTGTTTTGCCTCCAAATTTCAGTTTTAGCTAAAAATTTCAAAGAGTGTGTTAAATTAAATTAGGACTGCCTGATACACTTTTAATCTTTTGAAGATTATTGAGAAGAAACTACTGCATTCTTCTCTTTGTTTACAGCAACAGCTATGTAACTAAATTAACTGATCCCAAGCAAGGATCACTTTTATCACAATGATGAGAGCTCTTATGCCCATAGAATAACACAAATGATCCCTCCAAAGAATTCATAGATCAGAGAAGTCTAATAATGGTAGTTACATGAGGGGTGCTCTGCAGACCCCTGACTCGCTGAACCTGGCACAGGTCAAGTTAACAACCAAAGCAAATGGATAGTTGATTTCTTAGTGTGGTAGCACATATGGAGTGGAGCATTTGGTTATTTGAATGTTTCTTCACTATAATTAAACAGCACATGTACACAAAGACTGCTGTAATCCCTTTTGTCCTCCAGCATGATTTACAAAGGTGGATTTTTACATCAGGAGATGAACAGTCATTGATTTCCTTTAACATCCTTTACTTGAAGTGGGAGAGGGAGAGGGGAAGAGAGAGTAATGGTGGTGGTGGTGGTGGGTTGAAGGGTTGGTGTTGGGGTGAAGAAAAAGAGCACAATGCCAAAGTTGAATAAACTTAACTAAGACTGCAAAATGGAGTTTAGTGTTGATTGTCGTTAGTATCCTTAAAGCATCAAAAGTTTCTAATACGAGTTGAAGAGACAGTACGTCAGATCTTCGAAAAAACATATTTTATTGGTTATTATTATTATAGACTCAAGTTTGGATTCAAATGACCATTGTCTTTAAAACTTTACTGTATTAAACAATATATCACTATTTAAATCCTTCTCTCAAGCCACGTAATTGTGTTTAAATATTACTTTATGTAATGAGATCCTGCTCCTCAAGGCTCCATTTTGTAAGCATGGACTCTCCCAATGAATAGGACGATTAATTTCCGTCAATATTCGAAATGAATTGACTCTGAGTGAATAGGACAATTATTGATTATTAATGATCCATGAAAAGCCATCATTCACTGCCAATGGTGCATTGATCCATTGATCAGACAGGTCACTGTATTGAATACCGTTTGATTTAAATATGTAAAATGTTGCATTTTTCTTTTTTATTAAAAATGTCATACTAGGGCAGAATTACATTTGTTTGCACATGCCATTTGTACAACCTTTTAGCTGGTTTAAATATAAATATATTGTATAAATTTAAACCCTTAAACTAAGACTTGGACCGATTCCTTACTTTCTACATACCTTTCTTATTAATTTTAATGAATTATTCATAGTCATTACTGAATAATAAGCTAATTAGGTATTCAATGAATCACATGTGGTAATTAAACAAGTATACTTGTGCTTGTCTATCATTTTTCTTGATAAAATTATGTTTAAATAATGCTCTGCTTTCTAATATCAGAAACAACACTGTTGACTGTACATAACTTACCAGTCAGGAGTTACAAGATATTGCTCTGGAGCAGTGATCTTAAACTGCGGTCTCTTTTTTTTTTTTCTTTTTTTTTTTTCAGGTGTCTCATCCTTTGTGACCCAGCCCTCTCCTGTGGTAGTTAACGAGGGTTTTGTAGCTAGGTTTGTCTGCAGTGTCGATGCCAACCCACCGGCCATAATCACATGGGAAGTCAACCAAAAAGTTTTGCCTCTGGAAACAGAGAGGTACAGAGCCTCCCACTCAGTCCAGCAAATGTTTTGTATGACGCATCACTTTAATATAGGAAATTTTTATCTAAGGTTTATTGGATTATGCCTTATGCTGATAAATGGCCAGCACATTGTATGGATAAATGGTGATGGCTGTTTGATAATAAATGTCTTTTTTTTTGTTGTTGTTGTATCTCTAGAATCGTTGTGTTGCCAAATGGAGTTTTGCAGATCCATGAGGTAAAACTGGAGGATGCTGGATTTTACCGCTGTGTGGCCACCAACACTGCTAGTCAGCTAAGAAGCAGGGAGGCCATGCTTACTGTCAACCAAGGTGTGTGTGTGGTTGGGGAACTGTGGCCAAAGCACTTACTTGCCTAATTCCTGAAAGATAGAGAATGAAAGACTGCCACACTACAACCACTGTTTGTTAATGCTCGTGCCATTAACACCAACTCTCTCTCTTTTAGTGCCTGGTTCCAGACCTCTCATGAAGCCGCAGATCATTGCAGGACCCCAGAACATCAGTGCCATCCTGCACCAAACTGTTGTTCTTGAGTGTGTAGCAGAAGGTAACCCTCGCCCCCTGGTGTCTTGGAGCAGGGCTGACTCTAAGCCCATAGATGTGTTTGGCGTCAAAGTGTTGGGAAATGGAAACCTTGTCATCTCCGATGTAAAAGCCCATCACGGTGGAGTTTACCTGTGTAGAGCAACAACACCACGCACACGTAACTACACCATCGCTGCTGCAAACCTCACTGTGCTTGGTAAGGAGATTTTCTTCACTAATGTGGCTATTATTGTTCAGTATTTGGTTTATTTGAGGAGTATGCCAGAAGGTTATGCCTGTCTCATTCTGAATGAATCTGAATGTTATTTCACAGTGCCTCCATCAATGGTAGAGAAGCCAGAGAGTCAGACTCGGCCCAGAGCAGGAACGGCTCGCTTTAGCTGTCAGGCAGAGGGTATACCAGCTCCCCGCATCACGTGGCTGAAGAATGGGGAAGCCATCCACTCCAATGGCAGGATTAAGATGTACAACAGGTTGGTCAGCTGAAAATTATGGTCTTCCTGGCCATATGCTCCACCACTATGGGCATTATTTCTGACCCAAGTTTAAAACTGCAGACCATAAAAACATTTACTGAAAATAAATATTTGTCAGGAGATTATATTATAAGCTGCAAATTGTTTACGTAATTACATTTATTGGGCCACAACTACTTGAGGCTTGAAGCATCTTATTTCATACAGTGCATCTTGTAACTGGGTTTACAAAACCCATGTTTATACCTCTTCATGAAGTTCTGCTGAGGTCAGTGATCCTTGAATTTCGTAAGAGGAAACGTAATGACCTAAATATATATTTTTTTTCTCATCTTTTTCAGTAAATTGGTGATCACCCAGATCATTCCTGAGGATGATGCAATCTACCAGTGCCAGGCTGAGAACTCGCAGGGCTCAGTTCTGTCCATGGCACGGCTGATTGTGGTCATGTCGGAGGATCGACCCAGCGCACCCCGAAACATTCATGCTGAGACCATCTCCAGCTCTGCCATCTTACTGGCCTGGGAGAGGCCCCAGTACAACGCCGATAAAGTCATTGCCTACTCCGTGCACTACATGAAGGCAGAAGGTAAGACTCAGAGTAAGGGAGGGGAAAGGGAAAAGGAGAGCGAGGGTCTGCCGTTACTAATTAATAAGAAATGGTAAAAATGTTGTTAGTTTTTTTTTTTTTACCAAAATCAACCATTTTATTCTCTGTAATGGTCTGGATCTAGGCTTAGAGATTAAATCTGAATATGCCAAGTGCCCCAATTTGGCATGAAACGTTAAAATACTTGTCAATTACATTTGTATTTTGCATTTAATTTGAGCTTTTTAGAATGATGTGCCATGCATATGTCATAAAACCATCTGTTGTTGCCTGTGAATATGGGAAATATGTGGCAGACCCTTAACCTCATGCAATGTGTTTAGGAGGCTTGTGGCAGAACGTGGCACATAAGTGCATGAAAATATATTGGAAAAACAAGAAGCAAGCTTTAACCAAAATAATTTGTAACATTGTGCTTTTTTGGAAATGTGAGGTATAAAAAACAGAGAGAAAGAGAGAGCTGATCCAGACAGAGAGGGGAAAAAAAGGATCTGGAACATATAGAAACAACAGTGTGCTTCACGTACTTATAGTGTACATTTAACAGTAATAGTGTTTTTAATAGATTTTACTACATTTAATAGCTAATAATGTACATTTAATGACCATGATACTGAGAGGAACTGCAACCATAACATTTCAGTGATGCTGTGAAAGAACTGGCGGTGTGCATTTTGCTCAGAACACTGGGTCTTACAAAAATACATTATGCCTTTTTAAACAACATAATATGTATTTAACAATACAAATTCAGAAAAAAAGACATGGTCACTTAACTTACAGTCTCCTCCCAATGTGATTTGCTCTGCTTGTCTGTTGCAGTCTGGTGTCCTTTTTCTTTACAGCAAAGGAATGAATGTGTGATCAATGGGCCAAGTTTCAGAAACCGAAATAACCTCTCTCTTTCTTTTTAGCATCTTGTCCCATCTCTTTTGCTTACTCCATTAAGAAATGACAATAAATGAGTTGTCTTTTCTCTTGATATCCATGACGTGACGGATAATGAGAGTACTAGTTTCATACAGTGCATCTTGTAACTGGGTTTACAAAACCCATGTTTATACCTCTTCATGAAGTTCTGCTTCCACGGTCGGTCACCGTGGAAATGATTGTATTTTTGGAAGAAAGGTGACACATATAAATGATCAGTCAACACTATTTTACCTGGCTACCTTCATGCTCTTATGCATCTTATCTTGAAATAGTCAGTTTTACCACATGTCATCAAGGCAATTTTCTTGTGTTCGTTCAGTATATTGTTTTGAACAAAGTTGAGTATTATGTTTAATAATAGCTCGTTATTTAGGGTATTTTTCCCCTTTGGTTTGTGAGCCCATTGGAGTCTGGCATGTACCAACTGAGAATATAAACTTGGTGATTCATAATTGCTAGGTCCCACAGAAACCAAAACAGTGTCCAAAGCCACAGCTATAGGCATATATATGTAAACCGCTTGTGTACTTTATACTTTCTAGTGCAACTGGTTGACTTTTAGAGTTTAGAGTTGTTGTGGATCAGCTTTTACTAGAAGACAGAAAGAAATCTAATGAATCTAATGTTATTTTACTATAGCATTGCATGCAGCATCACTGCTATTAGCGCTCAAAAGCCCTGCCTACTGAGACACGTATTCATATACATTCATAAATATCTACTCTTAATCACTAGAGGTTTCACTTAAAATGTTAAAGGAGATTTGTGGCTGTGTTCTGGTGCAATAATACTAAAAGATATCAGATGTGTGTGTGTGTATATAGCAGAATGTTCATGTACATTCTACAGCCAGATTGCAAAAAAAATATTTATTTTGTCCAAAAATGACTAAGATACAAAATCTGTTTGTCTTTTTGAGTTCCCCAAGGTGGAAGAGTAATAAGGTTTGCAAATCCTACTGATGTGAAACTCCGTGATGTGCAGTGTTAGCCATCTGTTGTTACCATACAACAGTGAGGTCAGGGCAGGAGAATGGGGCAGATCAGCTATTGTCCACTCTTAAGGACTGAGCTCCAGTTACTCTTAAAGGCACAGTTCACATTTGTGCCTTCTTTTCCCTTACCGTTCCAGGTTTATGTCTCAATTAGAGTATATTTCCAAATATCTTCATCACATCAGCTAATTTAGATTTATGAAATTTATGTTGAACTTATTCCCGCACTGTCGCTTTTTGTGTAGTGGAGTTAATTTATACTTAAAAGAGACAATTATCATTTCTTGTCTATCATTTTGGGCATTAGACATAAATTATGGCACTTTTCAAAATGATGCTTTATCGAGTTTGCTTCTGGAGATGTTCTGGAGCCAGGAATGAGTTGTATTTTAAATAGACTGATCCTCTGAGTACTAGCAATGACTGTATAGCTTTCTTAAACTCTCCAGTACACTCAGGTTTGGTTTAAATCTATAAGCTATGTGGATTTACATTATATGTAGTAATAACCGTAAGATCTTTATAGATTGGTTGCACTTGTACCGAAGCATTCGGGCCCTTACTGCCAGACTGTGTAACAGTTTCTTCCCTCATGCCATCAAACTCCTGAACACTCAGGGACTGGACTGACACACACACACACACACACACACACACACACACTCTCTCACATATGTAATTTATACATTCATCTACCTCTGCAATTTTTGCACATTTGATTTGGTTTAGTGCTGCACTGTCTTGTCTTAAGATGTCTGCACTGTCTGCAATGTTTGCACATTTGCACACTTGCACATTATGTTGTCTTTGCTATGTTTGCACGTGTTTGCACACATGCACTTTGTTGTCTTCTGTTGCACACGTGCACTTTTGTACGTCTGTGTTGTCTTATATGTAGCACCTTGGTCCTGCAGGAACGTTGTCTCATTTCACTGTGTACTGTATCATCTGTATATGCTTGAAATGAGAATGACTTGACTTGACACAGTTTAAATAGGTGATGGTAACTAACCTGTCATTGTAGCTCATGATATATTCACCAAAAGGTTTCCTTGGAGCTTGATGTGTTTCTCTATAATACATGTAGCTGGTGTTACTTTTTAAACAATGCTTTTGAAATATTTGTTACAATTACTGTTTTTATGAATTTTTGATAACGATTGCTTGTATCCTCAGGTCTGAACAATGAAGAGTACCAAGCAGTGATTGGAAATGACACAACTAGCCACATTGTGGATGATCTGGAGCCGGCATGTAACTACACGTTTTATATAGTGGCCTACATGCCCATGGGAGCCAGCCGCATGTCTGAGCAAGTCACACAACACACAAGGGAGGATGGTGAGTGTGGCACAGTGGGCAGTCAGTGTAAAGTTCATGTGTATTAAAGTCTTTATTACAGGACAGAAATGTTTTGGTGCAGAGCTGCCAAGTGTTTCTTTAGTGGGACCTCGGTATTGCACAGTTTTAAGTTTTTTCCTTTTCTCGCATGTCGAGTATAACTCATGAAGGTGTTCTTTGTAGGCTAATGATTTTAGTCAGCTGATTTCACTGTATATTATGTAGGCTGTCATTGGAGTAAAGAAATACATTGTGGTCTCACTGCATGTTTGGTCCATTTTGGTTAAGCAAACACATTAACCTATTTGGAATGCTTTGATTTATTCTTCTTATGAACTCTGTTTTTATTCTTATCATTTATGAATCACCTCAAACTTTTCCCTTTCTGTCCCAGTGCCTGTCCGTACCCCTGAGCTAAGCCTTACCAGCCGCAGCCCTACTGACATTCTGGTGTCCTGGCAGCCTCTTCCTGCCAAGCTAAGTCGTGGACGTGTCTCTGCCTACCGCCTGTCTTTCCGCACTGCAGCTGATGAACAGGTGAGCTCAGTAGAGCTGCCTGGAAACGGTGGGAACTCCACCCAGTACCTGCTTCCGGACTTGCAGCCTGACACCATCTACCTGCTGCGTATTGAGGTGTCCACTCGCGCAGGCTGGAGCCAGCCATCAGCCTGGAGCTCTCACCGCACGCCCAAAACCTCCAAAGCCACAGGTGAGAAAAACTGGAAAAATGAATTTTGTTTCTTTTTTTTTTTAGGCAAGACAAAAGTATAAATTTGGTGTGAAAGAACTCCATGAAGAACTTCTGTAATTCTTGTTGGTCATTGTAGATTTACCGTTGCATAGTTTTTAAAGGATTTGGCTGGTAGATTTTCCCAAAAATCGTAAAGAACTTGCCTCTTGCTGTAGGCTCAAGGATATTTTATGTATAAAGTGTTCTCTTTGTTAATATCCTTCTTTCTTTGACAAAAATATTTTTTTACTTACTTTGGAAAATTGGATTGGAAATTTGGCCTTTTTTACTGACACACTGATGCAGAAGACAAACTTTTAATTTATAAAAAAAAAATCCTAAAAGAAATTAGTGTGCCTGATTTATTAGTGATGATAAATATATTAGTGATACTTATATAAGTGAAACTACAAATTTTAGGTTTTGTTTTATTTTGATGCCGAAGTAGCTTGTAGCCTAATAGCTTTTTGCAAGCCTACATTGTTAAAGCATTGTGTTTGTTGCTCAGTGACCTCTGATCTGATCTGTCAGTGAGGAGCTGAGGGCCAACTCGGTCACGGGTCATAAAGAAAAATGCCCCAGGCTGTGCATGGTCTCTGCAAAGAAAAGGGCCATTTCAGTGGCAGGGGTGATGAGTGGGGGAAAAAGTGTGGACCTGTCTACATTTGTTTAGCTTCATATACAGCCAGACAGAAGTTGGTTATTTTTGTTCGATTTGGTGCAGAGCTCCTGATGGTTGGCTAAAGCAAATTAGACCTAGCAATTTCAACTATGTTGAGCTATGTCAGCTTATTTGGTCTTATTTCTTCTCCATTTGGCAGTATTTAGGTATATAATGCATATTACCATGCTTAATAAAATGTGTATAGTATTTCTCATTTACGTAGCACATTAGCAATCATATTGTTGTGCGTATATAAAGTAATGACATGCTTCTTAATTATTGTTTCACTAACACATAGGAAAATTAATTATCTGCTTACTTTGTTGACCTCTTTCTCCCTGTTTATTTCTGCAGTACCCTCAGCCCCTAACCTGGAGTTGGAGCCTTTTAACTGCACTTCGATTACTGTACGCTGGCATCCTGCATCCGGTGATGCCGTCATCCAGGGTTACAAACTCTCCTGGCATCCTGATGGCCAATCAGAGAGCTCAACTATCCAGCTCCGCCCTCAAGACTACCAACATACTATTGCAGCACTTGGTGAGTGTTTCAGGTTATACAGAGACGTAAACGATGTTCACTATATCCTCTTGCCCAATTGCACTATAGACCTATATCAATATACTTACATGTGATTCAGTAGTACCAGTGCAATTCATGTACATTGTAAATTATATTTCTATAACTGTACGGATCGGGACTGATGCGACAATTCTAACAAAATATATGCAGCCTTTTGAGTATAACGATAGTGCTACACATATTTTATGGTTGTTGTTGTTATTATTAGATGTTATTTTTTTACAAATCTGCGTTCTCTGTTTACCTCCTGATCAATATTTGCCATTGGGTCTGTTCTGCTTTAAGCATGGTCCCTCTGATCAGCCTGCTTCTGGCTTTGTGTGAGTTGCCTACCCCCTCTTCGTGTCAAAGGTTACACCCCAGATGTGTCTTCGTTCGTTTTCCCATCCTTGTCCCTTGCCCTGTCATGGCTGTCTATTGTGTAAGGGTCCTGGGTGTTGCAGAAGCCCGTGAGACCTTCCTCCGTCTCCAGCTGGACACTAAGCTCACACAAAGGCCCAGGGATTAGGTCAGAGATGGACAGACAAAGCACGGTGACAGGAGCAGGGAACTTAAGGAAATAGTTTCAAATTCAAATTTCAAGTCATGAGTACTTTGCCTCAAGCATCAGGTGAAATGAAGAAGAAATAATCTCACAGAATAGATTCTTATTGCAAAAAGAAACTATTTCTAGAATATACAGTGGCTTGCAAAAGTATTCCGCCCCCTTGGACTTTTCCACATTTTGTCACATTACAGCCACAAACATGAATCTATTTTATTGGAATTCCACGTGAAA
>JAQQZR010000012.1:16124106-16137463 GCA_030068235.1 Notoglanidium macrostoma
TGTGTGTGTGTGTGTGTGTGTGTGTGTGTGTGTGTGTGTGTGTGTGTGTGTGTGTGTGTGAGAGAGAGAGAGAGACACAGAGTGACAATGTGCATATGGGATGGGGATTGGGATGTTTACAGGGTATTTTCTATCGTCTTATGACATCCAAATGTCTTAAGACCTACAAAATTGATGTGCTAAGGACAATAAGCTTGGTAGAATCTCACACAGCTGCCCAGGTCATGCACTTTCTACACAGTCCCTTACTGACTCCATTACTATGAAGCACTGGGTGACTGGGTGTATCTGAGAGATTAGCTTCAGGAGAAAATGGAAAAATATATCCAATTGTACTTGGTTCTGTGTCCACTCCAGAGTAATAAAATATACATTTGGTCCTATTTGTGTGTTTATTTTTTGAGAAATATAAGCGAGAATCTCAAATGTACAGCGATGGTCCAATATAAAAGCAACTTTACTGCAGTACTCGTGTTAGCTGCACTCCCTGAACAACTTCGCTCTGGCACTCAAAAACACAAAATGAAAATGTGAGTTGTGTAGGCCGTACCTTGCTCTCACGATTGTCATGACGACGATAAACAAGTCATGCGTGCTCACAGGTCGTATGATTCCGTAAACAATCACCATGCTATTATTTTACTGAATATAGAAACATTGTGTCTGAAGAGACTGAACTTACGACCACATGCCAGTAAAAGTAATACTTTAAGACATTTTATGAGCTTAAATTCAGCAAATATAATCTAAGACTTATGGCTTTTTAAGGATCTGTGGGAACCCTGCTCTATGTTAGTGCTCAAAGTAATACTTTATTTCCCTTTATCAACCTATTTGTGCACATGAACCCTTAGAAGAGGTCTGTGAGAAAACAACCGTACTGTATTTATCATCTTTGCATCTCTGAAGGATCTCGAGGCTTCTCTGGTGCACAGGGTGATGTAGGAAACTGAAGCTGTCCACCTTCTTAATGACAGTGCACTGCACTGCAGTGTCCGAGCCTAGCGAGAGGGGGAAGCAAGAGAGCAATGGAGAGAAACATTAGTATCTTTATCTCGATGTGTGCACAGTTTGACATTAGTAATGATCGTTTCTTATGGGATTAAATGACATTGTGTAGCTGCGCATTTCCTTTGAACAAGCATGCGTTAAAAAGAACATAGTGCGAGCAGTGCCAGTCTATCAACATTAAAGATAGTTACAACAATATGTCAAAGCAATAGCACATTACATGTTGGAGATGACGGTAGTAGGAGCAATCAGAGAAATCTAATAAGTGCTGGTCTTAAAAGCACTTCTACCTTTCTTAAAATTCAAGAGGCTAGGTTTTGTTTTCTTCAGGCACTGTTCCAAAGTCAGGGAGACCTGCAACAGAAGCCTCCGTCACCCACGGCGTTTAGTGTGCTACGGGGTTGATGGAGAGTAGATATATTCGATGTGTGAAGTGAGTGGGAAGGTTTGTAAGATTAAAGGTCACAAGGGTAATGGAATACGAGTTATGCGTAGTGTGTGGTTGTGGGTAGGTGTGCAAGTATACATGCGGTACAGTTCTTGGACTTCTGGAACATTTGTTAGAAGCAAAAAGTAATGCCTAACAGTAATCTTGCCTCAAAATTATAAAGACACGAACAAATCCTTCTCAATGACACAATAATTACGGATTTTAACAAAGTGACAGATGGAAAAAAAAAAAACCTCGTTATTAATCAGACAGGTGAAATCAGAATAATCGCTACTTTTCGACATGCGTGTGTCAGAATGACAGTTACAAATATAGTCCGATTTGAATCAATCTAAAGTCAGTTTAGAGAAGTATAAAGGGTTTGGTGTTACAGTGTAATAACACCAGTTATAACAGCACCATGGAGATAATTATAACAAGGAGGAAAAATGTTTTGGTTGCTTCCATGTTTTATTTTAAAGTAATAAACTAATATTATTATTAATAAATAAGAACAGAGCAGAACTCATCACCAACCAGGCCCAGGGGCCCTAAAAACCCAGCCTCGCTGCTCCAGGGTGTTAACCCTCGAGAGACCCTAATGTGCTATTTGTGGGGATTCAAATACATTAATATATCTTAACGCATCATATGTTGGAGTAAATCCTATAGACTATCTACAACCACTACTGTAAATATGTCACGTAAACACAGGGTTGTTGGATTGTGAGTTGCCTCTTGCTGTGCACACGCACCCAGCACCTAGGAGGCTTTTGTGACCAGGAGCCCTGCAAGCTTTGGCGATGAAAACAAGATCGTTCGACTGATTCTTCGAAGAGATGATTTATGACAATTAGATGGGCAAAGATTCAACTAGAAAGAATTTCATCACCATGTATCGAGAAATAACGACGTGAGCCCCTGTGGATAAGGTTAAGGCGGCAGTTTTAATTTGTTTATACTTCCTTTTTAATAACGGTGTCGGGAAATAGTTCAGATTGCGGTCGGTTTTCCGAGTACGAGTATCCCCCAGTGAGAAACAGGATGACCTGCAGAACTATGATCTCAGATAGACCCCATTAGAAGATAAAGCAAGTCCAATAAATGATTTCATAAAAAATAATCCAGGAGACGCAGCGATTCCTCAGGCAGGCCAAGGATGGATAAGCAGAAACAGAGCTGGAAGCCAAGATAGCAAGTCGGAGATTCACAGTACGGCAGCAGGGACACACATTTTCTACAAGCAGAATGGCAGGTAAGGTGTCTACAGGATACAACATTATTAAGCTGTTATAATACTCACAGATTACTAATAATCACACTGGATAGCCAACTGTATTAATAAAAAATACAGGCCGCGAGTAGCCAAGCAACAGCACAGAGTACAGCCTTAATGGAAAATTAAGGGGATTTAAAGAAGGTCACAAGGGTAATGGAATACGAGTTTGTTTGGACTTTGTTAGGTAGAAGCTAGCTGCAGACATACCAGTGTCCACTCACCACCTGGAAGCCAATTGTTGTGATGATTCACAGATTCACAAATTATACACACAGGTCCTTCACCGCTATCACCATCTCCACCAACAAATCAACCATATTGCTGATTAAAAGGCAGATTGTGAGGTAATAAGTGCATGTTCGGCCATGTCTACCTTCATCCTTATTGCTTCTCTTATATAATTACATCCCCACATTCTTGCTCTAGTACCTATTTACATATTTCCAGTTTTTGCGTTTGGAGTTAATGCATTATGGGTCATTCACTAAAGCTCGTGTAATTATGAAGAGTATTTGGGGAAAATATTGAACTTGGCAGAAATGTCTCTCTGACAGAGGCGGTTAGAACTACACTGAAACTATTTTTGGCAGTCAGTAACAGGAACTATATCAGAATGTTACAGCTCGAAGGATGGTAATGTAAAATTATGCTACAGGATTTATTTTACTCATTGCCATGATTGTGTGTGTGTGTGTGTGTGTGTACTCACTGCTCTTCTTCTCCCCGTGTCTTTTTCCAGCTGCCCTAAAAGCCACCACTGCTCTGAAGTAAGCTCTGAGCACGGCCCAGCGGAAGGTGGCCACAGGGTCGATTCCCATCAGGCCACAGATAAAGGCGCTTTTACTGCTCTTCAGCAGAGCCACGATGTCTGGGCGCATGTGGTCTGTGTTCTTCTCCCTGAAATCCTATATGGGAAGAGAAGAGATTAGATAAGTTACGGCAGAGGTTCCCAAACACCACGGGTCGTTCTCGTACACTAAATATGCGCGTCATGGCGCATCAACTCAACGCGACACATGTCATGAAACCGTTCATCACTATCACAACCAACAAATCTGCATCAACTATGCTTTTGATTAAAAGGGGTGACTATGAAGTCGTGGTGGTGTTGATGCGTGGGTTCTGAGGGCTGAAGATCTTTCCAGCTGTGCTCATAACCGGACACTAACCTTGTCCATATTTGTAGATTTTCCTAGCAATTGATCAGATGATGCTTTCAAGCATGATCAAGATGTTAAATTCACAGCAGGCCTACACTAAGATTCTAAGCATTTATGGAAAAAAAACAACAACATAAGGAATCCTAAGGCAAAGCTACATGGTGGTGTGTGAGAACACACACAATAACCCATTTGGGGGCGAGTGCGCCTCTGTTTCCCTCTGTGGCTTACACACTGGTCCATCAAGACTGCTGCGTGCTCCATTCCTGTCCAGACTTTTCAAATGATTAGGAACCACCAAGTTACAGAATTGACGGGGATTCCTTGTACCTCAATAACTCTGCTTGTGAGCCTCTACAACCTTGTTGTCCTTTCTGTATACAAGCATCTCACACTGATAAAAACCTGCAAGAAGTGTTAGTCCCAGTGTAAGGAGTCACAGAAGAGGTCCTTGCCTTGTGTGGTTTCGAAAAAGAGATGATGGTGTGTGTGTGTGTGTGTGTGTGTGTGTGAAGACGAACAATAGATTTGGTATAAAAGAAGAAGTGTTCTCTGAATAACACAGTCTCAGCTAAACATGTGCTTCAAATAAAGTCAGACCCAAAGGCAAATGTAACCAATCAGATTAGAAAGCAAAATTAGGTTAGTGGATGTGGTGTGTGTATGTGTGCATTCGGTTTCCTTCCTAAGAGCCACATTCTCTTACACACACACACACACGCACTCTTCTCAGTATCTATGCGGTGCAAATTTCCACAATAATAAAATATTATAAGGTGCATATATCCATAATATTAAAATACAATAATGTAATGTGCATCAAATATATATTACAATTTGGAACAAATATGGTGTAATTTGATGCGATATAATGTGGACCGCGTTCACACACACACCTTGACTCTGTATTTGACCTTCCCTGCGTAGTGGCGAATGATGAAGGCTGGCTCCATGACTGCAGGAAACTCAATGTAGCGGTTCCCCTCATGCTGCCTCTTGAACTTATCCAGCAGGGTCTGGTTAGTAGCCTGGGGGAAGCTAGAGAAAGTCGGAAGTCAGACTGTTGATCTGGGTTTGTCTCTGTTCCTGCTGCTCTATGTTATGTGCTACGCTGTAAAACTGATCTGGGCATGTGCTGTCGGGAATGTCCTTTACTTTACCGTTGCTTCCACATGCTCATTTTAGCATAAAGCTATTAAAACGTGGCTCAAGGTCTATGCACATTGCTTCCAGGGAGGTCAATGTGTATCCTGAGGGCCTAGCTACTAGAAACATCAAGCTTTTACAACCCCATATCACAGTGTTCTGTACATAACAGTTGGATCAAGCCAATGCTACATTGTGCCCTAATCCTCTTTATTCATATAGATGGATCATATCCAAGCTACATGATCTTTTCCGGCATTGGATAGCTACAATTTAAGACAATTTATAGTGCTCCAGCAAACCAGCCGAGACTCACTTGCACTCCTCATCCAGTAGGTGGAGCAGTGCAGTGGGTTTCTTGCTGATGAGGTTGATGCAGCTTGTATTGTCGATGTAGTCGATCATATGCCAGCTGATGCCCTCCGAACGGTATTCCTCCTGTGCACAAAAAAATGAAGCGGAGTTACTTGATGGATAAATAGCTCTCTTTTGTCCTGAAAGGCACTCGGTTATCCAGAACCACTTGACATATTATGTGTAGTCCTGAATGACTGCCTGCTTTTGGGCCCTCTCTTCAAAAGAAAGGCTTGTCCACAATTCAGAATAACATAATGAGGAAAATGCACAGCAGGCAGCTGAATATAGGAAAGGGTCCCCTTTTAAATTTTGCTTGTATCCAACATCCCACAGCTATATGGGTTTCTGGGACTTGACTGTTAGCAGGGTAGAGCCGGAGTGAGAGACCAGAATCTGAACCCTTTCAGTAATAAAACCATTTTAAATGTATTTAATTATACAATTTTGTATCCAAATGAGGACGAAATCTGATGTATTCTGTGTCACCATAGCAAAAAGGTATTTCTGTACTCGCAAGATGACGCATCGTGAAAGGGCAGTGTGTTGCGTTTCTGATTCGTAACTCTCGGCATGTCCATCTACTGCTAATGTTCTGCAATGGAGCATTAAAAAAATGGCAAATTAAAGTGTAATTGGCAGTGGGAGAGTAAACACTGGACTGAGGCCTTGCAGTCTGCGGCAGGGAGGTCTGTCTATTTACTTTGGCGACTGTACAAAGGGTACACACTGGTTTAAGATAAGAACACACACACACACACACACACACACACACACACACACACACACACACACACACACACACACACACACACACACAGGTTTATGCACCCTTATGAGGACCAATTTGTGAGATTTCTGTAGTGGCTGGTCCTCACAGTGGTTTTAAGGGTTTTGCAAACAAAACAAAAATAAGAGAAAGTAAAAGAGCCAAAAAGTTTTCTTTACTGAGGTTAAGTTTGGCCTTAGGTGCAGGCATAGCATTAATTATCTGCATTAATCATTATGCCAATAGACAGTCCTCACAACGATAGTGAAACCAACGTGTGTATGTGTGTGTGTTTAACAGCATGATGTGCACTCCTCTCCATGTGCTTCACATGCTACCTACTGTCATAATTAAACACCTCACTAAGCTCCTCTACACACACACACACACACACACTCGCTATGCCGTTTCATCAGCTACACAATCCTGTTATCTGTGAATTGAATGCAAACACATTCATATCAGCAGTGGGTAACACAACCTATGAAGGAAAACAATCACAACATTCAGTTCAGTCTCACGGCAGGATTTTTGTAGCTTCACCTTCGTGTGAAAAGATTAGTTAGTCTGACACGTAATAGTCCCTGTAGATTTACAACATATTTCCTTTTGGACTAAATATTCCAACAAACAGAAGATACCAATAATAAAATGATGGCTCTGACCTGTATTAACACTTTACAAGTCCTTAAAAACCTTTCAAACTTCGGGACACTAATGTCTAACGGCTGAGCTTAAAGCGACGACACAGACTAATCTATAAGAGCTCTCAGAATAAGGCTGCACAATTTCTCACATTTGTTCTCGCTTTTAGACATCGTTAACCGTAATCAAGAGCAAACCTGGTGAGTGTATCTGAAACGTGTGACCAATTGCAGCATGCTCGGACCATTTTCTGGTTGCTCCTTCCCAAACACACAGTCAGAAACATTAAAAAATTTTGTAGTACTTAGAGGCAGGAAGTCATGTTCAAATCAAATGATTGCAAAGAATGTGAAATTATTAGGCACCTTCTTCTAGGACCCTTCGTGCATCCTTCTCTGTCCTACATATCCCATATCTTTTTTTTTATTTATTATTTCTGACAAGAAATAGATGGTGTAGTGTCAACAGTTTTTGTTCCATTTCCCCCAACAATACTTGACCAAACTGGCCTCTACGACTGACTTATGAGGCAGCACTGACAGCACGGCATCTGCCTTCTGGTTTAGTGACAAAAGCATTATAATTAGGTTCTAAAAGCAAACCTAATCATCAAGACAACTTACACATGAGGTGCAATAAAACAATTTCCGTCTTAAAAGAACCCAGCAAGCTCCAGAATGTTTTCTCCGATCTCCTCAGGCTTTATAAGAAAAGGAGTCGAATCGCAAAACAGTCTACTACACAGCTGCACTGATTTACAAGCCAAGAACTGGTCTGAATTGAATCAAACTGAATGAATGGTTTTGCGCACGTGTGTGAAGGAGTGTGCGTGCGTGAGGAAGTGCGAGAGAGAGAGAGAGAGAGTTCATGCATGCTAGAGAGAGCGTGAATTTCTTCTGGAGCATGAAGTCAACAGACAATCCTAAATACTGCTTCATGGGGTTTCTCGGTGCCTATAGACAAGGTGGTGGGATTAAAGAACAGCATGTCCGACTCCAAGTTTATTTTTACATTTAATATTTCAAGATGAGAACTGAATCATCTGAAGGAGTAGAACAACATCCCCAAGGAGAAGACTCGGTGCTGTTATGCTGGCAAAGGGAGGGTGCACAAAGTACTAAGAGCAGGGGTGCCAATATTTCTGACAAATATTTTATGGTAAGGGTTTTACTTTTACTTAATGGCTAGTTTTCACTCATAGTGTCAGGTAGTGCTTTCAGAGCACACAGTTCCAGGAACTCACTGAGAGGGACTACGCTCTTTGGAGCTCCCCCTGAGAACTACGTATGTTCAAGGACTTTTTTTCTGTTCGCATTTGCACCACCAGTAGGAACGTTAAAGTGGTTGGCGGTTGCTATAGCGACGTCATTAGCTTGTCGTTTATTTTCATTTGAATGTGCGTCCCGTCCACCCACGTTCTCATGTTGCAAACTAGCAACGTTAGGATTTAAAATTGTCCACTTTCATTTGTTGTAGCACCTTTCTGTAGAAACGAACCGATCGTTCCACTGCGCCATAAAATAGGGGAGTCCAGTTAGTGTTAAGTGCTGACAGAAAATTCTTTACATTCAAAGAGCAAATTTGTGGTGGAAAATAGTTGGTGATTGCTTAAAATATGCTTACCTAATACGTTAGCGTGGATTATTATTTTATAATGGGTTTTCTTACGTGATTGCATTACGTGAGCAGATGGACAAGAACATTTAATTAAGCTTAACATTTTAAAAAGTTTAATTAAGGTTTTTATATTTTGCTTAGACGCATCAAAATCGCCTCTGTCGCATAAAGGCTAAATAAAGCCTGGACTTCACTGTTAGTTCATTTGTCTGTGTTTTTCCTATTTTTAACACTAAGACCTGTTGTTTACACAGCTAATGTTTTACACAGATTTAAAAAAATGCCAGTTGCTGGTGGAGATTGGTCCGACCAATCACTGTACACCTACATCACTCATGGTTCCTCTTGTGCAGGGAGAGTACCAACCCTTAAGTCGAAGCTAAAAAAGTCCCTCAAAATGGCATTCAAACAGCTATAATTATCCTCAGTTTCTGCAGCACAGACACCCAAAAAAGGGCGTACTTCCTGCAGTTCTAAGAACTATGGAAAAACTTCCACCGGTCCGAAAGCAGCTCATGAGCGCAGACGTGCTTGCAGGAAAAAAAAAAATTTAATTGAAAATCGTTTTTGCTTCAGATACGGTGATCTTTGAAAAACAATAGTTTAGGACCTAAAGACTGCATTAAGGGTGTGCTCTCTTTAGCAAGGGCTGCATTCTGGGAGTCATGAAAAGAACAAATTAAAACAAAATGTACTAGATGCAGCTTTATAGTTAATGTGTTCTCATTAAAAAAAAAAAAAAAAAAAAAAAAAAAAAAAAAAAAAAAAAAAAAAAAAAAAAAACACTTCACAGATGGACAACAAAAGTTGAAACACGAAGCAGCCGTTTCACACGCACACACACAGAGGAGCAGGAGAGGAGACACTGTGTTGGCTTTGTGTAAAGGTTTACACATTCGCATCCTGTAATACAGCTCAAGCTTGTGAACGGACACAAATATTTTACAGGGTTTTTGAGAGTCGACAAAATCTCTGCAAACGTGTATGAAATTCGATTAAATTTTTTATTTGTATAGCGCTTTTAACAACGGACATCGTCACAACGCGGCTTCACAGATGTATATAAATTCTGAGTATAAAATTATGAAACTATAAATGCAACAACAACAAAAAAAATGTATACACAGTTCAGGAAAAGAAAAATTTATATAAATACTTTAATACTAAATTTATTCAGACATCATGAGATTAATACAAACGTTCCTGAAGTGTGAATACATTTTTTTGGCTGATACGCGTGTATACACACACACACACACACACACACAACACAATAAATATATATATATATATACACACACACACACATACACACACACTGTATACGCGCACGCACGCACGCACGCACGCACCTCAAGCCTGTGGTGACCGTGGAATGGAAAAGCTCCCTGAGACGACAAGATTAAGAAACCTTAAGAGGAGTCAACCTCAAAAGGGAACGCATCCTCATTTGGGGTGACACGAGATGGTGATATTACAACTAAAACACTTCTGTAACTATGTTACATGGTCAAAAAAAAAAGTACAGTTGCCTATCGAGTCAGGTTGTACAAGATACAAGATAATACATGTCAGATTGTACAAGATAATCCCAGTAAAATCTTGCCTGAAATCTATAACAGACTGTACGATATTGCAATACCATGTTTGTAAAAGATAAAAAAAATAAAAAATAATAAAAAAAAAATCCTCCCACTGCCGGAACTAATACCAAGAATTCCTTTAGAGAGTTTTACCTGTGACAGTAGAATCCATACAGCGTAAACCCGACTTTAAATGAATGCATTGCTAGTAGAATAAAAATCCTAATAGGGAAAAAAAAGAAAATGAGAATGAGTTCGAATCCCTGTCTCCGCTGAGCCTCAGTGAAGGAGTGAGAGAAAGACGAGGAGAACGGCGTACACACCTGCTCCAGTTTGAAGATGTGCTGGTTGAAATAGTGCTGCAGTTTCTCGTTGGCGTAGTTGATACAGAACTGCTCAAAGCTGTTGTTCTCATAGTCCTCAAAGCCAAAGATATCCAACACCCCAATCGACAAAATCTAAACGAGAACAGACCTGGGCGTTATACTGGGGCTGAAAATAAATAAGAAATATTCACTAAAATTGAAACATAGAACATGAATAATACACAGTGAGTGATATTTTGAGCTTACACATTAACAATTACTGTGCAGTTTTATTAGAAGCCACAAAACACACTACAGGTTTTCATGGACAGAGATGGACATTGAAACACACGGTATTTGTGTTGCTTTGAACGGAGTCCTTATTTTTAATACAAAGTTTGATCTCAGCAGATGCAGCTTGTGACTCGTCATTCAATATTTGCGTTTATTTTAAATATTCTGTTGGGCCATTGATATACGTGTTAAATAATGCTGAGGGGAACATATTCCTTTTTTCAGAAAGGAAATTAATGAAGGGGAAATGAGTTTTTCTTATTCTGTACGTGTAAAATGCATCATTGCTACACAGTCCTTTTTACTCATCTTCATAAAGATGCCAATACTTATACAATTGTGCCTTAGGAAGTCAAATATAAGATTGTTAACCTATTTCCAAACAGCTTACTAACTTGAATGTTTAAATGTTCTTATACTATAAAGATTATTTTGCAACTTTCTAGAAATGTCTTGAAAATGTGCAAATTTTCTTTACCAATCGAACACATCCAGATGTCCAGAAACACATTTAATAATCTTAGCTGATTTACAGTAATCTTAGAATATGAAATACTAGATACATTTGGATACACACGAGATATTTTCACTTGATAAGACGTCATGTTTTGCAGCGTCATTCCTTGTGAGGAATTTCTGCTGACATGATTATATTACTATTGCCGCTAATGAATTCAATCTGATGCAGACAATACAATCTGACTCCAATCTTAAAGTCACCGAGCGAAAGAAAACCGTCTGGCTTTAAAATAAAAGCTATGGGAATGACGGATAGAAAGAAGCAGAATGGAGATCCGTTTTCTATCGTCTCACTTTTGACATGGTTATTATTCTATTATACAGTTTATGTTGCAAGATAATTAGGGACTAAGCGGTGGTTATGAACGGAAAGGTGTTACCTTGGCAGCGTCTTCTAGGTCTTTGTTGTTGAGAAGTGCATGGTTGGTGCGGAAGACTATCCAGTCAAAGAGGGCGCCGTAGAGAGATTTAGCCATGGAGTCTCTCACTGTTCCAGCCTATTGAAACACACAGCCACACACACACAAAATCAAGAGTGTGTCTGATATGACTGTAGTCCCCCTACATCTCTCCCTCACACCTCTTCATACACACTGATTTTTTTTTTTCTATCAACTGTTGGTAGATTTTTTTCTGTAAGTGACAACAGGAAACTCCAGCAAGGTGTGAAAAGCCACTAAAATTCCCAAAGAAAGGTCAGTGTTCGTGATCTAATTCGCACCTCAGCTTAGGAGGCGTAAAAAAAAAAAAGAATAAACCAGATCCATGATTAATGCTGGAAGGACAGAACATAGTTTTGTGTCAGCCTGGAAAGCCGCCCACCATGCAGCAGTCACAGAATCGCACACATACCTGAAATTCAGCATTAACAGAATTCAAATTTAAACCCATTTCCTTCTTATAAAACCTCCCTATACGTCACTGCTGTTCCTTTTGAGGTGGAACACTGGGTTACTGATAGCAGGCCTAAGTAAAGCAATAGCGATTTCCTCTCTCTCGCTTCCAGATTCCTGAAACGCAGCGAGTTTGATGCCAGAAGCTTTAAGCGTATCCAGACCCACAAATCAACTTCTGAACCACTGATCGATCCATAACACACAGCCTGCCAAGCAAGCTGCTTCTGTTGCATCAACACGTCAAGTAACACACACCCTCCCTTTACACAGAAGATGAAAGGAGTAAAATGTAAGTAAGCTTAAATGAGGACTTGGCTGATCGAGGTAAAAGGAAGATAAATATTAAAACAGTACAGAAAGCCAAACATACTGAGCAGTCTGAGCGCAGTCTCTCAGAAGACAGCGGAGATTATCCAGGCGTGTGAAGTTGGCATACTCGTAATACGTCATTTCTGTTGTGATGTGTTGTACTGTGTGTGTGTGTGTGTGTTTCAGCACATGCGTGCTACTGCATGAGCATGTGTCATGATAATATAATAAAGAAAGAAAAAAAAAACCCCATAACATCTTTGCGGACTTGCAGAGATGATTTCCAGAAGTTAAATCAGAGGTGAAATCATGCCTTCCAACCTTCCTGTATTATGGATGACGGTGTTATTTTTAGCTGGACTCTGGAAGTAAGCGCCGCCACATCCACCCACCAACATTACATAAAACGCCTCCTTTACGAATCGTTACTTTTAAATCACGTCTCAACGAAACATGATCAAAATAGCAGCAGTTCACAGAACATGTGCTCACAAAAAGAGAATTTTTACTATTTTTCGTTTTTATATAAATCGCGCCTTACTTACATAAGTGGCACTAAAATACTTAAATAAAATAATCCTAAATCCTTAATACTGCCTTTATAGCTAGAACACCCAAGAAGTAGGTAACTAATGGTTCTATAAACACATGTGGTGTTGGTTATTTGATAAAGAGTGCTATGTAGAGAGGAATAGAGGATTAGAGCTATTAGGAATCTGACTAATGGCTGACGAACAGCCTTTGTAGACCACAGGCAGTACTAAATCAGCCAACATGGTAATACTGTACTCAGAGCTCAACACAAACACGCCCTTAAAGCGGAACAGAAACTCAGAAGCTACTGTGTCAAAGTTCATATATACATACATTACTGTGCAAAAGCATGGAGTTGGGAAAATGAGACAATAGGTACAGTGATTTATTGCAACATGTGCAAACATATATGTAAATACAATAAATAACAGAGAGAAAGAGAGAGAGAGAGAGAGAGAGAGAGAGAGAGAGAGAGAGAGAGAGAGAGAGAGAGAGAGAGAGAGAGA